>JAVRKA010000029.1:4670000-5272856 GCA_034508555.1 Venustoraphidia nigricollis | reverse complement strand
ATCGGCACCTATATCTGAAATGCCTATCAGCACCTATTTTTGAAATTCCTTTCGGAAACTACATCTAAAATGCCTATCTGCTCCTATATTTGAAATGCCTATCGGCAACCATATCTGAAATGCCTATCGACACCTATATTTGAAATACCTATCGGCTTCTATATCTGAAATGCCTATCGGCACCTGTTTTTAAAATGCCAATCGGCAACTATATCTGAAATGCCTATCGGCACCTATATCTAGAATGCCTATCGGCACCAATTTTTGAAATGCCTATCGGAAACTACATCTGAAATGCCTATCAGCACCTATATTTGAAATGCCTATCGGCAACCAAATCTGGAATGCCTATCGGCACCTATATTTGAAATGTCTATCGGCTTCTATATCTGAAATGCCTATCGGCACCTATATCTGAAATGCCTATCGGCACAAATTTTTGAAATGCCTATCGGAAACTACATCTGAAATGCCTATCGGCACCTATATCTGAAATGCCTATCGGCACCTATTTTTAAAATGCCAATCGGCAACTATATCTAAAATGCCTATCGGCACCTATATCTGAAATGCCTATCGGCACCTATTTTTGAAATGCCTATCGGAAACTACATCTGAAATGCCTATCAGCACCTATATTTGAAATGCCTATCGGCAACCATATCTGAAATGCCTATCGACACCTATATTTGAAATACCTATCGGCTTCTATATCTGAAATGCCTCTCGGCACCTATTTTTAAAATGCCAATCGGTAACTATATCTGAAATGCCTATCGGCACCTATATCTGAAATGCCTATCGGCACCAATTTTTGAAATGCCTATCGGAAACTACATCTGGAATGCCTATCAGCACCTATATTTGAAATGCCTAACGGCAACCATATCTGGAATGCCTATCGGCACCTATATTTGAAATGCCTATCGGCTTCTATATCTAAAAAGCCTATCGACACTTATTTTTAAAATGCCAATCGGCAAATATATCTGAAATGCATATCGGCACCTATATCTGAAATGCCTGTCGGCACCTATTTTTGAAATGCCTATCGGAAACAAAATCTGAAATGCCTATCAGCACCTATATTTGAAATGCCTATCGGCAACCATATCTGAAATGCCTATCGACACCTATGTTTGAAAAACCTATCGGCTTCTATATCTAAAATGCCTATCGGCACCTATTTTTAAAATGCCAATCGGCAACTATATCTGAAAGGCCTATCGGCACCTATATCTGAAATGCCTATCGGCACCTATTTTTGAAATGCTTATCGGAAACTACATCTGAAATGCCTATCGGCACCTATTTTTAAAATGCCAATCGGCACCTATATGTGAAATGCCTATCGGTACCTATATCTGAAATGCCTATCGGCACCTATTTTTGAAATGACTATCGGAAACTACATCTGAAATGCCTATCAGAACCTATATTTGAAATGCCTATCGGCAACCATATCTGAAATGCCTATCGACACCTATATTTGAAATACCTATCGACTTCTATATCTGAAATGCCTATCGGCACCTATTTTTAAAATGCCAATCGGCAACTATATCTGAAATGCCTATCGGCACCTATATCTGAAATGCCTATCGGCACCAATTTTTGAAATGCCTATCGGAAACTACATCTGAAATGCCTATCAGCACCTATATTTGAAATGCCTGTCGGCAACCATATCTGGAATGCCTATCGGCACCTATATTTAAAATGCCTATCGGCTTCTATATCTGAAATGCCTATCGGCACCTATTTTTAAAATGCCAATTGGCAACTATATCTGAAATGCCCGTCGGCACCTTTATCTGAAATGCCTATCGGCACCTAGTTTTAAAATACCTATCGGAAACTCCATCTGAAATGCCTATCAGCACTTATTTTTGAAATGCCTATCGGCAACCATATCTGGAATGCCTATTGGCACCTATATTTGAAATGCCTATCGGCTTCTATATCTGAAATGCCTATCGGCACCTATTTTTAAAATGCCAATCGGCAATTATATCTGAAATGCCTATCGGCACTTATATCTAAATTGCCTATCGGCACCTATTTTTGAAATGCCTATCGGAAACTACATCTGAAATGCCTATCAGCATCTATATTTGAAATGCCCATCGGCAACCAAATCAGAAATACCTGTCGGCACCTATATCTGAAATGCCTTTCGGCATGTATATCTGAAATGCCTATCGGCACCTATATTTGAAATGCCTATCGGCACCTATTTTTGAAATGCCTATCGGAAACTACATCTGAAATGCCTATCGGCACCTATTTTTAAAATGCCAATCGGCAACTATATCTGAAATGCCTATCGGTACCTATATTTGAAATGCCTATCGGCACCTATATCTGAAGTGCCTATCAGCACCTATATTTGAAATGCCTATCGGCAACCAAATCAGAAATGCCTATCGGCACCGATATTTTAAATGCCTATCGGCAACTATATCTGATATGCCTATCGGCACCTATATCTGAAATGCCTATCGGCACCTATATCTGAAATGCCTATCGGCACCTATTTTTGAAATGCCTATCAGAAACTACATCTGAAATGCCTATCAGCACCTATATTTTAAATGCCTATCAGCAACCATATCTGAAATGCCTATCGACACCTATATTTGAAATACCTATCGGCTTCTATATCTGAAATGCCTATCGGCACCTATTTTTAAAATGCCAATCGGCAACTATATCTGAAATGCCTATCGGCACCTATATCTGAAATGCCTATCGACACCAATTTTTGAAATGCCTAACGGAAACTACATCTGAAATGCCTATCAGCACCTATATTTGAAATGCCTATCGGCAACCATATCTGGAATGCCTATCGGCACCTATATTTAAAATGCCTATCGGCTTCTATATCTGAAATGCCTATCGGCACCTATTTTTAAAATGCCAATTGGCAACTATATCTGAAATGCCCATCGGCACCTTTATCTGAAATGCCTATCGGCACCTAGTTTTGAAATACCTATCGGAAACTCCATCTGAAATGCCTATCAGCACTTATATTTTAAATGCCTATCGGCAACCATATCTGGAATGCCTATTGGCACCTATATTTGAAATGCCTATCGGCTTCTATATCTGAAATGCCTATCGGCACCTATTTTTAAAATGCCAATCGGCAACTATTTCTGAAATGCCTATCGGCACCTATATCTAAATTGCCTATCGGCACCTATTTTTGAAATGCCTATCGGAAACTACATCTGAAATGCCTATCAGCACCTATATTTGAAATGCCCATCGGCAACCAAATCAGAAATACCTATCGGCACCTATATCTGAAATGCCTTTCGGCATGTATATCTGAAATGCCTATCAGCACCTATATTTGAAATGCCTATCGGCAGCTATATTTTAAATACCTACAGACAACTATATCTGATATGCCTATCGGCACCTATATCTGAAATGCCTATCGGCACCTATTTTTGAAATGCCTATCGGAAACTACATCTGAAATGCCTATCGGCACCTATTTTTAAAATGCCAATCGGCAACTATATCTGAAATGTCTATCGGCACCTATATCTGAAGTGCCTATCAGCACCTATATCTGAAATGCATATCGGCACCTATATCTGAAATGCCTATCGGCACCTATTTTTGAAAGGCCTATCGGAAACTACATCTGAAATGCCTATCAGCACCTATATTTGAAATGCCGATCGGCAAACATATCTGAAATGCCTATCGACACCCATATTTGAAACTCCTATCGGCTTCTATATCTGAAATGCCTATCGGCACCTAAATTTTAAATGCCTATCGGCAACTATATCTGATATGCCTATCGGCACCTATATCTGAAATGCCTATCGGAAACTATTTTTGAAATGCCTTTTGGAAACTACATCTGAAATGCCTATCGGCACCTATTTTTAAAATGCCAATCGGCAACTATATCTGAAATGCCTATCGGCACCTATATCTGAAATGCCTATCGGCACCTCTATCTGAAATGCCTATCGGCATCAAATCAGAAATGCCTATCGGCACCTATATTTGAACTGCCTATCGGCACCTATATCTGAAGTGCCTATCAGCACCTATATTTGAAATTCCTATCGGCAACCAAATCTGAAATGCTTATCGGCTCCTATATTTTAGATGCCTATCGGCAATTTTATCTGATATGCCCATCGGCACCTATATCTGAAATGCCTATCGGCACCTATTTTTGAAATGCCTATCAGGAACTACATCTGAAATACCTATCGGCAACTATTTTTAAAATGCTAATCGGCAACTATATCTAAAATGCCTATCGGCATCTATATCTGAAATGCCTATCGGCACCTATATCTGAAATGCCTATCGGCACCTATATCTGAAATGCCTATCGGCAAATATTTTTAAAATGCCAATCGGCAACTATATCTGAAATGCCTATCGGTACCTATATCTGAAATGCCTATCGGCACCTATTTTTAAAATGCCAATCGGCAACTATATCTGAAATGCCTATCGGCACCTATATCTGAAATGCCTATCGGCACCTATATCTGAAATGCCTATCGGCAACTATATTTGAAGTGCCTTTCGGCATTTATATCTGAAATGCCTATCGGCACCTATATTTGATATGCCTATCGGCACCAATATTTCAAATGCCTATCGGCAACTATATCTGAAATGCCTATCGGCATCTATTTGTGAAATGCCTATCGGCAACTATATCTTAAATGCCTATCGGCACCTATATTTGAAATGCCTATCGGCACCTGTATCTGAAATGCCTATCGGCACCTATTTTTAAAATGCCAATCGGCAACTATATCTGAAATGCCTATTAGCACCTATATTTGAAATGCCTATCGGCACCGATATCTGAAATGCCTATCGGCACCTATTTTTAAAGTGCCAATCAGCAACTATATTTGAAATGCCTATCGGCACCTATATCTGAAATGCCTATCAGCACCTATATTTGAAATGCCTATCAGCAACCAAATCAGAAATGCCTATCGGCAACTATATTTGAAATGCCTATCGGCACCTATATCTGAGATGCCTATCGGCACCTATTTTTAAAATGCCAATCGAAAACTATATCTGAAATGCCTATCAGCACCCATATTTGAAATGCCTATCGGCAAACATATCTGAAATGCCTATCGACACCTATATTTGAAATACCTATCGGCTTCTATCTCTAAATTGCCTATCGGCACCTATTTTTAAAATGCCAATCGGCAACTATATCTGAAATGCCTATCGGCACCTATATCTGAAATGCTTATCGGCATCTATTTTTGAAATGCCTATCGGAAACTACATCTGAAATGCATTTCAGCACCAATATTTGAAATGCCTATCGGCAACCATATCAGGAATACCTATCGGCACCTATATTTGAAATGCCTATCGGCTTCTATATCTGAAATGCCTATCGGCACCTATATCTGAAATGCCTATCAGCACCTATATTTGAAATGACTATCGGCAACCATATCTGGAATGCCTATCGGCACCTATATTTGAAATGCCTATCGGCTTCTATATCTGAAATGCCTATCGGCACCTATATCTGAAATGCCTATCAGCACCTATTTTTGAAATGCCTATCGGAAACTACATCTGAAATGCCTATCAGCCCCTATATTTGAAATGCCAATCGGCAACTATATCTGAAATGCCTATCGGCACCTATATCTGAAATGCCTATCGGCACCTATTTTTGAAATGCCTATCGGAAACTACATCTGAAATGCTTATCAGCACCTATATTTGAAATGCCTATTGGCAACCATATCTGAAATGCCTATCGGCACCTATATTTGAAATGCCTATTGGCTTCTATATCTGAAATGCCTATCGGCACCGATTTTTAAAATGCCAATCGGCAACTATATCTGAAATGCCTATTAGCACCTATATCTGAAATGCCTATCGGCACCTATTTTTGAAATGCCTATCGGAAACTACATCTGAAATGCCTATCAGCACCTATATTTGAAATGCCTATCGGCAACCATATCTGGAATACCTATCGGCACCTATATTTGAAATGCCTATCGGCTTTTATATCTAAAATGCCTATCGGCACCTATTTTTAAAATGCCAATCGGCAACTATACCTGAAATGCCTATCAGCACCCATATTTGATATGCCTATCGGCAACCATATTTAAAATGCCTATCGACACCTATATTTGAAATACTTATCGGGTTCTATATCTGAAATGCCTATCGGCACCTATTTTTAAAATGTTAATCGGCAACTATATCTGAAATCCCTATCAGCACCTATATCTGAAATGCCTATCGACACCTATTTTTGAAATGCCTATCGGAAACTACATCTGAAATACCTACCAGCACCTATATTTGAAATGCCTATCGGCAACCATATCTGGAATGCCTATCGGCACCTATATCTGAAATGCCTATCGGCACCTATTTTTGAAATGCCTATCGGAAACTACATCTGAGATGCCTATCGGCACCTATATTTAAATGCCTATCAGCAACCATATCTGGAATGCCTATCAGCACCTATATTTGAAATGCTTATCGGCTTCTATATCTAAAATGCCTATCGGCACCTATTTTTAAAATGCCAATCGGCAACTATATCTGAAATGCCTATCAGCACCCATATTTGATATGCCTATCGGCAACCATATTTAAAATGCCTATCGACACCTATATTTGAAATACTTATCGGCTTCTATATCTGAAATGCCTATCGGCACCTATTTTTAAAATGCCAATCGGCAACTATATCTGAAATGCCTATCGGCACCTGTATCTGAAATGCCTATCGGCATCAATTTTTGAAATGCCTATCGAAAACAACATCTAAAATGCCTATCAGCACCTATATTTGAAATGCCTATCGGCAACCATATCTGGAATGCCTTTCGGCACCTATATTTGAAATGCCTATCGGCTTCTATATCTGAAATGCCTATCGGCACCTATTTTTAAAATACCAATTGGCAACTATATCTGAAATGCCTATCAGCACCCATATTTGATATGCCTATCGGCAACCATATTTAAAATGCCTATCGACACCTATATTTGAAATACTTATCGGCTTCTATATCTGAAATGCCTATCGGCACCTATTTTTAAAATGCCAATCGGCAACTATATCTGATATGCCTATCGGCACCTATATATGAAATGCCTATCGCCACCTATTTTTTAAATGCCTATCGGCACCTCTTTTTAAAATGCCTATCGGCAACTATATCTGAAATGCCTATCGGCACCTATATTTGAAATGCCTATCGGCAACCATATCTGGAATGCCTATCGGCACCTATATTTGAAATGCCTATCGGCTTCTATATCTGAAATGCCTATCGGCACCTATTTTTAAAATGCCAATTGGCAACTATATCTGAAATGCCTATCAGCACCCATATTTGATATGTTTATCGGCAACCATATTTAAAATGCCTATCGACACCTATATTTGAAATACTTATCGGCTTCTATATCTGAAATGCCTATCGGCACCTATTTTTAAAATGCCAATCGGCAACTATATCTGATATGCCTATCGGCACCTATATCTGAAATGCCTATCAGCACCTATATTTGAAATGCCTATCGGCAACCATATCTGGAATGCCTATCGGCACCTATATTTGAAATGCCTATCGGCTTCTATATCTGAAATGCCTTGCGGCACCTACTTTTAAAATGCCAATCGGCAACTATATCTGATATGCCTATCGGCACCTATATATGAAATGCCTATCGCCACCTATTTTTTAAATGCCTATCGGCACCTCTTTTTAAAATGCCTATCGGCAACTATATCTGAAATGCCTATCGGCACCTATTTTTTAAATACCAATCGGAAACTACATCTGAAATGCCTATCAGCACCTATATTTGAAATGCCTATCGGCAACCATATCTGGAATGCCTATCGGCACCTATATTTGAAATGCATATCGACTTCTATATCTGAAATGCCTATCGGCACCTATTTTTAAAATGCCAATCGGCAACTATATCTGAAATGCCTATCAGCACCCATATTTGATATGCCTATCGGCAACCATATTTAAAATGCCTATCGACACCTATATTTGAAATACTTATCGGCTTCTATATCTGAAATGCCTATCGGCACCTATTTTTAAAATGCCAATCGGCAACTATATCTGAAATCCCTATCGGCACCTATATCTGAAATGCCTATCGGCACCTATTTTAGAAATGCCTACCGGAAACTACATCTGAAATACCTACCAGCACCTATATTTGAAATGCCTATCGGCAACCATATCTGGAATGCCTATCATCACCTATATTTGAAATGCATATCGGCTTCTATATCTGAAATGCCTATCGGCACCTATTTTAAAATGCCAATCGGCAACTATTTCTGAAATGCCTATCGGCACCTATATCTGAAATGCCTATCGGCACCTATTTACGAAATGCCTATTTGAAACTACATCTGAAATGCCTATCAGCACCTATATTTAAATGCCTATCGGCAACCATATCTGGAATGCCTATCGGCACCTATATTTGAAATGCTTATCGGCTTCTATATCTGAAATGCCTATCGGCACCTATTTTTAAAATGCCAATCGGCAACTATATCTGAAATGCCTATCGGCACCTATATCTGAAATGCCTATCGGCACCTATTTTTGAAATGCCTATCCGAAACTACATCTGAAATGCCTATCAGCACTTATATTTGAAATGCCTATTGGCAACCATATCTGAAATGCCTATCGACACCTATATTTGAAATACCTATCGGCTTCTATATCTGAAATGCCTATCGGCACCTATTTTTAAAATGCCAATCGGCAACTATATCTGAAATGCCTATCGGCACCTATATCTGAAATGCCTATCGGCACCTATTTTTGAAATGCCAATCGGAAACTACATCTGAAATGCCTATCAGCACCTATATTTGAAATGCCTATCGTCAACCATATCTGGAATGCCTATCGGCACCTATATTTCAAATGCCTATCGGCTTCTATATCTGAAATGCCTATCGGCACCTATTTTTAAAATGCCAATCGGCAACTATATCTGAAATGCCTATCGGCACCTATATCTAAAAATGCCTATCGGCACCTATATCTGAAATGCCTATCGGCAACTATATTTGAAATGCCTATCGGCACCTATATCTGAAATGCCTATCGGCACCTATTTATAAAATGCCAATCGGCAAATATATCTAAAATGCCTATCAGCACCTATATTTGAAATGCCTATCAGCAACCAAATCAGAAATGCCTATCGGCAACTATATTTGAAATGCCTATCGGCACCTATATCTGAAATGCCTATCGGCACCTATTTTTAAAATGTTAATCGGCAACTATATCTGAAATGCCTATCAGCACCCATATTTGAAATGCCTATCGGCAACCATATCTGAAATGCCTATCGACACCTATATTTGAAATACCTATCGGCTTCTATATCTGAAATGCCTATCGGCACCTATTTTTAAAATGCCAATCGGCAACTATATCTGAAATGCCTATCCACACCTATATCTGAAATGCTTATCGGCATCTATTTTTGAAATGCCTATCGGAAACTACATCTGAAATGCCTATCAGCACCTATATTTGAAATGCCTATCGGCAACCATATCAGGAATACCTATCGGCACCTATATTTGAAATGCCTATCGGCTTCTATATCTGAAATGCCTATCGGCACCTATTTTTAAAATGCCAATCGGCAACTATATCTGAAATGCCTATCGGCACCTATATCTGAAATGCCTATCGGCACCTATTTTTGAAATGCCTATCGGAAACTACATCTGAAATGCCTATCAGCACCTATATTTGAAATGCCTATCGGCACCTATATCTGAAATGCTTATCGGCACTCATTTTTGAAATGCCTATCGGAAACTACATCTGAAATGCCTATCAGCACCTATATTTGAAATGCATATCGGCTTCTATATCTGAAATGTCTATCGGCACCTATTTTTAAAATGTCAATCAGTAACTATATCTGAAATGCCTATCGGCACCTAAATCTGAAATGCCTATCGGCACCTATTTTTAAAATACCTATTGGAAACTACATCTAAAATGACTATCAGCACCTATATTTGAAATGCCTATCGGCAAACAAATCAGAAATGCTTATCGGCACCTATATTTGAAATGCCTTTCGGCATTTATATCTGATATGCCTCTCGGCACCTATTTTTGAAATGCCTATCGAAAACTACATCTGAAATGCCTATCAGCACCTATACTTGGAATGCCTATCTGCAACCATATCTGAAATGCCTATCGACACCTATATTTGAAATACCTATCGGCTTCTATATCTGAAATGCCAATCGGGACCTATTTTTAAAATGCCAATCGACAACTATATCTGAAATGCCTATCGGCACCTATATCTGAAATGCCTATCGTCACCTATTTTTGAAATGCCAATCGGAAATTACATCTGAAATGCCTATCAGCACCTATATTTGAAATGCCTATCGGCACCTATATTTTAAATGCCTATCGGCAACTATATCTGATATGCCTATCGGCACCTATATCTGAGATGCCTATCGGCACCTATTTTTGAAATGCATATCGGAAACTACATCTGAAATGCCTATCGACACCTATTTTAAAATGCCAGTCGGCAACTATATCTGAAATGCCTATCGGCACCTATATCTGAAATGCCTATCGGCACCAATTTTTGAAATGCCTATCGAAAACTACATCTGAAATGCCTATCAGCACCTATATTTGAAATGCCTTTTGGCAACCATATCTGAAATGCCTATCGACACCTATATTTGAAATACCTATCGGCTTCTATATCTGAATTGCCTATCGGCACCTATTTTTGAAATGCCTATCGGAAACTACATCTGAAATGCCTATCAGCACCTATATTTGAAATGCATATCGGCTTCTATATCTGAAATGTCTATCGGCACCTATTTTTAAAATGTCAATCGGTAACTATATCTGAAATGCCTATCGGCACCCTATATCTGAAATGCCTATCGGCACCTATTTTTAAAATACCAATCAGAAACTACATCTAAAATGCCTATCAGCACCTATATTTGAAATGCCTATCGGCAAACAAATCAGAAATGCCTATCGGCACCTATATCTGAAATGCCTTTCGGCATTTATATCTGATATGCCTATCGGCACCTATTTTTGAAATGCCTATCGAAAACTACATCTAAAATGCCTATCAGCACCTATATTTGAAATGCCTATCTGCAACCATATCTGAAATGCCTATCGACACCTATATTTGAAATACATATCGGCTTCTATATCTGAAATGCCAATCGGCACCTATTTTTAAAATGCCAATCGGCAACTATATCTGAAATGCCTATCGGCACCTATATCTGAGATGCCTATCGGCACCTATTTTTGAAATGCATATCGGAAACTACATCTGAAATGCCTATCGGTACCTATTTTTAAAATGCCTGTCGGCAACTATATCTGAAATGCCTATCGGCACCTATTTTTGAAATGCCTATCGGAAACTACATCTGAAATGCCTATCAGCACCTATATTTGAAATGCCTATCGGCAACCATATCTGGAATGCCTATCGGCACCTATATTTGAAATGCGTAACGGCACCTATTTTTGAAATGCATATTGGAAACTACATCTGAAATGCCTATCAGCACCTATATTTGAAATGCCTATCGGCAACAACATCAGAAATGCCTATCGGCACCTATATCTGAAATGCCTTTTGGCATTTATATTGAAATGCCTATCGACACCTATATTTGAAATGCCTATCGGGACCTATATTTGAAATGCCTATCGGCAACCATATCTGAAATGCCTATCGACACCTATATTTGAAACACCTATCGGCTTCTATATCTTAAATGCCTATCGGCACCTATTTTTAAAATGCCAATCGGCAACTATATCTGAAATGCCTATCAGCACCTATATTTGAAATGCCTATCGGCACCAATTTTTGAAATGTCTATCGGAAACTAGATCTGAAATGCCTATCAGCATCTATATTTGAAATGCCTATCGGCAACCATATCTGGAATGCCTATCGGCACCTATATTTAAAATGCCTATCGGCTTCTATATCTGAAATGCCTATCGGCACCTATTTTTAAATTGCCAATTGGCAAATATATCTGAAATGCCCATCGGCACCTTTATTTGAAATGCCTATCGGCACCTATTTTTGAAATACCTATCGGAAACTACATCTTAAATGCCTATCAGCACTTATATCTGAAATGCCTATCGGCAACCATATCTGGAATGTCTATCGGCACCTATATTTGAAATGCCTATCGGCTTCTATATCTGAAATGCCTATCGGCACCTATTTTTAAAATGCCAATCGGCAACTATATCTGAAATGCCTATCGGCACCTATATCTAAATTGCCTATCGGCACCTATTTTTGAAATGCCTATCGGAAACTACATCTGAAATGCCTATCAGAACCTATATTTAAAATGCCTATCGGCAACCAAATCAGAAATACCTATCGGCACTTATATCTGAAATGCCTTTCGGCATGTATATCTGAAATGCCTATCGGCACCTATATTTGAAATGCCTATCGGCACCTATATTTTAAATGCCTATCGACAAATATATCTGATATGCCTATCGGCACCTATATCTGAAATGCCTATCGGCACCTATTTTTGAAATGCCTATCGGAAACTACATCTGAAATGCCTATCGGCACCTATTTTTAAAATGCCAATCGGCAACTATATCTGAAAGGCCTATCGGCACCTATATCTGAAATGCCTATCGGTAACCAAATCAGAAATGCCTATCGGCACCTATATTTTAAATGCCTATCGGCAACTATATCTGATATGCCTATCGGCACCTATATCTGAAATGCCTATCGCAACCTATATCTAAAATACCTATCTGCACCTATTTTTGAAATGCCTATCGGAAACTACATCTGAAATGCCTATCAGCACCTATATTTGAAATGCCTATCGGCCACCATATCTGAAATGCCTATCGACACCTATATTTAAAATGCCAATCGGCAACTATATCTGAAATGCCTATCTGCACCTATTTTTGAAATGCCTATCGGAAACTACATCTGAAATGCCTATCAGCACCTATATTTGAAATGCCTATCGGCTTCTATATCTGAAATGCCTATCGGCACCTATTTTTAAAATGCCAATCGGCAACTATATCTGAAATGCCTATCGGCACCTATATCTGAAATGCCTATCAGCACCAATTTTTGAAATGCCTATCGGAAACTACATCTGAAATGCCTAACAGCACCTATATTTGAAATGCCTATCGGCAACCATATCTTGAATGCCTATCGGCACTTATATTTGAAATGCCTATCGGCTTCTATATCTGAAATGCCTATCGGCACCTATTTTTAAAATGCCAATCGGCAACTATAACTGAAGTGCCTATCGGCACCTATTTTTGAAATGCCTATCGGAAACTACATCTGAAATGCCAATCGGCACCTATTTTTAAAATGCCAATCGTCAACAATATCTGAAATGCCTATCGGCACCTATATCTGAAATTCCTATCGGCACCAGTTTTTGAAATGCCTATCGGAAACTACATCTGAAATGCCTATCAGCACATATATTTGAAATGCCTATCGGCAACCATATCTGGAATGCCTATCGGCACCTATATTTGAAATGCCTATCGGCTTCTATATCTGAAATGCCTATCGGCACCTATATCTGAAATGCCTATCGGCACCTATTTTTGAAATGCCTATCGGAAACTACATCTGAAATGCCTATCAGCACCTATATTTGAAATGCCTATCGGCAAACATATCTGGAATGCCTATCGGCACCTATATTTGAAATGCCTATCGGCTTCTATATCTGAAATGCCTATCGGCACTTATTTTTAAAATGCCAATCGGCAACTATATCTGAAATGCCTATCGGCACCTATATCTGAAGTGCCTATCGGCACCTATTTTTGAATTGCCTATCGGAAACTACATCTGAAATGCTCTATCAGCACCTATATTTGAAATGCCTATCGGCAACCATATCTGAAATGCCTATCGACACCTATATTTGAAATAACTATCGGCTTCTATATTTGAAATGCCTATCGGCACCTATTTTTAAAATGCCAATCGGTAACTATATCTGAAATGCCTATCGGCACATATATCTGAAATGCCTATCGGCACCAATTTTTGAAATGCCTATCGGAAACTACATCTGGAATGCCTATCAGCACCTATATTTGAAATGCCTATCGGCAACCATATCTGGAATGCCTATCGGCACCTATATTTGAAATGCCTATCGGCTTCTATATCTGAAATGCCTATCGACACCTATTTTTTAAATGCCAATCGGCAACTATATCTGAAATGCCTATCGGCACCTATATCTGAAATGCCTATAGGCACCAATTTTTGAAATGTCTATCGAAAACTACATCTGAAATGCCTATCAGCACCTATATTTGAAATGCCTATCGGCAACCATATCTGGAATGCTTATTGGCACCTATATTTGAAATGCATATCGGATTCTATATCTGAAATGCCTATCGGCACCTATTTTTAAAATGCCAATCGGCAACTATATCTGAAACGCCTATCGGCACCTATATCTGAAATGCCTATCGGCACCTATTTTTGAAATGCCTATCGCAAAACTACATCTGAAAAGCCTATCAGCACCTATATTTGAAATTCCTATCGGCAACCATATCTGGAATGCCTATCGGCACCTATATTTGAAATGCCTATCGGCTTCTATATCTGAAATGCCTATCGGCACTTATTTTTAAAATGCCAATCGGCAACTATATCTGAAGTGCCTATCGGCACCTATATCTGAAATGCCTATCGGCACCTATTTTTTAAATGTCTATCGAAAACTACATCTGAAATGCCTATCAGCACCTATATTCGAAATGCCTATCGGCAACCACATCAGAAATGCCTATCGGCACCTATATCTGAAATGCCTTTCGGCATTTATATCTGAAATGCCTATCGACACCTATATTTGAAATGCCTATCGGCACCTATATTTTAAATGCCTATCGGCAACTATATCTGATATGCCTATCGGCACCCATATCTGAAATGCCTATCGGCACCTATTTTTGAAATGCCTATCGGAAACTACATCTAAAATAAAATCGGCACATATTTTTAAAATGCCAATCGGCAACTATATCTGAAATGCCTATCGGCGCCAATACTTGAAATACCTATCGGCTTCTATATCTGAAATGCCTATCGGTACCTATTTTTAAAATGCCAGTCGGCAACTATATCTAAAATGCCTATCGGCACTAATTTTTGAAATGCCCATCGGAAACTACATCTGAAATGCCTATCAGCACCTATATTTGAAATGCCTATCGGCAACCACATCAGAAATGCCTATCGGCACCTATATCTGAAATGCCTTTCGGCATTTATATCTGAAATGCCTATCGACACCTATATTTGAAATGCCTATTGGCACCTATATTTTAAATGCCTTTTGGCAACTATATCTAATATGCCTATCGGCACCAATATTTGAAATGCCTATCGGCTTCTATATCTGAAATGACTATCGACACCTATTTTTAAAATGCCAATCGGCAACTATATCTGAAATGCCTATCGGCATCTATATCTGAAATGCCTATCGGCACCTATTTTTTAAATGCCCATTGGAAACTACATCTGAAATGCCTATCAGCACCTATATTTAAAATGCCTTTTGGCAACCAAATCAGAAATGCCTATCGGCACCTATTTCTGAAATGCCTTTTGGCATTTATATCTGAAATGCCTATCGGCACCTATGTTTGAAATGCCTATCGGCACCTATATTTTAAATGCCTATCGGCAACTATATCTGATATGCCTATCGGCACCTATATCTGAAATGCCTATCGGCACCTATTTTTGAAATGCCTATCGGAAACTACATCTGAAATGCCTATTGGCACCTATTTTTAAAATGCCAATCGGCAACTATATCTGAAATGCCTATCGGCACCTATATCTGAAATGCCTATCGGCACCTATTTTTGAAATGCCTATCGGAAACTACATCTGAAATACCTACCAGCACCTATATTTGAAATGCCTATCGGCAACCATATCTGAAATGCCTATCGGCACCTATATTTGAAATGCATATCGGCTTCTATATCTGAAATGCCTATCGGCACCTATTTTTAAAATGCCAATCGGCAACTATATCTGAAATGCCTATCAGCAACTATATCTGATATGCCTATCGGCACCTATATATGAAATGCCTATCGCCACCTATTTTTTAAATGCCTATGGGCACCTACATTTGAAATGCCTATCGGCAACTATATCTGGAATGCCTATCAGCACCTATATTTAAAATGCCTATCGGCTTCTATATCTGAAATGCCTATCAACACCTCTTTATAAAATGCCAATCGGCAACTATATCTGAAATGCCTATCGGCACCTATATCTGAAATGCCTATCAGCACCTATTTTTGAAATGCCTATCGGAAACTACATCTAAAATGCCTATCAGCACCTATATTTAAAATGCCTATCGGCAACCAAATCAGAAATGCCTATCGGCACCTATATCTGAAATGCCTTTCGGCATTTATATCTGAAATGCCTATCGGCACCTATTTTTAAAATGCCAATCGGCAACTATATCTGAAATGCCTATCGGCACCTATATCTGAAGTGCCTATCGGCACCTATTTTTGAATTGCCTATCGGAAACTACATCTGAAATGCTCTATCAGCACCTATATTTGAAATGCCTATCGGCAACCATATCTGAAATGCCTATCGACACCTATATTTGAAATAACTATCGGCTTCTATATTTGAAATGCCTATCGGCACCTATTTTTAAAATGCCAATCGGTAACTATATCTGAAATGCCTATCGGCACATATATCTGAAATGCCTATCGGCACCAATTTTTGAAATGCCTATCGGAAACTACATCTGGAATGCCTATCAGCACCTATATTCGAAATGCCTATCGGCAACCACATCAGAAATGCCTATCGGCACCTATATTTGAAATGCCTATTGGCACCTATATTTTAAATGCCTTTTGGCAACTATATCTAATATGCCTATCGGCACCAATATTTGAAATGCCTATCGGCTTCTATATCTGAAATGACTATCGACACCTATTTTTAAAATGCCAATCGGCAACTATATCTGAAGTGCCTATCGGCACCTATATCTGAAATGCCTATCGGCACCTATTTTTTAAATGTCTATCGAAAACTACATCTGAAATGCCTATCAGCACCTATATTCGAAATGCCTATCGGCAACCACATCAGAAATGCCTATCGGCACCTATATCTGAAATGCCTTTCGGCATTTATATCTGAAATGCCTATCGACACCTATATTTGAAATGCCTATCGGCACCTATATTTTAAATGCCTATCGGCAACTATATCTGATATGCCTATCGGCACCCATATCTGAAATGCCTATCGGCACCTATTTTTGAAATGCCTATCGGAAACTACATCTAAAATAAAATCGGCACATATTTTTAAAATGCCAATCGGCAACTATATCTGAAATGCCTATCGGCGCCAATACTTGAAATACCTATCGGCTTCTATATCTGAAATGCCTATCGGTACCTATTTTTAAAATGCCAGTCGGCAACTATATCTAAAATGCCTATCGGCACTAATTTTTGAAATGCCCATCGGAAACTACATCTGAAATGCCTATCAGCACCTATATTTGAAATGCCTATCGGCAACCACATCAGAAATGCCTATCGGCACCTATATCTGAAATGCCTTTCGGCATTTATATCTGAAATGCCTATCGACACCTATATTTGAAATGCCTATTGGCACCTATATTTTAAATGCCTTTTGGCAACTATATCTAATATGCCTATCGGCACCAATATTTGAAATGCCTATCGGCTTCTATATCTGAAATGACTATCGGCACCTATTTTTAAAATGCCAATCGGCAACTATATCTGAAATGCCTATCGGCATCTATATCTGAAATGTCTATCGGCACCTATTTTTTAAATGCCCATTGGAAACTACATCTGAAATGCCTATCAGCACCTATATTTAAAATGCCTTTTGGCAACCAAATCAGAAATGCCTATCGGCACCTATTTCTGAAATGCCTTTTGGCATTTATATCTGAAATGCCTATCGGCACCTATGTTTGAAATGCCTATCGGCACCTATATTTTAAATGCCTATCGGCAACTATATCTGATATGCCTATCGGCACCTATATCTGAAATGCCTATCGGCACCTATTTTTGAAATGCCTATCGGAAACTACATCTGAAATGCCTATTGGCACCTATTTTTAAAATGCCAATCGGCAACTATATCTGAAATGCCTATCGGCACCTATATCTGAAATGCCTATCGGCACCTATTTTTGAAATGCCTATCGGAAACTACATCTGAAATGCCTACCAGCACCTATATTTGAAATGCCTATCGGCAACCATATCTGAAATGCCTATCGGCACCTATATTTGAAATGCATATCGGCTTCTATATCTGAAATGCCTATCGGCACCTATTTTTAAAATGCCAATCGGCAACTATATCTGAAATGCCTATCAGCAACTATATCTGATATGCCTATCGGCACCTATATATGAAATGCCTATCGCCACCTATTTTTTAAATGCCTATGGGCACCTACATTTGAAATGCCTATCGGCAACTATATCTGGAATGCCTATCAGCACCTATATTTAAAATGCCTATCGGCTTCTATATCTGAAATGCCTATCAACACCTCTTTATAAAATGCCAATCGGCAACTATATCTGAAATGCCTATCGGCACCTATATCTGAAATGCCTATCAGCACCTATTTTTGAAATGCCTATCGGAAACTACATCTAAAATGCCTATCAGCACCTATATTTAAAATGCCTATCGGCAACCAAATCAGAAATGCCTATCGGCACCTATATCTGAAATGCCTTTCGGCATTTATATCTGAAATGCCTATCGGCACCTATTTTTAAAATGCCAATCGGCAACTATATCTGAAATGCCTATCGGCACCTATATCTGAAATGCCTTTCGGCATTTATATCTGAAATGCCTATCGACACCTATATTTGAAATGCCTATCGGCATCTATATTTTAAATGCCTATCGGCAACCATATCTGAAATGCCTATCGATACCTATATTTGAAATACTTATCGGCTTCTATATCTGAAATGCCTATTGGCACCTATTTTTAAAATGCCAATCGGCAACTATATCTGAAATGCCTATCGGCACCTATATCTGAAATGCCTATCGGCACCTATTTTTGAAATGCCTATCGGAAACTACATCTGAAATGCCTATCAGCACCTATATTTGAAATGCCTATCGGCAACTATATCTGGAATGCCTATCAGCACCTATATTTTAAATGCCTATCGGCAACCATATCTGAAATGCCTATCGATACCTATATTTGAAATACTTATCGGCTTCTATATCTGAAATGCCTATTGGCACCTATTTTTAAAATGCCAATCGGCAACTATATCTGAAATGCCAATCGGCACCTATATCTGAAATGCCTATCGGCACCTATTTTTGAAATGCATATCGGAAACTACATCTGAAATGCCTATCGACACCTATTTTTAAAATGCCAGTCGGCAACTATATCTGAAATGCCTATCGGCACCTATATCTGAAATGCCTATCGGCACCAATTTTTGAAATGCCTATCGAAAACTACATCTGAAATGCCTATCAGCACCTATATTTGAAATGCCTATCGGCAACCATATCTGAAATGCCTATCGACACCTATATTTGAAATACCTATCGGCTTCTATATCTGAATTGCCTATCGGCACCTATTTTTGAAATGCCTATCGGAAACTACATCTGAAATGCCTATCAGCACCTATATTTGAAATGCATATCGGCTTCTATATCTGAAATGTCTATCGGCACCTATTTTTAAAATGTCAATCGGTAACTATATCTGAAATGCCTATCGGCACCCTATATCTGAAATGCCTATCGGCACCTATTTTTAAAATACCAATCAGAAACTACATCTAAAATGCCTATCAGCACCTATATTTGAAATGCCTATCGGCAAACAAATCAGAAATGCCTATCGGCACCTATATCTGAAATGCCTTTCGGCATTTATATCTGATATGCCTATCGGCACCTATTTTTGAAATGCCTATCGAAAACTACATCTAAAATGCCTATCAGCACCTATATTTGAAATGCCTATCTGCAACCATATCTGAAATGCCTATCGACACCTATATTTGAAATACATATCGGCTTCTATATCTGAAATGCCAATCGGCACCTATTTTTAAAATGCCAATCGGCAACTATATCTGAAATGCCTATCGGCACCTATATCTGAGATGCCTATCGGCACCTATTTTTGAAATGCATATCGGAAACTACATCTGAAATGCCTATCGGTACCTATTTTTAAAATGCCTGTCGGCAACTATATCTGAAATGCCTATCGGCACCTATATCTGAAATGCCTATCGGCACCAATTTTTTAAATGCCTATCGAAAACTACATCTGAAATGCCTATCAGCACCTATATTTGAAATGCCTATCGGCAACCATATCTGAAATGCCTATCGACACCTATATTTGAAATACCTATCGGCTTCTATATCTGAATTGCCTATCGGCACCTATTTTTGAAATGCCTATCGGAAACTACATCTGAAATGCCTATCAGCACCTATATTTGAAATGCCTATCGGCAACCATATCTGGAATGCCTATCGGCACCTATATTTGAAATGCGTAACGGCACCTATTTTTGAAATGCATATTGGAAACTACATCTGAAATGCCTATCAGCACCTATATTTGAAATGCCTATCGGCAACAACATCAGAAATGCCTATCGGCACCTATATCTGAAATGCCTTTTGGCATTTATATTGAAATGCCTATCGACACCTATATTTGAAATGCCTATCGGGACCTATATTTGAAATGCCTATCGGCAACCATATCTGAAATGCCTATCGACACCTATATTTGAAACACCTATCGGCTTCTATATCTGAAATGCCTATCGGCACCTATTTTTAAAATGCCAATCGGCAACTATATCTGAAATGCCTATCAGCACCTATATTTGAAATGCCTATCGGCACCAATTTTTGAAATGTCTATCGGAAACTAGATCTGAAATGCCTATCAGCATCTATATTTGAAATGCCTATCGGCAACCATATCTGGAATGCCTATCGGCACCTATATTTAAAATGCCTATCGGCTTCTATATCTGAAATGCCTATCGGCACCTATTTTTAAATTGCCAATTGGCAAATATATCTGAAATGCCCATCGGCACCTTTATTTGAAATGCCTATCGGCACCTATTTTTGAAATACCTATCGGAAACTACATCTTAAATGCCTATCAGCACTTATATCTGAAATGCCTATCGGCAACCATATCTGGAATGTCTATCGGCACCTATATTTGAAATGCCTATCGGCTTCTATATCTGAAATGCCTATCGGCACCTATTTTTAAAATGCCAATCGGCAACTATATCTGAAATGCCTATCGGCACCTATATCTGAAATGCCTTTCGGCATTTATATCTGAAATGCCTATCGACACCTATATTTGAAATGCCTATCGGCATCTATATTTTAAATGCCTATCGGCAACCATATCTGAAATGCCTATCGATACCTATATTTGAAATACTTATCGGCTTCTATATCTGAAATGCCTATTGGCACCTATTTTTAAAATGCCAATCGGCAACTATATCTGAAATGCCTATCGGCACCTATATCTGAAATGCCTATCGGCACCTATTTTTGAAATGCCTATCGGAAACTACATCTGAAATGCCTATCAGCACCTATATTTGAAATGCCTATCGGCAACTATATCTGGAATGCCTATCAGCACCTATATTTTAAATGCCTATCGGCAACCATATCTGAAATGCCTATCGATACCTATATTTGAAATACTTATCGGCTTCTATATCTGAAATGCCTATTGGCACCTATTTTTAAAATGCCAATCGGCAACTATATCTGAAATGCCAATCGGCACCTATATCTGAAATGCCTATCGGCACCTATTTTTGAAATGCATATCGGAAACTACATCTGAAATGCCTATCGACACCTATTTTTAAAATGCCAGTCGGCAACTATATCTGAAATGCCTATCGGCACCTATATCTGAAATGCCTATCGGCACCAATTTTTGAAATGCCTATCGAAAACTACATCTGAAATGCCTATCAGCACCTATATTTGAAATGCCTATCGGCAACCATATCTGAAATGCCTATCGACACCTATATTTGAAATACCTATCGGCTTCTATATCTGAATTGCCTATCGGCACCTATTTTTGAAATGCCTATCGGAAACTACATCTGAAATGCCTATCAGCACCTATATTTGAAATGCATATCGGCTTCTATATCTGAAATGTCTATCGGCACCTATTTTTAAAATGTCAATCGGTAACTATATCTGAAATGCCTATCGGCACCCTATATCTGAAATGCCTATCGGCACCTATTTTTAAAATACCAATCAGAAACTACATCTAAAATGCCTATCAGCACCTATATTTGAAATGCCTATCGGCAAACAAATCAGAAATGCCTATCGGCACCTATATCTGAAATGCCTTTCGGCATTTATATCTGATATGCCTATCGGCACCTATTTTTGAAATGCCTATCGAAAACTACATCTAAAATGCCTATCAGCACCTATATTTGAAATGCCTATCTGCAACCATATCTGAAATGCCTATCGACACCTATATTTGAAATACATATCGGCTTCTATATCTGAAATGCCAATCGGCACCTATTTTTAAAATGCCAATCGGCAACTATATCTGAAATGCCTATCGGCACCTATATCTGAGATGCCTATCGGCACCTATTTTTGAAATGCATATCGGAAACTACATCTGAAATGCCTATCGGTACCTATTTTTAAAATGCCTGTCGGCAACTATATCTGAAATGCCTATCGGCACCTATATCTGAAATGCCTATCGGCACCAATTTTTTAAATGCCTATCGAAAACTACATCTGAAATGCCTATCAGCACCTATATTTGAAATGCCTATCGGCAACCATATCTGAAATGCCTATCGACACCTATATTTGAAATACCTATCGGCTTCTATATCTGAATTGCCTATCGGCACCTATTTTTGAAATGCCTATCGGAAACTACATCTGAAATGCCTATCAGCACCTATATTTGAAATGCCTATCGGCAACCATATCTGGAATGCCTATCGGCACCTATATTTGAAATGCGTAACGGCACCTATTTTTGAAATGCATATTGGAAACTACATCTGAAATGCCTATCAGCACCTATATTTGAAATGCCTATCGGCAACAACATCAGAAATGCCTATCGGCACCTATATCTGAAATGTCTTTTGGCATTTATATTGAAATGCCTATCGACACCTATATTTGAAATGCCTATCGGGACCTATATTTGAAATGCCTATCGGCAACCATATCTGAAATGCCTATCGACACCTATATTTGAAACACCTATCGGCTTCTATATCTGAAATGCCTATCGGCACCTATTTTTAAAATGCCAATCGGCAACTATATCTGAAATGCCTATCAGCACCTATATTTGAAATGCCTATCGGCACCAATTTTTGAAATGTCTATCGGAAACTAGATCTGAAATGCCTATCAGCATCTATATTTGAAATGCCTATCGGCAACCATATCTGGAATGCCTATCGGCACCTATATTTAAAATGCCTATCGGCTTCTATATCTGAAATGCCTATCGGCACCTATTTTTAAATTGCCAATTGGCAAATATATCTGAAATGCCCATCGGCACCTTTATTTGAAATGCCTATCGGCACCTATTTTTGAAATACCTATCGGAAACTACATCTTAAATGCCTATCAGCACTTATATCTGAAATGCCTATCGGCAACCATATCTGGAATGTCTATCGGCACCTATATTTGAAATGCCTATCGGCTTCTATATCTGAAATGCCTATCGGCACCTATTTTTAAAATGCCAATCGGCAACTATATCTGAAATGCCTATCGGCACCTATATCTAAATTGCCTATCGGCACCTATTTTTGAAATGCCTATCGGAAACTACATCTGAAATGCCTATCAGAACCTATATTTAAAATGCCTATCGGCAACCAAATCAGAAATACCTATCGGCACTTATATCTGAAATGCCTTTCGGCATGTATATCTGAAATGCCTATCGGCACCTATATTTGAAATGCCTATCGGCACCTATATTTTAAATGCCTATCGACAAATATATCTGATATGCCTATCGGCACCTATATCTGAAATGCCTATCGGCACCTATTTTTGAAATGCCTATCGGAAACTACATCTGAAATGCCTATCGGCACCTATTTTTAAAATGCCAATCGGCAACTATATCTGAAAGGCCTATCGGCACCTATATCTGAAAAGCCTATCGGTAACCAAATCAGAAATGCCTATCGGCACCTATATTTTAAATGCCTATCGGCAACTATATCTGATATGCCTATCGGCACCTATATCTGAAATGCCTATCGCAACCTATATCTAAAATACCTATCTGCACCTATTTTTGAAATGCCTATCGGAAACTACATCTGAAATGCCTATCAGCACCTATATTTGAAATGCCTATCGGCCACCATATCTGAAATGCCTATCGACACCTATATTTAAAATGCCAATCGGCAACTATATCTGAAATGCCTATCTGCACCTATTTTTGAAATGCCTATCGGAAACTACATCTGAAATGCCTATCAGCACCTATATTTGAAATGCCTATCGGCTTCTATATCTGAAATGTCTATCGGCACCTATTTTTAAAATGCCAATCGGCAACTATATCTGAAATGCCTATCGGCACCTATATCTGAAATGCCTATCAGCACCAATTTTTGAAATGCCTATCGGAAACTACATCTGAAATGCCTAACAGCACCTATATTTGAAATGCCTATCGGCAACCATATCTTGAATGCCTATCGGCACTTATATTTGAAATGCCTATCGGCTTCTATATCTGAAATGCCTATCGGCACCTATTTTTAAAATGCCAATCGGCAACTATAACTGAAGTGCCTATCGGCACCTATTTTTGAAATGCCTATCGGAAACTACATCTGAAATGCCAATCGGCACCTATTTTTAAAATGCCAATCGTCAACAATATCTGAAATGCCTATCGGCACCTATATCTGAAATTCCTATCGGCACCAGTTTTTGAAATGCCTATCGGAAACTACATCTGAAATGCCTATCAGCACATATATTTGAAATGCCTATCGGCAACCATATCTGGAATGCCTATCGGCACCTATATTTGAAATGCCTATCGGCTTCTATATCTGAAATGCCTATCGGCACCTATATCTGAAATGCCTATCGGCACCTATTTTTGAAATGCCTATCGGAAACTACATCTGAAATGCCTATCAGCACCTATATTTGAAATGCCTATCGGCAAACATATCTGGAATGCCTATCGGCACCTATATTTGAAATGCCTATCGGCTTCTATATCTGAAATGCCTATCGGCACTTATTTTTAAAATGCCAATCGGCAACTATATCTGAAATGCCTATCGGCACCTATATCTGAAGTGCCTATCGGCACCTATTTTTGAATTGCCTATCGGAAACTACATCTGAAATGCTCTATCAGCACCTATATTTGAAATGCCTATCGGCAACCATATCTGAAATGCCTATCGACACCTATATTTGAAATAACTATCGGCTTCTATATTTGAAATGCCTATCGGCACCTATTTTTAAAATGCCAATCGGTAACTATATCTGAAATGCCTATCGGCACATATATCTGAAATGCCTATCGGCACCAATTTTTGAAATGCCTATCGGAAACTACATCTGGAATGCCTATCAGCACCTATATTTGAAATGCCTATCGGCAACCATATCTGGAATGCCTATCGGCACCTATATTTGAAATGCCTATCGGCTTCTATATCTGAAATGCCTATCGACACCTATTTTTTAAATGCCAATCGGCAACTATATCTGAAATGCCTATCGGCACCTATATCTGAAATGCCTATAGGCACCAATTTTTGAAATGTCTATCGAAAACTACATCTGAAATGCCTATCAGCACCTATATTTGAAATGCCTATCGGCAACCATATCTGGAATGCTTATTGGCACCTATATTTGAAATGCCTATCGGATTCTATATCTGAAATGCCTATCGGCACCTATTTTTAAAATGCCAATCGGCAACTATATCTGAAACGCCTATCGGCACCTATATCTGAAATGCCTATCGGCACCTATTTTTGAAATGCCTATCGCAAAACTACATCTGAAAAGCCTATCAGCACCTATATTTGAAATTCCTATCGGCAACCATATCTGGAATGCCTATCGGCACCTATATTTGAAATGCCTATCGGCTTCTATATCTGAAATGCCTATCGGCACTTATTTTTAAAATGCCAATCGGCAACTATATCTGAAGTGCCTATCGGCACCTATATCTGAAATGCCTATCGGCACCTATTTTTTAAATGTCTATCGAAAACTACATCTGAAATGCCTATCAGCACCTATATTCGAAATGCCTATCGGCAACCACATCAGAAATGCCTATCGGCACCTATATCTGAAATGCCTTTCGGCATTTATATCTGAAATGCCTATCGACACCTATATTTGAAATGCCTATCGGCACCTATATTTTAAATGCCTATCGGCAACTATATCTGATATGCCTATCGGCACCCATATCTGAAATGCCTATCGGCACCTATTTTTGAAATGCCTATCGGAAACTACATCTAAAATAAAATCGGCACATATTTTTAAAATGCCAATCGGCAACTATATCTGAAATGCCTATCGGCGCCAATACTTGAAATACCTATCGGCTTCTATATCTGTAATGCCTATCGGTACCTATTTTTAAAATGCCAGTCGGCAACTATATCTAAAATGCCTATCGGCACTAATTTTTGAAATGCCCATCGGAAACTACATCTGAAATGCCTATCAGCACCTATATTTGAAATGCCTATCGGCAACCACATCAGAAATGCCTATCGGCACCTATATCTGAAATGCCTTTCGGCATTTATATCTGAAATGCCTATCGACACCTATATTTGAAATGCCTATTGGCACCTATATTTTAAATGCCTTTTGGCAACTATATCTAATATGCCTATCGGCACCAATATTTGAAATGCCTATCGGCTTCTATATCTGAAATGACTATCGGCACCTATTTTTAAAATGCCAATCGGCAACTATATCTGAAATGCCTATCGGCATCTATATCTGAAATGCCTATCGGCACCTATTTTTTAAATGCCCATTGGAAACTACATCTGAAATGCCTATCAGCACCTATATTTAAAATGCCTTTTGGCAACCAAATCAGAAATGCCTATCGGCACCTATTTCTGAAATGCCTTTTGGCATTTATATCTGAAATGCCTATCGGCACCTATGTTTGAAATGCCTATCGGCACCTATATTTTAAATGCCTATCGGCAACTATATCTGATATGCCTATCGGCACCTATATCTGAAATGCCTATCGGCACCTATTTTTGAAATGCCTATCGGAAACTACATCTGAAATGCCTATTGGCACCTATTTTTAAAATGCCAATCGGCAACTATATCTGAAATGCCTATCGGCACCTATATCTGAAATGCCTATCGGCACCTATTTTTGAAATGCCTATCGGAAACTACATCTGAAATGCCTACCAGCACCTATATTTGAAATGCCTATCGGCAACCATATCTGAAATGCCTATCGGCACCTATATTTGAAATGCATATCGGCTTCTATATCTGAAATGCCTATCGGCACCTATTTTTAAAATGCCAATCGGCAACTATATCTGAAATGCCTATCAGCAACTATATCTGATATGCCTATCGGCACCTATATATGAAATGCCTATCGCCACCTATTTTTTAAATGCCTATGGGCACCTACATTTGAAATGCCTATCGGCAACTATATCTGGAATGCCTATCAGCACCTATATTTAAAATGCCTATCGGCTTCTATATCTGAAATGCCTATCAACACCTCTTTATAAAATGCCAATCGGCAACTATATCTGAAATGCCTATCGGCACCTATATCTGAAATGCCTATCAGCACCTATTTTTGAAATGCCTATCGGAAACTACATCTAAAATGCCTATCAGCACCTATATTTAAAATGCCTATCGGCAACCAAATCAGAAATGCCTATCGGCACCTATATCTGAAATGCCTTTCGGCATTTATATCTGAAATGCCTATCGGCACCTATTTTTAAAATGCCATTCGGCAACTATATCTGAAATGCCTATCGGCACCTATATCTGAAATGCCTTTCGGCATTTATATCTGAAATGCCTATCGACACCTATATTTGAAATGCCTATCGGCATCTATATTTTAAATGCCTATCGGCAACCATATCTGAAATGCCTATCGATACCTATATTTGAAATACTTATCGGCTTCTATATCTGAAATGCCTATTGGCACCTATTTTTAAAATGCCAATCGGCAACTATATCTGAAATGCCTATCGGCACCTATATCTGAAATGCCTATCGGCACCTATTTTTGAAATGCCTATCGGAAACTACATCTGAAATGCCTATCAGCACCTATATTTGAAATGCCTATCGGCAACTATATCTGGAATGCCTATCAGCACCTATATTTTAAATGCCTATCGGCAACCATATCTGAAATGCCTATCGATACCTATATTTGAAATACTTATCGGCTTCTATATCTGAAATGCCTATTGGCACCTATTTTTAAAATGCCAATCGGCAACTATATCTGAAATGCCAATCGGCACCTATATCTGAAATGCCTATCGACACCTATATTTGAAATACCTATCTGCTTCTATATCTGAAATGCCTATCGGCACCTATTTTTAATTGCCAATCGGCAACTATATCTGAAATGCCTATCGGCATCAATTTCTGAAATGCCTATCGGCAACTATATCTGAAATGCCTATCGGAACTTATATTTGAAATGCCTATCGGCACCTATATTTGAAATGCCTATCGACAACTATATTTGAAATGCCTTTCGGCATTTATATCTGAAATGCCTATCGGCACCTATATTTGATATGCCTATCGGCACCTATATTTTAAATGCCTATCGGCAACTATATCTGAAATGCCTATCGGCATCTATTTCTAAAATGTCTATCGGCAACTATGTCTGAAATGCCTATCCGCACCTATATTAGAAATGCCTATCGGCACCTATATCTGAAATGCCTATCGGCACCTATTTTTTAAATGTCAATCGGCAACTATATCTGAAATGCCTATCAGCACCTATATTTGAAATGCCTATCGGCAACCAAATCAGAAATGCCTATCGGCATCTATATTTGAAATGCCTATCGGCACCTATATCTGAAATGCCTATCAGCACCTATATTTGAAATGCCTATCGGCAACCAAATCAGAAATGCCTATCGGCACCTAAATTTGAAATGCCTATCGGCACCTATATCTCAAATGCCTATCGGCACCTATATTTGAAATGCCTATCGGCACCTATATTTTAAATGCCTATCGGCAACTATATCTTTTATGCCTATCGGCACCTATATCTGAAATGCCTATCGGGACCTATTTTTGAAATGCCTAACGGAAACTACATCTGAAATGCCTATCGGCACCTATTTTTAAAATGCCGATCGGCAACTATATCTGAAATGCCTATCGGCACCTATTTTTTAAATGCCCATTGGAAACTACATCTGAAATGCCTATCAGCACCTATATTTAAAATGCCTTTTGGCAACCAAATCAGAAATGCCTATCGGCACCTATATCTGAAATGCCTTTTGGCATTTATATCTGAAATGCCTATCGGCACCTATGTTTGAAATGCCTATCGGCACCTATATTTTAAATGCCTATCGGCAACTATATCTGATATGCCTATCGGCACCTATATCTGAAATGCCTATCGGCACCTATTTTTGAAATGCCTATCGAAAACTACACCTGAAATGCCTATTGGCACCTATTTTTAAAATGCCAATCGGCAACTATATTTGAAATGCCTATCGGCAACCATATCTGAAATGCCTATCGGCACCTATATTTGAAATGCATATCGGCTTCTATATCTGAAATGCCTATCGGCACCTATTTTTAAAATGCCAATCGGCAACTATATCTGAAATGCCTATCAGCAACTATATCTGATATGCCTATCGGCACCTATATATGAAATGCCTATCGCCACCTATTTTTTAAATGCCTATGGGCACCTATTTTTAAAATGCCTATCGGCAACTATATCTGAAATGCCTATCGGCACCTATATTTGAAATGCCTATCGGCACCTATTTTTGAAATGCCTATCGGAAACTACATCTGAAATGCCTATCAGCACTTATATTTGAAATGCCTATCGGCAACCATATCTGAAATGCCTATCGACACCTATATTTGAAATACCTATCGGCTTCTATATCTGAAATGCCTATTGGCACCTATTTTTAAAATGCCAATCGGGAACTATATCTGAAATGCCTATCGGCACCTATATCTGAAATGCCTATCGGCACTTATTTTTGAAATGCCTATCGGAAACTACATCTGAAATGCCTATCAGCACCTACATTTGAAATGCCTATCGGCAACTATATCTGGAATGCCTATCAGCACCTATATTTAAAATGCCTATCGGCTTCTATATCTGAAATGCCTATCAACACCTCTTTATAAAATGCCAATCGGCAACTATATCTGAAATGCCTATCGGCACCTATATCTGAAATGCCTATCAGCACCTATTTTTGAAATGCCTATCGGAAACTACATCTAAAATGCCTATCAGCACCTATATTTAAAATGCCTATCGGCAACCAAATCAGAAATGCCTATCGGCACCTAAATCTGAAATGCCTTTCGGCATTTATTTCTGAAATGCCTATCGGCACCTATTTTTAAAATGCCAATCGGCAACTATATCTGAAATGCCTATCGGCACCTATATCTGGAATGCCTATCGGCACCTATTTTTGAAATGCCTATCGGAAACTACATCTAAAATGCCTATCAGCACCTATATTTTAAATGCCTATCGGCAACCATATCTGGAATGCCTATCGGCACCTATATTTGAAATGCCTATCGGCTTCTATTTCTGAAATGCCTATCGGCACCTATTTTTAAAATGCCAATCGGCAACTATATCTGAAATGCCTATCGGCACCTATATCTGAAATGCCTGTCGGCACCTATTTTTGAAATGCCTATCGGAAACTACATCTGAAATGCCTATCAGCGCCTATATTTGAAATGCCTATCGGCAAACAAATCAGAAATGCCTATCGGAACCTATATCTGAAATGCCATTCGGCATTTATATCTGCAATGCCTATCGGCACCTATATTTGAAATGCCTATCGGCACCTATATTTTAAATGCCTATCGGCAACTATATCTGATATGCCTATCGGCATCTATTTCTCAAATGCCTATCAGCAACTATATCTGAAATGCCTATCGGCACTTATATTTGAAGTGCCTATCAGCACCTATATTTTAAATGCCTATTGCTTCTATATCTGAAATGCCTATCGGCACCTCTTTTTAAAATGCCAATCGGCAACTATATCTGACATGCCTATCGGCACCTATATCTGAAATGCCTATCGGCACCTATTTTTGAAATGCCTATCGGAAACTACATCTAAAATGCCTATCAGCACCTATATTTGAAAAGCCTATCGGCAACCATATCTGAAATGCCTATCGACACCTATATTTGAAATACCTATCGGCTTCATATCTGAAATGCCTATCGGCACCTATTTTTAAAATGCCAATCGGCAACTATATCTGAAATGCCTATCGGCACCTATATATGAAATGCCTATCGGCACCTATTTTTAAAATGCCATCGGAAAATACATCTGAAATGCCTATCAGCACCTATATTTTAAATGCCTATCGGCAACCATATCTGGAATGCCTATCGGCTCCTATACTTGAAATGCCTATCGGCTTCTATATCTGAAATGCCTATCGGCACCTATTTTTAAAATGCCAATCGGCAACTATATCTGATATGCCTATCGGCACCTATATCTGAAATGCCTATCGGCACCTATTTTTGAAATGCCTATCGGAAACTACATCTGAAATGCCTATCAGCACCTATATTTGAAATGCCTATCGGCAACCAAATCAGAAATGCCTATCGGCACCTATATCTGAAATGCCTTTGGGCATTTATATCTAAAATGCCTATCGGCACCTATATTTGAAATGCCTATCGGCTTCTATATCTGAAATGCCTATCGGCACCTATTTTTTAATTGCCAATCGGCAACTATATCTGAAATGCCTATCGGCACCTATGTCTGAAATGCCTATCGGCACCTATTTTTGAAATAGTTATCGGAAACTACATCTAAAATGCCTATCGGCACCTATTTTTAAAATGCCAATCGGCAACTATATCTGAAATGCCTATCGGCACCTATATCTGAAATGCCTATCGGCACCTATTTTTGAAATGCCAATCGGAAACTACATCTAAATTGCCTATCAGCACCTATATTTTAAATGCCTATCGGCAACCAAATCAGAAATGCCTATCGGCACCTATATCTGAAATGCCTTTCGGCATTTATATCTGAAATGCCTATCGGCACCTATATTTGAAATGCCTATCGGCTTCTATATCTGAAATGCCTATCGGCACCTATTTTTAAATTGCCAATCGGCAACTATATCTGAAATGCCTATCGGCACCTATGTCTGAAATGCCTATCGGCACCTATTTTTGAAATGCTTATCGGAAACTACATCTAAAATGCCTATCGGCACCTATATTTGAAATGCCAATCGGCAACTATATCTGAAATGCCTATCGGCACCTATATCTGAAATGCCTATCGGCACCTATTTTTGAAATGCTTATCGGAAACTACATCTAAAATGCCTATCGGCACGTATTTTTAAAATGCCAATCGGAAACTATATCTGAAATGCCTATCAGCACCTATATTTGAAATGCCTATCGGCTACCAAATCAGAAATGCCTATCGGCACCTATATTTGAAATGCCTATCGGCACCTATATCTGAAATGCCTATCAGCACCTATATTTGAAATGCCTATCGGCAACTATATTTGAAATGCCTATCGGCACATATATCTGAAATGCCTATCGGCACTTAATTTTTAAAATGCCAATCGGCAACTATATCTGAAATGCCTATCAGCACTTATATTTGAAATGCCTATCGGCAACCAAATCAGAAATGCCTATCGGTACCTATTTTTAAAATGCCAATCGGCAACTATAACTGAAATGCCTATCGGCCCCTATATCTGATATGCCTATCGGCACCTATTTTTGAAATGCCTATTGGAAACTACATCTGAAATGCCTATCGGCACCTATTTTTAAGATGCCAATCGGCAACTATATCTGAAATGCCTATCGGCAACCAAATCAGAAATGCCTATCGGCACCTATTTTTAAAATGCCAATCGGCAACTATAACTGAAATGCCTATCGACCCCTATATCTGAAATGCCTATCGGCACCTATTTTTGAAATGCCTATCGGAAACTACATCTGAAATGCCTTTCGGCACCTATTTTTAAAATGCCAAGCGGCAACTATATCTGAAATGCCTATCGGCACCTATATCTGAAATGCCTATCGGCACCTATTTTCGAAATGCCTATCGGAAACTACGTCTGAAATGCCTATCGGCACCTATTTTTAAAATGCGAATCGGCAACTATATCTGAAATGCCTATCGGCACCTATATCTGAAATGCCTATCGGCACTTATTTATGAAATGCCTATCGAAAACTACATCTGAAATGCCTACCAGCACCTATATTTAAAATGCCTATCGGCTTCTATATCTGAAATGCTTATCGGCACTTATTTTAAAAATGCCAATCGGCAACTATATCTGAAATGCCTATCGGCACCTATATATGAAATGCCTATAGGCAACCATATCTGGAATGCCTATCGGCACCTATATTTGAAATACCTATCAGGTTCTATATCTGAAATGCCTATCGGCACCTATTTTGTAAAATGCCAATCGGCAACTATATCTGAAATGCCTATCGGAAACCACATCTAAAATGCCTATCAGCACCTATATTTGAAATGCCTATCGGCAAAAAAATCTGAAATGCTTATCGGCACCTATATCTGAAATGCCTTTCGGCATTTATATCTGAAATGCCTTTCGGCACCTATATTTGAAATGCCTATCGGCACCTATATTTTAAATGCCTATCGGCAACTATATCTGATATGCCTATCAGCATCTATTTCTGAAATGCCTATCGGCTACTATATCTGAAATGCCTATCGGCACCTATATTTGAAATGCCTATCGGCAAGTATATTTGAAATGCCTTTCGACATTTATATCTGAAATGCCTATCCGCACCTATATTTGATATGCCTATCGGCACCTATATTTTAAATGCCTATCGGCAACAATATCTGAAATGCCTATTGGCACCTATATTTGAAATGCCTATCGGCACCTATATTTGAAATGCCTATCGGCACCTATTTTTAAAATGCCTATCGGCAAGTATATTTGAAATGCCTTTCGACATTTATATCTGAAATGCCTATCCGCACCTATATTTGATATGCCTATCGGCACCTATATTTTAAATGCCTATCGGCAACTATATCTGAAATGCCTATTGGCACCTATATTTTAAATGCCTATCGGCAACTATATCTGAAATGCCTATCGGCACCTATATCTGAAATGCCTTTCAGCACCTATATTTGAAATGCTTATCGGCACCTATATCTGAAATGCCTATCAGCACCTATATTTAAAATGCTTATCGGCAACCAAATCAGAAATGCTTATCGGCACCTATATTTGAAATGCCTATCGGCACCTATATCTGAAATGCCTATCGTCACCTATTTTTAAAATGCCAATCGGCTACTATATCTGAAATGCCTATCAGCACCCATATTTGAAATGCCTTTCGGCAACCATATCTGAGATGCCTATCGACAACTATATTTGAAATACCTATCGGCAACTATATCTGAAATGCCTATCGACACCTATATCTGAAATGCCTATCGGCACCTATTTTTGAATTGCCTATCGGAAACCACATCTGAAATGCCTATCAGCATCTTTATTTGAAATTCCTTTTGGCAACCATATCTGGAATGCCTATCGACACCTATATTTGAAATACCTATCGGCTTCTATATCTGAAATGCCTATCGGCACCTTTTTTTAAAATGCCAATCGGCAACTATATCTGAAATGCCTATCGGCACCTATATCTGAAATGCCTATCGGCACCTATTTTTGAAATGCCTATAGGAAACTACATCTGAAATGCCTATCAGCACCTATATTTGAAATGCCTATCGGCAACCAAATCAGAAATGCCTATCGGCACCTATATCTGAAATGCCTATCGGCATTTATATCTGGAATGCCTATTGGCACCTATATTTGAAATGCCTATCGGCTTCTATATCTGAAATGCCTATCGGCACCGATTTTTAAAATTGCCAATCGGCAACTATTTCTAAAATGCCTATCAGCACCCATATTTTAAATACCTATCCGCAACCATATCTGAAATTCCTATCAACACCTATATTTGAAACAAGTATCGGCTTCTATATCTAAAATGCCTATCGGCACCTATTTTAAAAATGCCAATCGCCAACTATATCTGAAATGTCTATCAGCACCTATATTTGAAATGCCTATCGGCAACCATATCTGAAATTCCTATCGACACCTATATTTGAAATACCTATCGGCTTCTATATCTGAAATGCCTATCGGCACCTATTTTCAAAATGCCAATCGGCAACTATATCTGAAATGCCTATTGGCACCTATTTTCAAAATGCCAATCGGCAACTATATCTGAAATGCCTATCGGCACCTATATCTAAAATGCCTATCGGCACCTATTTTTGAAATGCCTATCGGAAACTACATCTGAAATGCCTATCAGCACCTATGTTTGAAATGCCTATCGGCAACCATATCTGGAATGCCTATTGGCACCTATATTTGAAATGCCTATCGGCTTCTATATCTAAATTGCCTATCGGCACCTATTTTTATAATGCTAATCGGCAACTATATCTGAAATGCCTTTCGGCACCTCTATCTGAAATGCCTATCTGCACCTATTTTTGAAATGCCTATCTAATACTACATCTGAAATGCCTATCAGCACCTATATTTGAAATGCCTATCGGCAACCAAAGTAGAAATGCCTATCGGCAACTATATCTAATATGCCTTTCGGCATTTATATCTGAAATGCCTATCGGCACCTATATTTGAAATGCCTATTGACACCTATATTTTAAATGACTATCGGCAACTATATCTGATATGTCTCTCGGCACCTATATCTGAAATGCCTATCGGCACCTATTTATGAAATGCCTATCGGAAACTACATCTGATATGCCTATCGGCACCTATTTTTAAAATGCTAAACGGCAACTATATCTGAAATGCCTATCGGCACCTATATCTGAAATGCCTATCGGCGACTATATCTGAAATGCCTATCGCCACCTATATCTGAAATGCCTATCGGCACCTATTTTTGAAATGCCTATCGGAAACTACATCTGAAATGCCTATCAGCACCTATATTTAAAATGCCTATCGGCAACCATATCTGGAATGCCTATCGGCACCTATATTTGAAATGCCTATCGGCTTCTATATCTAAAATGCCTATCGGCACCTATTTTTAAAATGCCAATCGGCAACTATATCTGAAATGCCTATCGGCACCTATATCTAAATTGCCTATCGGCACCTATTTTTGAAATGCCTATCGGAAACTACATCTGAAATGCCTATCAGCACCTATATTTAAAATGCCTATCGGCAACCAAATCAGAAATACCTATCGGCACTTATATCTGAAATGCTTTTCGGCATGTATATCTGAAATGCCTATCGGCACCTATATTTGAAATGCCTATCGGCACCAATATTTTAAATGCCTATCGACAACTATATCTGATATGCCTATCGGCACCTATATCGGAAATGCCTATCGGCACCTATTTTTGAAATGCCTATCGGAAACAACATCTGAAATGCCTATCGGCACCTATTTTTAAAATGCCAATCGGCAACTATATCTGAAATGCCTATCGGCACCTATATCTGAAATGCCTATCGGTAACCAAATCAGAAATGCCTATCGGCACCTATATTTTAAATGCCTATCGGCAACTATATCTGATATGCCTATCGGCACCTATATCTGAAATGCCTATCGCAATCTATATCTAAAATGCCTATCTGCACCTATTTTTGAAATGCCTATCGGAAACTACATCTGAAATGCCTATCAGCACCTATATTTGAAATGCCTATCGGCAACCATATCTGAAATGCCTATCAACACCTATATTTAAAATGCCAATCGGCAACTATATCTGAAATGCCTATCTGCATCTATTTTTGAAATGCCTATCGGAAACTACATCTGAAATGCCTATCAGCACCTATATTTGAAATGCCTATTGGCTTCTATATCTGAAATGCCTATCTGCACCTATTTTTAAAATGCCAATCGGCAACTATATCTAAAATGCCTATCGGCACCTATATCTGAAATGCCTATCGGCACCAATTTTTGAAATGCCTATCCGAAACTACATCTGAAATGCCCATCAGCACCTATATTTGAAATGCCTTTCGGCAACCATATCTTGAATGCCTATCGGCACTTATATTTGAAATGCCTATCGGCTTCTATATCTGAAATGCCTATCGGCACCTATTTTTAAAATGCCAATCGGCAACTATAACTGAAATGCCTATCGGCACCTATTTTTGAAATGCCTATGGGAAACTACATCTTAAATGCCAATCGGCACCTATTTTTAAAATGCCAATCGGCAACTATATCTGAAATGCCTATCGGCACCTATATCTGAAATTCCTATCGGCACCAGTTTTTGAAATGCCTATCGGAAACTACATCTGAAATGCCTATCAGCACATATATTTGAAATGCCTATCGGCAACCATATCTGGAATGCCTATCGGCACCTATATTTGAAATGCCTATCGGCTTCTATATCTGAAATGCCTATCGGCACCTATTTTTAAAATGCCAATCGGCAACTATATCTGAATTGCCTATCGGCACCTATTTTTAAATGCCTATCGGAAACTACATCTGAAATGCCTATCTGCACCTATATTTGAAATGCCTATCGGCAACCATATCTGAAATGCCTATCGACACCTATATTTAAAATACCTATCGGCTTCTATATCTGAAATGCCTATCAGCACCTGTTTTAAAAATGCCAATCGGCAACTATATCTGAAATGCCTATAGGCACCTATATCTGAAATGCCTATCGGCATCAATTTTTGAAATGCCTATCGGAAACTACATCTAAAATGCCTATCAGCACCTATATTTGAAATCCCTATCGGCAACCATATCTGGAATGCCTATCGGCACCTATATTTGAAATGCCTATCGGCTTCTATATCTGAAATTCCTAACGGCACCTATTTTTAAAATGCCAATTGGCAACTATATCTGAAATGCCTATCGGCACCTATTTTTAAAATGCCAATCGGCAACTATATCTGAAATGCCTATCGGCACCTATATCTGAAATGCTTATCGGCATCAATTTTTGAAATGCCTATCGGAAACTACATCTAAAATGCCAATCAGCACCTATATTTGAAATGCCTATCGGCAACCATATCTGGAATGCCTATCGGCACCTATATCTGAAATGCTTATCGGCACCTATTTTTGAAATGCCTATCGGAAACTACATCTGAAATGCCTATCAGCACCTATATTTGAAAAACCTTTCGGCAACAATATCTGGAATGCCTATCGGCACCTATATTTGAAATGCCTATCGGCTTCTATATCTGAAATGCCTATCGGCACCTATTTTTAAAATGCCAATCGGCAACTATATCTGAAATGCCTATCGGCACCTATATCTGAAATGCTTATCGGCACCTATTTTTGAAATGCCTTTCGGAAACTACATCTGAAATGCCTATCTGCTCCTATATTTGAAATGCCTATCGGCAACCATATCTGAAATGCCTTTCGACACCTATATTTGAAATACCTATCGGCTTCTATATCTGAAATGCCTATCGGCACCTGTTTTTAAAATGCCAATCGGCAACTATATCTGAAATGCCTATCGGCACCTATATCTGAAATGCCTATCGGCATCAATTTTTGAAATGCTTATCGGAAACTACATCTAAAATGCCTATCAGCACCTATATTTGAAATGCCTATCGGCAACCATATCTGGAATGCCTATCGGCACCTATATTTGAAATGCCTATCGGCTTCTATATCTGAAATGCCTATCGGCACCCATTTTTAAAATGCCAATTGGCAACTATATCTGAAATGCCTATCGGCATCTATATCTGAAATGCCTATCGGCACCTATTTTTGAAATGCCTATCGGAAACTACATCTGAAATGCCTATCAGCACCTATATTTGAAATGCCTATCGGCAATCATATCTGGAATGCCTATCGGCACCTATATTTGAAATGCCTATCGGCTTCTATATCTGAAATGCCTATCGGCACCTACTTTTTAAATGCCAATCGGCAACTATATCTGAAATGCCTATCGGCACCTATATCTGAAATGCCTATCGGCACCTATTTTTGAAATGCCTATCGGAAACTAAATCTGAAATGCCTATCAGCACCTATATTTGAAATGCCTATCGGCAACCATATCTGGAATGCCTATCGGCACCTATATTTGAAATGCCTATCGGCTTCTATAACTGAAATGCCTATCGGCACCTATTTTTAAAATGCCAATCGGCAACTATATCTGAAATGCCTATCGGCACCTATATCTGAAATGCCTATCGGCACCTCTTTTTGAAATGCCTATCGGAAACTACATCTGAAATGCCTATCACCTATATTTGAAATGCCTATAGGCAACCATATCTGGAATGCCTATCGGCACCTATATTTGAAATGCCTATCGGCTTCTATATCTGAAATGCCTATCGGCACCTATTTTTAAAATGCCAATCGGCAACTGTATCTGTAATGCCTATCTTCACCTATATCTGAAATGCCTATCGGCACCTATTTTTGAAATGCCTATCGGAAACTACATCTGAAATGCCTATCAGCACCAATATTTGAAATGCCTATCAACAAACATATCCGAAATGCCTATCGACACCTATATTTGAAATACCTATCGGCTTCTCTATCTGAAATGCCTATCGGCACCTATTTTTAAAATGCCAATCGGCAACTATATCTGAAATGCCTATCGGCACCTATATCTGAAATGCCTATCGGCACCAATTTTTGAAATGCCTATCGGAAACTACATCTAAAATGCCTATCAGCACCTATATTTGAAATGCCTATCGGCAACCATATCTGGAATGCCTATCGGCACCTATATTTGAAATGCCTATCGGCTTCTATATCTGAAATGCCTATCGACACCTATTTTTAAAATGCCAATTGGCAACTATATCTGAAATGCCTATCGGCACCTATATCTGAAATGCCTATCATTACCTATTTTTGGAATGCTTATCGGAAACTACATCTGAAATGCCTATCAGCACTTATATTTGAAATGCCTATCGGCAACCATATCTGGAATGCCTATTGCACATATATTTGAAATGCCTATCGGCTTCTATATCTGAAATGCCTATCGGCACCTATTTTTAAAATGCCAATCAGCAACTATATCTGAAATGCCTATCGGCACCTATATCTGAAATGCCTATCGGCACCTATTTTTGAAATGCCTATCGGAAACTACATCTGAAATGTCTATCAGCACCTATATTTGAAATGCCTATCGGCAACCATATCTGGAATGCCTATGGCACTCATATTTGAAATGCCTATCGGCTTCTATATCTGAAATGCCTATCGGCACCTATTTTTAAAATGCTAATCGGCAACTATATCTGAAATGCCTATCGGCACCTATATCTGAAATGCCTATCAGCACCTATTTTTGAAATGCCTTTCGGAAACTACATCTAAAATGCCTATCTGCTCCAATATTTGAAATGCCTATCGGCAACCATATCTGAAATGCCTATCGACACCTATATTTAAAATACCTATCGGCTTCTATATCTGAAATGCCTATCGGCACCTGTTTTTGAAATGCCTATCGGAAACTACATCTGAAATGCCTATCAGCACCTATATTTGAAATGCCTATCGGCAACCATATCTGGAATGCCTATCGGCACCTATATTTGAAATGTCTATCGGCTTCTATATCTGAAATGCCTATCGGCACCTATATCTGAAATGCCTATCGGCACAAATTTTTGAAATGCCTATCGGAAACTACATCTGAAATGCCTATTGGCACCTATATCTGAAATGCCTATCGGCACCTATTTTTAAAATGCCAATCGGCAACTATATCTGAAATGCCTATCGGCACCTATATCTGAAATGCCTATCGGCACCTATTTTTGAAATGCCTATCGGAAACTACATCTGAAATGCCTATCAGCACCTATATTTGAAATGCCTATCGGCAACCATATCTGAAATGCCTATCGACACCTATATTTGAAATACCTATCGGCTTCTATATCTGAAATGCCTCTCGGCACCTATTTTTAAAATGCCAATCGGTGACTATATCTGAAATGCCTATCGGCACCTATATCTGAAATGCCTATCGGCACCAATTTTTGAAATGCCTCTCGGAAACTACATCTGGAATGCCTATCAGCACCTATATTTGAAATGCCTATCGGCAACCATATCTGAAATGCCTATCGACACCTATATTTAAAATACCTATCGGCTTCTATATCTGAAATTCCTAACGGCACCTATTTTTAAAATGCCAATTGGCAACTATATCTGAAATGCCTATCGGCACCTATTTTTAAAATGCCAATCGGCAACTATATCTGGAATGCCTATCGGCACCTATATCTGAAATGCTTATCGGCATCAATTTTTGAAATGCCTATCGGAAACTACATCTAAAATGCCAATCAGCACCTATATTTGAAATGCCTATCGGCAACCATATCTGGAATGCCTATCGGCACCTATATCTGAAATGCTTATCGGCACCTATTTTTGAAATGCCTATCGGAAACTACATCTGAAATGCCTATCAGCACCTATATTTGAAAAACCTTTCGGCAACAATATCTGGAATGCCTATCGGCACCTATATTTGAAATGCCTATCGGCTTCTATATCTGAAATGCCTATCGGCACCTATTTTTAAAATGCCAATCGGCAACTATATCTGAAATGCCTATCGGCACCTATATCTGAAATGCTTATCGGCACCTATTTTTGAAATGCCTTTCGGAAACTACATCTGAAATGCCTATCTGCTCCTATATTTGAAATGCCTATCGGCAACCATATCTGAAATGCCTTTCGACACCTATATTTGAAATACCTATCGGCTTCTATATCTGAAATGCCTATCGGCACCTGTTTTTAAAATGCCAATCGGCAACTATATCTGAAATGCCTATCGGCACCTATATCTGAAATGCCTATCGGCATCAATTTTTGAAATGCTTATCGGAAACTACATCTAAAATGCCTATCAGCACCTATATTTGAAATGCCTATCGGCAACCATATCTGGAATGCCTATCGGCACCTATATTTGAAATGCCTATCGGCTTCTATATCTGAAATGCCTATCGGCACCCATTTTTAAAATGCCAATTGGCAACTATATCTGAAATGCCTATCGGCACCTATATCTGAAATGCCTATCGGCACCTATTTTTGAAATGCCTATCGGAAACTACATCTGAAATGCCTATCAGCACCTATATTTGAAATGCCTATCGGCAATCATATCTGGAATGCCTATCGGCACCTATATTTGAAATGCCTATCGGCTTCTATATCTGAAATGCCTATCGGCACCTACTTTTTAAATGCCAATCGGCAACTATATCTGAAATGCCTATCGGCACCTATATCTGAAATGCCTATCGGCACCTATTTTTGAAATGCCTATCGGAAACTAAATCTGAAATGCCTATCAGCACCTATATTTGAAATGCCTATCGGCAACCATATCTGGAATACCTATCGGCACCTATATTTGAAATGCCTATCGGCTTCTATAACTGAAATGCCTATCGGCACCTATTTTTAAAATGCCAATCGGCAACTATATCTGAAATGCCTATCGGCACCTATATCTGAAATGCCTATCGGCACCTCTTTTTGAAATGCCTATCGGAAACTACATCTGAAATGCCTATCACCTATATTTGAAATGCCTATAGGCAACCATATCTGGAATGCCTATCGGCACCTATATTTGAAATGCCTATCGGCTTCTATATCTGAAATGCCTATCGGCACCTATTTTTAAAATGCCAATCGGCAACTGTATCTGTAATGCCTATCTTCACCTATATCTGAAATGCCTATCGGCACCTATTTTTGAAATGCCTATCGGAAACTACATCTGAAATGCCTATCAGCACCAATATTTGAAATGCCTATCAACAAACATATCCGAAATGCCTATCGACACCTATATTTGAAATACCTATCGGCTTCTCTATCTGAAATGCCTATCGGCACCTATTTTTAAAATGCCAATCGGCAACTATATCTGAAATGCCTATCGGCACCTATATCTGAAATGCCTATCGGCACCAATTTTTGAAATGCCTATCGGAAACTACATCTAAAATGCCTATCAGCACCTATATTTGAAATGCCTATCGGCAACCATATCTGGAATGCCTATCGGCACCTATATTTGAAATGCCTATCGGCTTCTATATCTAAAATGCCTATCGACACCTATTTTTAAAATGCCAATTGGCAACTATATCTGAAATGCCTATCGGCACCTATATCTGAAATGCCTATCGGTACCTATTTTTGGAATGCTTATCGGAAACTACATCTGAAATGCCTATCAGCACTTATATTTGAAATGCCTATCGGCAACCATATCTGGAATGCCTATTGCACATATATTTGAAATGCCTATCGGCTTCTATATCTGAAATGCCTATCGGCACCTATTTTTAAAATGCCAATCAGCAACTATATCTGAAATGCCTATCGGCACCTATATCTGAAATGCCTATCGGCACCTATTTTTGAAATGCCTATCGGAAACTACATCTGAAATGTCTATCAGCACCTATATTTGAAATGCCTATCGGCAACCATATCTGGAATGCCTATGGCACTCATATTTGAAATGCCTATCGGCTTCTATATCTGAAATGCCTATCGGCACCTATTTTTAAAATGCTAATCGGCAACTATATCTGAAATGCCTATCGGCACCTATATCTGAAATGCCTATCAGCACCTATTTTTGAAATGCCTTTCGGAAACTACATCTAAAATGCCTATCTGCTCCAATATTTGAAATGCCTATCGGCAACCATATCTGAAATGCCTATCGACACCTATATTTGAAATACCTATCGGCTTCTATATCTGAAATGCCTATCGGCACCTGTTTTTAAAATGCCAATCGGCAACTATATCTGAAATGCCTATCGGCACCTATATCTGGAATGCCTATCGGCACCAATTTTTGAAATGCCTATCGGAAACTACATCTGAAATGCCTATCAGCACCTATATTTGAAATGCCTATCGGCAACCATATCTGGAATGCCTATCGGCACCTATATTTGAAATGTCTATCGGCTTCTATATCTGAAATGCCTATCGGCACCTATATCTGAAATGCCTATCGGCACAAATTTTTGAAATGCCTATCGGAAACTACATCTGAAATGCCTATTGGCACCTATATCTGAAATGCCTATCGGCACCTATTTTTAAAATGCCAATCGGCAACTATATCTGAAATGCCTATCGGCACCTATATCTGAAATGCCTATCGGCACCTATTTTTGAAATGCCTATCGGAAACTACATCTGAAATGCCTATCAGCACCTATATTTGAAATGCCTATCGGCAACCATATCTGAAATGCCTATCGACACCTATATTTGAAATACCTATCGGCTTCTATATCTGAAATGCCTCTCGGCACCTATTTTTAAAATGCCAATCGGTAACTATATCTGAAATGCCTATCGGCACCTATATCTGAAATGCCTATCGGCACCAATTTTTGAAATGCCTATCGGAAACTACATCTGGAATGCCTATCAGCACCTATATTTGAAATGCCTATCGGCAACCATATCTGGAATGCCTATCGGCACCTATATTTGAAATGCCTATCGGCTTCTATATCTGAAAAGCCTATCGACACTTATTTTTAAAATGCCAATCGGCAAATATATCTGAAATGCATATCGGCACCTATATCTGAAATGCCTGTCGGCACCTATTTTTGAAATGCCTATCGGAAACAAAATCTGAAATGCCTATCAGCACCTATATTTGAAATGCCTATCGGCAACCATATCTGAAATGCCTATCGACACCTATGTTTGAAAAACCTATCGGCTTCTATATCTAAAATGCCTATCGGCACCTATTTTTAAAATGCCAATCGGCAACTATATCTGAAAGGCCTATCGGCACCTATATCTGAAATGCCTATCGGCACCTATTTTTGGAATGCTTATCGGAAACTACATCTGAAATGCCTATCGGCACCTATTTTTAAAATGCCAATCGGCACCTATATGTGAAATGCCTATCGGTACCTATATCTGAAATGCCTATCGGCACCTATTTTTGAAATGACTATCGGAAACTACATCTGAAATGCCTATCAGAACCTATATTTGAAATGCCTATCGGCAACCATATCTGAAATGCCTATCGACACCTATATTTGAAATACCTATCGACTTCTATATCTGAAATGCCTATCGGCACCTATTTTTAAAATGCCAATCGGCAACTATATCTGAAATGCCTATCGGCAACCATATCTGAAATGCCTATCGACACCTATGTTTGAAAAACCTATCGGCTTCTATATCTAAAATGCCTATCGGCACCTATTTTTAAAATGCCAATCGGCAACTATATCTGAAAGGCCTATCGGCACCTATATCTGAAATGCCTATCGGCACCTATTTTTGGAATGCTTATCGGAAACTACATCTGAAATGCCTATCGGCACCTATTTTTAAAATGCCAATCGGCACCTATATGTGAAATGCCTATTGGTACCTATATCTGAAATGCCTATCGGCACCTATTTTTGAAATGACTATCGGAAACTACATCTGAAATGCCTATCAGAACCTATATTTGAAATGCCTATCGGCAACCATATCTGAAATGCCTATCGACACCTATATTTGAAATACCTATCGACTTCTATATCTGAAATGCCTATCGGCACCTATTTTTAAAATGCCAATCGGCAACTACATCTGAAATGCCTATCAGCACCTATATTTGAAATGCCTGTCGGCAACCATATCTGGAATGCCTATCGGCACCTATATTTAAAATGCCTATCGGCTTCTATATCTGAAATGCCTATCGGCACCTATTTTTAAAATGCCAATTGGCAACTATATCTGAAATGCCCGTCGGCACCTTTATCTGAAATGCCTATCGGCACCTAGTTTTAAAATACCTATCGGAAACTCCACCTGAAATGCCTATCAGCACTTATTTTTGAAATGCCTATCGGCAACCATATCTGGAATGCCTATTGGCACCTATATTTGAAATGCCTATCGGCTTCTATATCTGAAATGCCTATCGGCACCTATTTTTAAAATGCCAATCGGCAATTATATCTGAAATGCCTATCGGCACTTATATCTAAATTGCCTATCGGCACCTATTTTTGAAATGCCTATCGGAAACTACATCTGAAATGCCTATCAGCATCTATATTTGAAATGCCCATCGGCAACCAAATCAGAAATACCTGTCGGCACCTATATCTGAAATGCCTTTCGGCATGTATATCTGAAATGCCTATCGGCACCTATATTTGAAATGCCTATCGGCACCCATTTTTGAAATGCCTATCAGAAACTACATCTGAAATGCCTATCGGCACCTATTTTTAAAATGCCAATCGGCAACTATATCTGAAATGCCTATCGGTACCTATATTTGAAATGCCTATCGGCACCTATATCTGAAGTGCCTATCAGCACCTATATTTGAAATGCCTATCAGAAACTACATCTGAAATGCCTATCAGCACCTATATTTTAAATGCCTATCAGCAACCATATCTGAAATGCCTATCGACACCTATATTTGAAATACCTATCGGCTTCTATATCTGAAATGCCTATCGGCACCTATTTTTAAAATGCCAATCGGCAACTATATCTGAAATGCCTATCGGCACCTATATCTGAAATGCCTATCGACACCAATTTTTGAAATGCCTAACGGAAACTACATCTGAAATGCCTATCAGCACCTATATTTTAAATGCCTATCGGCAACCATATCTGGAATGCCTATCGGCACCTATATTTAAAATGCCTATCGGCTTCTATATCTGAAATGCCTATCGGCACCTATTTTTAAAATGCCAATTGGCAACTATATCTGAAATGCCCATCGGCACCTTTATCTGAAATGCCTATCGGCACCTAGTTTTGAAATACCTATCGGAAACTCCATCTGAAATGCCTATCAGCACTTATATTTGAAATGCCTATCGGCAACCATATCTGGAATGCCTATCGGCACCTATATTTGAAATGCCTATCGGCTTCTATATCTGAAATGCCTATCGGCAACTATTTTTAAAATGCCAATCGGCAACTATTTCTGAAATGCCTATCGGCTCCTATATCTAAATTGCCTATCGGCACCTATTTTTGAAATGCCTATCGGAAACTACATCTGAAATGCCTATCAGCACCTATATTTGAAATGCCCATCGGCAACCAAATCAGAAATACCTATCGGCACCTATATCTGAAATGCCTTTCGGCATGTATATCTGAAATGCCTATCAGCACCTATATTTGAAATGCCTATCGGCAGCTATATTTTAAATACCTACAGATAACTATATCTGATATGCCTATCGGCACCTATATCTGAAATGCCTATCGGCACCTATTTTTGAAATGCCTATCGGAAACTACATCTGAAATGCCTATCGGCACCTATTTTTAAAATGCCAATCGGCAACTATATCTGAAATGCCTATCGGCACCTATATCTAAAGTGCCTATCAGCACCTATATCTGAAATGCATATCGGCACCTATATCTGAAATGCCTATCGGCACCTATTTTTGAAAGGCCTATCGGAAACTACATCTGAAATGCCTATCAGCACCTATATTTGAAATGCCGATCGGCAAACATATCTGAAATGCCTATCGACACCTATATTTGAAATACCTATCGGCTTCTATATCTGAAATGCCTATCGGCACCTAAATTTTAAATGCCTATCGGCAACTATATCTGATATGCCTATCGGCACCTATATCTGAAATGCCTATCGGCAACTATTTTTGAAATGCCTTTTGGAAACTACATCTGAAATGCCTATCGGCACCTATTTTTAAAATGCCAATCGGCAACTATATCTGAAATGCCTATCGGCACCTATATCTGAAATGCCTATCGGCACCTCTATCTGAAATGCCTATCGGCATCAAATCAGAAATGCCTATCGGCACCTATATTTGAACTGCCTATCGGCACCTATATCTGAAGTGCCTATCAGCACCTATATTTGAAATTCCTATCGGCAACCAAATCTGAAATGCTTATCGGCTCCTATATTTTAGATGCCTATCGGCAAATTTATCTGATATGCCCATCGGCACCTATATCTGAAATGCCTATCGGCACCTATTTTTGAAATGCCTATCAGGAACTACATCTGAAATACCTATCGGCAACTATTTTTAAAATGCTAATCGGCAACTATATCGAAAATGCCTATCGGCATCTATATCTGAAATGCCTATCGGCACCTATATCTGAAATGCCTATCGGCACCTATATCTGAAATGCCTATCGGCAACTATTTTTAAAATGCCAATCGGCAACTATATCTGAAATGCCTATCGGTACCTATATCTGAAATGCCTATCGGCACCTATTTTTAAAATGCCAATCGGCAACTATATCTGAAATGCCTATCGGCACCTATATCTAAAATGCCTATCGGCACCTATATCTGAAATGCCTATCGGCAACTATATTTGAAGTGCCTTTCGGCATTTATATCTGAAATGCCTATCGGCACCTATATTTGATATGCCTATCGGCACCAATATTTCAAATGCCTATCGGCAACTATATCTGAAATGCCTATCGGCATCTATTTCTGAAATGCCTATCGGCAACTATATCTTAAATGCCTATCGGCACCTATATTTGAAATGTCTATCGACACCTGTATCTGAAATGCCTATCGGCACCTATTTTTAAAATGCCAATCGGCAACTATATCTGAAATGCCTATTAGCACCTATATTTGAAATGCCTATCGGCACCAATATCTGAAATGCCTATCGGCACCTATTTTTAAAGTGCCAATCAGCAACTATATTTGAAATGCCTATCGGCACCTATATCTGAAATGCCTATCAGCACCTATATTTGAAATGCCTATCAGCAACCAAATCAGAAATGCCTATCGGCAACTATATTTGAAATGCCTATCGGCACCTATATCTGAGATGCCTATCGGCACCTATTTTTAAAATGCCAATCGAAAACTATATCTGAAATGCCTATCAGCACCTATATTTGAAATGCCTATCGGCAAACATATCTGAAATGCCTATCGACACCTATATTTGAAATACCTATCGGCTTCTATCTCTAAATTGCCTATCGGCACCTATTTTTAAAATGCCAATCGGCAACTATATCTGAAATGCCTATCGGCACCTATATCTGAAATGCCTATCGGCACCTCTTTTTGAAATGCCTATCGGAAACTACATCTGAAATGCCTATCACCTATATTTGAAATGCCTATAGGCAACCATATCTGGAATGCCTATCGGCACCTATATTTGAAATGCCTATCGGCTTCTATATCTGAAATGCCTATCGGCACCTATTTTTAAAATGCCAATCGGCAACTGTATCTGTAATGCCTATCTTCACCTATATCTGAAATGCCTATCGGCACCTATTTTTGAAATGCCTATCGGAAACTACATCTGAAATGCCTATCAGCACCAATATTTGAAATGCCTATCAACAAACATATCCGAAATGCCTATCGACACCTATATTTGAAATACCTATCGGCTTCTCTATCTGAAATGCCTATCGGCACCTATTTTTAAAATGCCAATCGGCAACTATATCTGAAATGCCTATCGGCACCTATATCTGAAATGCCTATCGGAACCAATTTTTGAAATGCCTATCGGAAACTACATCTAAAATGCCTATCAGCACCTATATTTGAAATGCCTATCGGCAACCATATCTGGAATGCCTATCGGCACCTATATTTGAAATGCCTATCGGCTTCTATATCTGAAATGCCTATCGACACCTATTTTTAAAATGCCAATTGGCAACTATATCTGAAATGCCTATCGGCACCTATATCTGAAATGCCTATCGGTACCTATTTTTGGAATGCTTATCGGAAACTACATCTGAAATGCCTATCAGCACTTATATTTGAAATGCCTATCGGCAACCATATCTGGAATGCCTATTGCACATATATTTGAAATGCCTATCGGCTTCTATATCTGAAATGCCTATCGGCACCTATTTTTAAAATGCCAATCAGCAACTATATCTGAAATGCCTATCGGCACCTATATCTGAAATGCCTATCGGCACCTATTTTTGAAATGCCTATCGGAAACTACATCTGAAATGTCTATCAGCACCTATATTTGAAATGCCTATCGGCAACCATATCTGGAATGCCTATGGCACTCATATTTGAAATGCCTATCGGCTTCTATATCTGAAATGCCTATCGGCACCTATTTTTAAAATGCTAATCGGCAACTATATCTGAAATGCCTATCGGCACCTATATCTGAAATGCCTATCAGCACCTATTTTTGAAATGCCTTTCGGAAACTACATCTAAAATGCCTATCTGCTCCAATATTTGAAATGCCTATCGGCAACCATATCTGAAATGCCTATCGACACCTATATTTGAAATACCTATCGGCTTCTATATCTGAAATGCCTATCGGCACCTGTTTTTAAAATGCCAATCGGCAACTATATCTGAAATGCCTATCGGCACCTATATCTGGAATGCCTATCGGCACCAATTTTTGAAATGCCTATCGGAAACTACATCTGAAATGCCTATCAGCACCTATATTTGAAATGCCTATCGGCAACCATATCTGGAATGCCTATCGGCACCTATATTTGAAATGTCTATCGGCTTCTATATCTGAAATGCCTATCGGCACCTATATCTGAAATGCCTATCGGCACAAATTTTTGAAATGCCTATCGGAAACTACATCTGAAATGCCTATTGGCACCTATATCTGAAATGCCTATCGGCACCTATTTTTAAAATGCCAATCGGCAACTATATCTGAAATGCCTATCGGCACCTATATCTGAAATGCCTATCGGCACCTATTTTTGAAATGCCTATCGGAAACTACATCTGAAATGCCTATCAGCACCTATATTTGAAATGCCTATCGGCAACCATATCTGAAATGCCTATCGACACCTATATTTGAAATACCTATCGGCTTCTATATCTGAAATGCCTCTCGGCACCTATTTTTAAAATGCCAATCGGTGACTATATCTGAAATGCCTATCGGCACCTATATCTGAAATGCCTATCGGCACCAATTTTTGAAATGCCTATCGGAAACTACATCTGGAATGCCTATCAGCACCTATATTTGAAATGCCTATCGGCAACCATATCTGGAATGCCTATCGGCACCTATATTTGAAATGCCTATCGGCTTCTATATCTGAAAAGCCTATCGACACTTATTTTTAAAATGCCAATCGGCAAATATATCTGAAATGCATATCGGCACCTATATCTGAAATGCCTGTCGGCACCTATTTTTGAAATGCCTATCGGAAACAAAATCTGAAATGCCTATCAGCACCTATATTTGAAATGCCTATCGGCAACCATATCTGAAATGCCTATCGACACCTATGTTTGAAAAACCTATCGGCTTCTATATCTAAAATGCCTATCGGCACCTATTTTTAAAATGCCAATCGGCAACTATATCTGAAAGGCCTATCGGCACCTATATCTGAAATGCCTATCGGCACCTATTTTTGGAATGCTTATCGGAAACTACATCTGAAATGCCTATCGGCACCTATTTTTAAAATGCCAATCGGCACCTATATGTGAAATGCCTATCGGTACCTATATCTGAAATGCCTATCGGCACCTATTTTTGAAATGACTATCGGAAACTACATCTGAAATGCCTATCAGAACCTATATTTGAAATGCCTATCGGCAACCATATCTGAAATGCCTATCGACACCTATATTTGAAATACCTATCGACTTCTATATCTGAAATGCCTATCGGCACCTATTTTTAAAATGCCAATCGGCAACTATATCTGAAATGCCTATCGGCAACCATATCTGAAATGCCTATCGACACCTATGTTTGAAAAACCTATCGGCTTCTATATCTAAAATGCCTATCGGCACCTATTTTTAAAATGCCAATCGGCAACTATATCTGAAAGGCCTATCGGCACCTATATCTGAAATGCCTATCGGCACCTATTTTTGGAATGCTTATCGGAAACTACATCTGAAATGCCTATCGGCACCTATTTTTAAAATGCCAATCGGCACCTATATGTGAAATGCCTATTGGTACCTATATCTGAAATGCCTATCGGCACCTATTTTTGAAATGACTATCGGAAACTACATCTGAAATGCCTATCAGAACCTATATTTGAAATGCCTATCGGCAACCATATCTGAAATGCCTATCGACACCTATATTTGAAATACCTATCGACTTCTATATCTGAAATGCCTATCGGCACCTATTTTTAAAATGCCAATCGGCAACTACATCTGAAATGCCTATCAGCACCTATATTTGAAATGCCTGTCGGCAACCATATCTGGAATGCCTATCGGCACCTATATTTAAAATGCCTATCGGCTTCTATATCTGAAATGCCTATCGGCACCTATTTTTAAAATGCCAATTGGCAACTATATCTGAAATGCCCGTCGGCACCTTTATCTGAAATGCCTATCGGCACCTAGTTTTAAAATACCTATCGGAAACTCCACCTGAAATGCCTATCAGCACTTATTTTTGAAATGCCTATCGGCAACCATATCTGGAATGCCTATTGGCACCTATATTTGAAATGCCTATCGGCTTCTATATCTGAAATGCCTATCGGCACCTATTTTTAAAATGCCAATCGGCAATTATATCTGAAATGCCTATCGGCACTTATATCTAAATTGCCTATCGGCACCTATTTTTGAAATGCCTATCGGAAACTACATCTGAAATGCCTATCAGCATCTATATTTGAAATGCCCATCGGCAACCAAATCAGAAATACCTGTCGGCACCTATATCTGAAATGCCTTTCGGCATGTATATCTGAAATGCCTATCGGCACCTATATTTGAAATGCCTATCGGCACCCATTTTTGAAATGCCTATCAGAAACTACATCTGAAATGCCTATCGGCACCTATTTTTAAAATGCCAATCGGCAACTATATCTGAAATGCCTATCGGTACCTATATTTGAAATGCCTATCGGCACCTATATCTGAAGTGCCTATCAGCACCTATATTTGAAATGCCTATCAGAAACTACATCTGAAATGCCTATCAGCACCTATATTTTAAATGCCTATCAGCAACCATATCTGAAATGCCTATCGACACCTATATTTGAAATACCTATCGGCTTCTATATCTGAAATGCCTATCGGCACCTATTTTTAAAATGCCAATCGGCAACTATATCTGAAATGCCTATCGGCACCTATATCTGAAATGCCTATCGACACCAATTTTTGAAATGCCTAACGGAAACTACATCTGAAATGCCTATCAGCACCTATATTTGAAATGCCTATCGGCAACCATATCTGGAATGCCTATCGGCACCTATATTTAAAATGCCTATCGGCTTCTATATCTGAAATGCCTATCGGCACCTATTTTTAAAATGCCAATTGGCAACTATATCTGAAATGCCCATCGGCACCTTTATCTGAAATGCCTATCGGCACCTAGTTTTGAAATACCTATCGGAAACTCCATCTGAAATGCCTATCAGCACTTATATTTGAAATGCCTATCGGCAACCATATCTGGAATGCCTATCGGCACCTATATTTGAAATGCCTATCGGCTTCTATATCTGAAATGCCTATCGGCAACTATTTTTAAAATGCCAATCGGCAACTATTTCTGAAATGCCTATCGGCACCTATATCTAAATTGCCTATCGGCACCTATTTTTGAAATGCCTATCGGAAACTACATCTGAAATGCCTATCAGCACCTATATTTGAAATGCCCATCGGCAACCAAATCAGAAATACCTATCGGCACCTATATCTGAAATGCCTTTCGGCATGTATATCTGAAATGCCTATCAGCACCTATATTTGAAATGCCTATCGGCAGCTATATTTTAAATACCTACAGATAACTATATCTGATATGCCTATCGGCACCTATATCTGAAATGCCTATCGGCACCTATTTTTGAAATGCCTATCGGAAACTACATCTGAAATGCCTATCGGCACCTATTTTTAAAATGCCAATCGGCAACTATATCTGAAATGCCTATCGGCACCTATATCTAAAGTGCCTATCAGCACCTATATCTGAAATGCATATCGGCACCTATATCTGAAATGCCTATCGGCACCTATTTTTGAAAGGCCTATCGGAAACTACATCTGAAATGCCTATCAGCACCTATATTTGAAATGCCGATCGGCAAACATATCTGAAATGCCTATCGACACCTATATTTGAAATACCTATCGGCTTCTATATCTGAAATGCCTATCGGCACCTAAATTTTAAATGCCTATCGGCAACTATATCTGATATGCCTATCGGCACCTATATCTGAAATGCCTATCGGCAACTATTTTTGAAATGCCTTTTGGAAACTACATCTGAAATGCCTATCGGCACCTATTTTTAAAATGCCAATCGGCAACTATATCTGAAATGCCTATCGGCACCTATATCTGAAATGCCTATCGGCACCTCTATCTGAAATGCCTATCGGCATCAAATCAGAAATGCCTATCGGCACCTATATTTGAACTGCCTATCGGCACCTATATCTGAAGTGCCTATCAGCACCTATATTTGAAATTCCTATCGGCAACCAAATCTGAAATGCTTATCGGCTCCTATATTTTAGATGCCTATCGGCAAATTTATCTGATATGCCCATCGGCACCTATATCTGAAATGCCTATCGGCACCTATTTTTGAAATGCCTATCAGGAACTACATCTGAAATACCTATCGGCAACTATTTTTAAAATGCTAATCGGCAACTATATCGAAAATGCCTATCGGCATCTATATCTGAAATGCCTATCGGCACCTATATCTGAAATGCCTATCGGCACCTATATCTGAAATGCCTATCGGCAACTATTTTTAAAATGCCAATCGGCAACTATATCTGAAATGCCTATCGGTACCTATATCTGAAATGCCTATCGGCACCTATTTTTAAAATGCCAATCGGCAACTATATCTGAAATGCCTATCGGCACCTATATCTAAAATGCCTATCGGCACCTATATCTGAAATGCCTATCGGCAACTATATTTGAAGTGCCTTTCGGCATTTATATCTGAAATGCCTATCGGCACCTATATTTGATATGCCTATCGGCACCAATATTTCAAATGCCTATCGGCAACTATATCTGAAATGCCTATCGGCATCTATTTCTGAAATGCCTATCGGCAACTATATCTTAAATGCCTATCGGCACCTATATTTGAAATGCCTATCGACACCTGTATCTGAAATGCCTATCGGCACCTATTTTTAAAATGCCAATCGGCAACTATATCTGAAATGCCTATTAGCACCTATATTTGAAATGCCTATCGGCACCAATATCTGAAATGCCTATCGGCACCTATTTTTAAAGTGCCAATCAGCAACTATATTTGAAATGCCTATCGGCACCTATATCTGAAATGCCTATCAGCACCTATATTTGAAATGCCTATCAGCAACCAAATCAGAAATGCCTATCGGCAACTATATTTGAAATGCCTATCGGCACCTATATCTGAGATGCCTATCGGCACCTATTTTTAAAATGCCAATCGAAAACTATATCTGAAATGCCTATCAGCACCCATATTTGAAATGCCTATCGGCAAACATATCTGAAATGCCTATCGACACCTATATTTGAAATACCTATCGGCTTCTATCTCTAAATTGCCTATCGGCACCTATTTTTAAAATGCCAATCGGCAACTATATCTGAAATGCCTATCGGCACCTATATCTGAAATGCTTATCGGCATCTATTTTTGAAATGCCTATCGGAAACTACATCTGAAATGCATATCAGCACCAATATTTGAAATGCCTATCGGCAACCATATCAGGAATACCTATCGGCACCTATATTTGAAATGCCTATCGGCTTCTATATCTGAAATGCTTATCGGCACCTATATCTGAAATGCCTATCAGCACCTATATTTGAAATGACTATCGGCAACCATATCTGGAATGCCTATCGGCACCTATATTTGAAATGCCTATCGGCTTCTATATCTGAAATGCCTATCGGCACCTATATCTGAAATGCCTATCAGCACCTATTTTTGAAATGCCTATCGGAAACTACATCTGAAATGCCTATCAGCCCCTATATTTGAAATGCCAATCGGCAACTATATCTGAAATGCCTATCGGCACCTATATCTGAAATGCCTATCGGCACCTATTTTTGAAATGCCTATCGGAAACTACATCTGAAATGCTTATCAGCACCTATATTTGAAATGCCTATTGGCAACCATATCTGAAATGCCTATCGGCACCTATATTTGAAATGCCTATTGGCTTCTATATCTGAAATGCCTATCGGCACCGATTTTTAAAATGCCAATCGGCAACTATATCTGAAATGTCTATTAGCACCTATATCTGAAATGCCTATCGGCACCTATTTTTGAAATGCCTATCGGAAACTACATCTGAAATGCCTATCAGCACCTATATTTGAAATGCCTATCGGCAACCATATCTGGAATACCTATCGGCACCTATATTTGAAATGCCTATCGGCTTTTATATCTAAAATGCCTATCGGCACCTATTTCGAAAATGCCAATCGGCAACTATATCTGAAATGCCTATCAGCAACTATATCTGATATGCCTATCGGCACCTATATCTGAAATGCCTATCGCCACCTATTTTTGAAATGCCTATCGGAAACTACATCTGAAATGCCTATCGGCACCTATTACTGAAATGCCTATCGGCACCTATTTTTGAAATGCCTATCGGAAACTACATCTGAAATGCCTATCAGCACTTATATTTGAAATGCCTATCGGCAGTCATATCTGAAATGCCTATCGACACCTATATTTGAAATACCTATCGGCTACTATATCTGAAATGCCTATCGGCACCTATTTTTGAAATGCCAATCGAAAACTACATCTGAAATGCCTATTAGCAACTATATTTGAAATGCCTATCGGCAACCATATCTGGAATGCCTATCGGCACCTATATCTGAAATGCCTATCGGCACCTATTTTTGAAATGCCTATCGGAAACTACATCTGAGATGCCTATCAGCACCTATATTTAAATGCCTATCGGCAACCATATCTGGAATGCCTATCGGCACCTATATTTGAAATGCTTATCGGCTTCTATATCTAAAATGCCTATCGGCACCTATTTTTAAAATGCCAATCGGCAACTATATCTGAAATGCCTATCAGCACCCATATTTGATATGCCTATCGGCAACCATATTTAAAATGCCTATCGACACCTATATTTGAAATACTTATCGGCTTCTATATCTGAAATGCCTATCGGCACCTATTTTTAAAATGCCAATCGGCAACTATATCTGAAATGCCTATCGGCACCTGTATCTGAAATGCCTATCGGCATCAATTTTTGAAATGCCTATCGAAAACAACATCTAAAATGCCTATCAGCACCTATATTTGAAATGCCTATCGGCAACCATATCTGGAATGCCTTTCGGCACCTATATTTGAAATGCCTATCGGCTTCTATATCTGAAATGCCTATCGGCACCTATTTTTAAAATACCAATTGGCAACTATATCTGAAATGCCTATCAGCACCCATATTTGATATGCCTATCGGCAACCATATTTAAAATGCCTATCGACACCTATATTTGAAATACTTATCGGCTTCTATATCTGAAATGCCTATCGGCACCTATTTTTAAAATGCCAATCGGCAACTATATCTGATATGCCTATCGGCACCTATATATGAAATGCCTATCGCCACCTATTTTTTAAATGCCTATCGGCACCTCTTTTTAAAATGCCTATCGGCAACTAAATCTGAAATGCCTATCGGCACCTATATTTGAAATGCCTATCGGCAACCATATCTGGAATGCCTATCGGCACCTATATTTGAAATGCCTATCGGCTTCTATATCTGAAATGCCTATCGGCACCTATTTTTAAAATGCCAATTGGCAACTATATCTGAAATGCCTATCAGCACCCATATTTGATATGCCTATCGGCAACCATATTTAAAATGCCTATCGACACCTATATTTGAAATACTTATCGGCTTCTATATCTGAAATGCCTATCGGCACCTATTTTTAAAATGCCAATCGGCAACTATATCTGATATGCCTATCGGCACCTATATCTGAAATGCCTATCAGCACCTATATTTGAAATGCCTATCGGCAACCATATCTGGAATGCCTATCGGCACCTATATTTGAAATGCCTATCGGCTTCTATATCTGAAATGCCTTGCGGCACCTACTTTTAAAATGCCAATCGGCAACTATATCTGATATGCCTATCGGCACCTATATATGAAATGCCTATCGCCACCTATTTTTTAAATGCCTATCGGCACCTCTTTTTAAAATGCCTATCGGCAACTATATCTGAAATGCCTATCGGCACCTATTTTTTAAATACCAATCGGAAACTACATCTGAAATGCCTATCAGCACCTATATTTGAAATGCCTATCGGCAACCATATCTGGAATGCCTATCGGCACCTATATTTGAAATGCATATCGACTTCTATATCTGAAATGCCTATCGGCACCTATTTTTAAAATGCCAATCGGCAACTATATCTGAAATGCCTATCAGCACCCATATTTGATATGCCTATCGGCAACCATATTTAAAATGCCTATCGACACCTATATTTGAAATACTTATCGGCTTCTATATCTGAAATGCCTATCGGCACCTATTTTTAAAATGCCAATCGGCAACTATATCTGAAATCCCTATCGGCACCTATATCTGAAATGCCTATCGGCACCTATTTTAGAAATGCCTACCGGAAACTACATCTGAAATACCTACCAGCACCTATATTTGAAATGCCTATCGGCAACCATATCTGGAATGCCTATCATCACCTATATTTGAAATGCATATCGGCTTCTATATCTGAAATGCCTATCGGCACCTATTTTTAAAATGCCAATCGGCAACTATTTCTGAAATGCCTATCGGCACCTATATCTGAAATGCCTATCGGCACCTATTTACGAAATGCCTATTTGAAACTACATCTGAAATGCCTATCAGCACCTATATTTAAATGCCTATCGGCAACCATATCTGGAATGCCTATCGGCACCTATATTTGAAATGCTTATCGGCTTCTATATCTGAAATGCCTATCGGCACCTATTTTTAAAATGCCATTCGGCAACTATATCTGAAATGCCTATCGGCACCTATATCTGAAATGCCTATCGGCACCTATTTTTGAAATGCCTATCCGAAACTACATCTGAAATGCCTATCAGCACTTATATTTGAAATGCCTATTGGCAACCATATCTGAAATGCCTATCGACACCTATATTTGAAATACCTATCGGCTTCTATATCTGAAATGCCTATCGGCACCTATTTTTAAAATGCCAATCGGCAACTATATCTGAAATGCCTATCGGCACCTATATCTGAAATGCCTATCGGCACCTATTTTTGAAATGCCAATCGGAAACTACATCTGAAATGCCTATCAGCACCTATATTTGAAATGCCTATCGTCAACCATATCTGGAATGCCTATCGGCACCTATATTTCAAATGCCTATCGGCACCTATATCTGAAATGCCTATCGGCACCTATTTATAAAATGCCAATCGGCAAATATATCTAAAATGCCTATCAGCACCTATATTTGAAATGCCTATCAGCAACCAAATCAGAAATGCCTATCGGCAACTATATTTGAAATGCCTATCGGCACCTATATCTGAAATGCCTATCGGCACCTATTTTTAAAATGTTAATCGGCAACTATATCTGAAATGCCTATCAGCACCCATATTTGAAATGCCTATCGGCAACCATATCTGAAATGCCTATCGACACCTATATTTGAAATACCTATCGGCTTCTATATCTGAAATGCCTATCGGCACCTATTTTTAAAATGCCAATCGGCAACTATATCTGAAATGCCTATCCACACCTATATCTGAAATGCTTATCGGCATCTATTTTTGAAATGCCTATCGGAAACTACATCTGAAATGCCTATCAGCACCTATATTTGAAATGCCTATCGGCAACCATATCAGGAATACCTATCGGCACCTATATTTGAAATGCCTATCGGCTTCTATATCTGAAATGCCTATCGGCACCTATTTTTAAAATGCCAATCGGCAACTATATCTGAAATGCCTATCGGCACCTATATCTGAAATGCCTATCGGCACCTATTTTTGAAATGCCTATCGGAAACTACATCTGAAATGCCTATCAGCACCTATATTTGAAATGTCTATCGGCACCTATATCTGAAATGCTTATCGGCACTCATTTTTGAAATGCCTATCGGAAACTACATCTGAAATGCCTATCAGCACCTATATTTGAAATGCATATCGGCATCTATATCTGAAATGTCTATCGGCACCTATTTTTAAAATGTCAATCAGTAACTATATCTGAAATGCCTATCGGCACCTAAATCTGAAATGCCTATCGGCACCTATTTTTAAAATACCTATTGGAAACTACATCTAAAATGACTATCAGCACCTATATTTGAAATGCCTATTGGCAAACAAATCAGAAATGCTTATCGGCACCTATATCTGAAATGCCTTTCGGCATTTATATCTGATATGCCTCTCGGCACCTATTTTTGAAATGCCTATCGAAAACTACATCTGAAATGCCTATCAGCACCTATATTTGGAATGCCTATCTGCAACCATATCTGAAATGCCTATCGACACCTATATTTGAAATACCTATCGGCTTCTATATCTGAAATTCCAATCGGGACCTATTTTTAAAATGCCAATCGACAACTATATCTGAAATGCCTATCGGCACCTATATCTGAAATGCCTATCGGCACCTATTTTTGAAATGCCAATCGGAAATTACATCTGAAATGCCTATCAGCACCTATATTTGAAATGCCTATCGGCACCTATATTTTAAATGCCTATCGGCAACTATATCTGATATGCCTATCGGCACCTATATCTGAGATGCCTATCGGCACCTATTTTTGAAATGCATATCGGAAACTACATCTGAAATGCCTATCGACACCTATTTCTAAAATGCCAGTCGGCAACTATATCTGAAATGCCTATCGGCACCTATATCTGAAATGCCTATCGGCACCAATTTTTGAAATGCCTATCGAAAACTACATCTGAAATGCCTATCAGCACCTATATTTGAAATGCCTATCGGCAACCATATCTGAAATGCCTATCGACACCTATATTTGAAATACCTATCGGCTTCTATATCTGAATTGCCTATCGGCACCTATTTTTGAAATGCCTATCGGAAACTACATCTGAAATGCCTATCAGCATCTATATTTGAAATGCATATCGGCTTCTATATCTGAAATGTCTATCGGCACCTATTTTTAAAATGTCAATCGGTAACTATATCTGAAATGCCTATCGGCACCCTATATCTGAAATGCCTATCGGCACCTATTTTTAAAATACCAATCAGAAACTACATCTAAAATGCCTATCAGCACCTATATTTGAAATGCCTATCGGCAAACAAATCAGAAATGCCTATCGGCACCTATATCTGAAATGCCTTTCGGCATTTATATCTGATATGCCTATCGGCACCTATTTTTGAAATGCCTATCGAAAACTACATCTAAAATGCCTATCAGCACCTATATTTGAAATGCCTATCTGCAACCATATCTGAAATGCCTATCGACACCTATATTTGAAATACATATCGGCTTCTATATCTGAAATGCCAATCGGCACCTATTTTTAAAATGCCAATCGGCAACTATATCTGAAATGCCTATCGGCACCTATATCTGAGATGCCTATCGGCACCTATTTTTGAAATGCATATCGGAAACTACATCTGAAATGCCTATCGGTACCTATTTTTAAAATGCCAGTCGGCAACTATATCTGAAATGCCTATCGGCACCTATATCTGAAATGCCTATCGGCACCAATTTTTTAAATGCCTATCGAAAACTACATCTGAAATGCCTATCAGCACCTATATTTGAAATGCCTATCGGCAACCATATCTGAAATGCCTATCGACACCTATATTTGAAATTCCTATCGGCTTCTATATCTGAATTGCCTATCGGCACCTATTTTTGAAATGCCTATCGGAAACTACATCTGAAATGCCTATCAGCACCTATATTTGAAATGCCTATCGGCAACCATATCTGGAATGCCTATCGGCACCTATATTTGAAATGCGTAACGGCACCTATTTTTGAAATGCATATTGGAAACTACATCTGAAATGCCTATCAGCACCTATATTTGAAATGCCTATCGGCAACAACATCAGAAATGCCTATCGGCACCTATATCTGAAATGCCTTTTGGCATTTATATCTGAAATGCCTATCGACACCTATATTTGAAATGCCTATCGGGACCTATATTTAAAATGCCTATCGGCAACCATATCTGAAATGCCTATCGACACCTATATTTGAAATACCTATCGGCTTCTATATCTGAAATGCCTATCGGCACCTATTTTTAAAATGCCAATCGGCAACTATATCTGAAATGCCTATCAGCACCTATATTTGAAATGCCTATCGGCACCAATTTTTGAAATGTCTATCGGAAACTAGATCTGAAATGCCTATCAGCATCTATATTTGAAATGCCTATCGGCAACCATATCTGGAATGCCTATCGGCACCTATATTTAAAATGCCTATCGGCTTCTATATCTGAAATGCCTATCGGCACCTATTTTTAAAATGCCAATTGGCAAATATATCTGAAATGCCCATCGGCACCTTTATTTGAAATGCCTATCGGCACCTATTTTTGAAATACCTATCGGAAACTACATCTTAAATGCCTATCAGCACTTATATCTGAAATGCCTATCGGTAACCATATCTGGAATGTCTATCGGCACCTATATTTGAAATGCCTATCGGCTTCTATATCTGAAATGCCTATCGGCACCTATTTTTAAAATGCCAATCGGCAACTATATCTGAAATGCCTATCGGCACCTATATCTAAATTGCCTATCGGCACCTATTTTTGAAATGCCTATCGGAAACTACATCTGAAATGCCTATCAGAACCTATATTTAAAATGCCTATCGGCAACCAAATCAGAAATACCTATCGGCACTTATATCTGAAATGCCTTTCGGCATGTATATCTGAAATGCCTATCGGCACCTATATTTGAAATGCCTATCGGCACCTATATTTTAAATGCCTATCGACAACTATATCTGATATGCCTATCGGCACCTATATCTGAAATGCCTATCGGCACCTATTTTTGAAATGCCTATCGAAAACTACATCTGAAATGCCTATCGGCACCTATTTTTAAAATGCCAATCGGCAACTATATCTGAAAGGCCTATCGGCACCTATATCTGAAATGCCTATCGGTAACCAAATCAGAAATGCCTATCGGCACCTATATTTTAAATGCCTATCGGCAACTATATCTGATATGCCTATCGGCACATATATCTGAAATGCCTATCGCAACCTATATCTAAAATACCTATCTGCACCTATTTTTGAAATGCCTATCGGAAACTACATCTGAAATGCCTATCAGCACCTATATTTGAAATGCCTATCGGCAACCATATCTGAAATGCCTATCGACACCTATATTTAAAATGCCAATCGGCAACTATATCTGAAATGCCTATCTGCACCTATTTTTGAAATGCCTATCGGAAACTACATCTGAAATGCCTATCAGCACCTATATTTGAAATGCCTATCGGCTTCTATATCTGAAATGCCTATCGGCACCTATTTTTAAAATGCCAATCGGCAACTATATCTGAAATGCCTATCGGCACCTATATCTGAAATGCTTATCGGCACCAATTTTTGAAATGCCTATCGGAAACTACATCTGAAATGCCTATCAGCACCTATATTTGAAATGCCTATCGGCAACCATATCTTGAATGCCTATCGGCACTTATATTTGAAATGCCTATCGGCTTCTATATCTGAAATGCCTATCGGCACCTATTTTTAAAATTACAAATCGGCAACTATAACTGAAGTGCCTATCGGCACCTATTTTTGAAATGCCTATCGGAAACTACATCTGAAATGCCAATCGGCACCTATTTTTAAAATGCCAATCGTCAACAATATCTGAAATGCCTATCGGCACCTATATCTGAAATTCCTATCGGCACCAGTTTTTGAAATGCCTATCGGAAACTACATCTGAAATGCCTATCAGCACATATATTTGAAATGCCTATCGGCAACCATATCTGGAATGCCTATCGGCACCTATATTTGAAATGCCTATCGGCTTCTATATCTGAAATGCCTATCGGCACCTATATCTGAAATGCCTATCGGCACCTATTTTTGAAATGCCTATCGGAAACTACATCTGAAATGCCTATCAGCACCTATATTTGAAATGCCTATCGGCAAACATATCTGGAATGCCTATCGGCACCTATATTTGAAATGCCTATCGGCTTCTATATCTGAAATGCCTATCGGCACTTATTTTTAAAATGCCAATCGGCAACTATATCTGAAATGCCTATCGGCACCTATATCTGAAGTGCCTATCGGCACCTATTTTTGAATTGCCTATCGGAAACTACATCTGAAATGCTCTATCAGCACCTATATTTGAAATGCCTATCGGCAACCATATCTGAAATGCCTATCGACACCTATATTTGAAATAACTATCAGCTTCTATATTTGAAATGCCTATCGGCACCTATTTTTAAAATGCCAATCGGTAACTATATCTGAAATGCCTATCGGCACATATATCTGAAATGCCTATCGGCACCAATTTTTGAAATGCCTATCGGAAACTACATCTGGAATGCCTATCAGCACCTATATTTGAAATGCCTATCGGCAACCATATCTGGAATGCCTATCGGCACCTATATTTGAAATGCCTATCGGCTTCTATATCTGAAATGCCTATCGACACCTATTTTTAAAATGCCAATCGGCAACTATATCTGAAATGCCTATCGGCACCTATATCTGAAATGCCTATCGGCACCAATTTTTGAAATGTCTATCGAAAACTACATCTGAAATGCCTATTAGCACCTATATTTGAAATGCCTATCGGCAACCATATCTGGAATGCTTATTGGCACCTATATTTGAAATGCCTATCGGATTCTATATCTGAAATGCCTATCGGCACCTATTTTTAAAATGCCAATCGGCAACTATATCTGAAACGCCTATCGGCACCTATATCTGGAATGCCTATCGGCACCTATTTTTGAAATGCCTATCGCAAAACTACATCTGAAAAGCCTATCAGCACCTATATTTGAAATTCCTATCGGCAACCTAATCTGGAATGCCTATCGGCACCTATATTTGAAATGCCTATCGGCTTCTATATCTGAAATGCCTATCGGTACTTATTTTTAAAATGCCAATCGGCAACTATATCTGAAGTGCCTATCGGCACCTATATCTGAAATGCCTATCGGCACCTATTTTTTAAATGTCTATCGAAAACTACATCTGAAATGCCTATCAGCACCTATATTCGAAATGCCTATCGGCAACCACATCAGAAATGCCTATCGGCACCTATATCTGAAATGCCTTTCGGCTTTTATATCTGAAATGCCTATCGACACCTATATTTGAAATGCCTATCGGCACCTATATTTTAAATGCCTATCGGCAACTATATCTGATATGCCTATCGGCACCCATATCTGAAATGCCTATCGGCACCTTTTTTGAAATGCCTATCGGAAACTACAACTAAAATAAAATCGGCACATATTTTTAAAATGCCAATCGGCAACTATATCTGAAATGCCTATCGGCGCCAATACTTGAAATACCTATCGGCTTCTATATCTGAAATGCCTATCGGTACCTATTTTTAAAATGCCAGTCGGCAACTATATCTAAAATGCCTATCGGCACTAATTTTTGAAATGCCCATCGGAAACTACATCTGAAATGCCTATCAGCACCTATATTTGAAATGCCTATCGGCAACCACATCAGAAATGCCTATCGGCACCTATATCTGAAATGCCTTTCGGCATTTATATCTGAAATGCCTATCGACACCTATATTTGAAATGCCTATTGGCACCTATATTTTAAATGCCTTTTGGCAACTATATCTAATATGCCTATCGGCACCAATATTTGAAATGCCTATCGGCTTCTATATCTGAAATGACTATCGGCACCTATTTTTAAAATGCCAATCGGCAACTATATCTGAAATGCCTATCGGCATCTATATCTGAAATGCCTATCGGCACCTATTTTTTAAATGCCCATTGGAAACTACATCTGAAATGCCTATCAGCACCTATATTTAAAATGCCTTTTGGCAACCAAATCAGAAATGCCTATCGGCACCTATTTCTGAAATGCCTTTTGGCATTTATATCTGAAATGCCTATCGGCACCTATGTTTGAAATGCCTATCGGCACCTATATTTTAAATGCCTATCGGCAACTATATCTGATATGCCTATCGGCACCTATATCTGAAATGCCTATCGGCACCTATTTTTGAAATGCCTATCGGAAACTACATCTGAAATGCCTATTGGCACCTATTTTTAAAATGCCAATCGGCAACTATATCTGAAATGCCTATCGGCACCTATATCTGAAATGCCTATCGGCACCTATTTTTGAAATGCCTATCGGAAACTACATCTGAAATACCTACCAGCACCTATATTTGAAATGCCTATCGGCAACCATATCTGAAATGCCTATCGGCACCTATATTTGAAATGCATATCGGCTTCTATATCTGAAATGCCTATCGGCACCTATTTTTAAAATGCCAATCGGCAACTATATCTGAAATGCCTATCAGCAACTATATCTGATATGCCTATCGGCACCTATATATGAAATGCCTAGCGCCACCTATTTTTTAAATGCCTATGGGCACCTACATTTGAAATGCCTATCGGCAACTATATCTGGAATGCCTATCAGCACCTATATTTAAAATGCCTATCGGCTTCTATATCTGAAATGCCTATCAACACCTCTTTATAAAATGCCAATCGGCAACTATATCTGAAATGCCTATCGGCACCTATATCTGAAATGCCTATCAGCACCTATTTTTGAAATGCCTATCGGAAACTACATCTAAAATGCCCATCAGCACCTATATTTAAAATGCCTATCGGCAACCAAATCAGAAATGCCTATCGGCACCTATATCTGAAATGCCTTTCGGCATTTATATCTGAAATGCCTATCGGCATCTATATTTTAAATGCCTATCGGCAACCATATCTGAAATGCCTATCGATACCTATATTTGAAATACCTATCGGCTTCTATATCTGAAATGCCTATTGGCACCTATTTTTAAAATGCCAATCGGCAACTATATCTGAAATGCCTATCGGCACCTATATCTGAAATGCCTATCGGCACCTATTTTTGAAATGCCTATCGGAAACTACATCTGAAATGCCTATCAGCACCTATATTTGAAATGCCTATCGGCAACTATATCTGGAATGCCTATCAGCACCTATATTTGAAATGCCTATCGGCTTCTATATCTGAAATGCCTATCGGCACCTCTTTATAAAATGCCAATCGGCAACTATATCTGAAATGCCTATCGGCACCTATATCTGAAATGCCTATCGACACCTATATTTGAAATACCTATCTGCTTCTATATCTGAAATGCCTATCGGCACCTATTTTTAATTGCCAATCGGCAACTATATCTGAAATGCCTATCGGCATCAATTTCTGAAATGCCTATCGGCAACTATATCTGAAATGCCTATCGGAACTTATATTTGAAATGCCTATCGGCACCTATATTTGAAATGCCTATCGACAACTATATTTGAAATGCCTTTCGGCATTTATATCTGAAATGCCTATCGGCACCTATATTTGATATGCCTATCGGCACCTATATTTTAAATGCCTATCGGCAACTATATCTGAAATGCCTATCGGCATCTATTTCTAAAATGCCTATCGGCAACTATATCTGAAATGCCTATCCGCACCTATATTAGAAATGCCTATCGGCACCTATATCTGAAATGCCTATCGGCACCTATTTTTTAAATGTCAATCGGCAACTATATCTGAAATGCCTATCAGCACCTATATTTGAAATGCCTATCGGCAACCAAATCAGAAATGCCTTACGGCATCTATATTTGAAATGCCTATCGGCACCTATATCTGAAATGCCTATCAGCACCTATATTTGAAATGCCTATCGGCAACCAAATCAGAAATGCCTATCGGCACCTAAATTTGAAATGCCTATCGGCACCTATATCTCAAATGCCTATCGGCACCTATATTTGAAATGCCTATCGGCACCTATATTTTAAATGCCTATCGGCAACTATATCTTTTATGCCTATCGGCACCTATATCTGAAATGCCTATCGGGACCTATTTTTGAAATGCCTAACGGAAACTACATCTGAAATGCCTATCGGCACCTATTTTTAAAATGCCAATCGGCAACTATATCTGAAATGCCTATCGGCACCTTTTTTTTAAATGCCCATTGGAAACTACATCTGAAATGCCTATCAGCACCTATATTTAAAATGCCTTTTGGCAACCAAATCAGAAATGCCTATCGGCACCTATATCTGAAATGCCTTTTGGCATTTATATCTGAAATGCCTATCGGCACCTATGTTTGAAATGCCTATCGGCACCTATATTTTAAATGCCTATCGGCAACTATATCTGATATGCCTATCGGCACCTATATCTGAAATGCCTATCGGCACCTATTTTTGAAATGCCTATCGAAAACTACACCTGAAATGCCTATTGGCACCTATTTTTAAAATGCCAATCGGCAACTATATTTGAAATGCCTATCGGCAACCATATCTGAAATGCCTATCGGCACCTATATTTGAAATGCATATCGGCTTCTATATCTGAAATGCCTATCGGCACCTATTTTTAAAATGCCAATCGGCAACTATATCTGAAATGCCTATCAGCAACTATATCTGATATGCCTATCGGCACCTATATATGAAATGCCTATCGCCACCTATTTTTTAAATGCCTATGGGCACCTATTTTTAAAATGCCTATCGGCAACTATATCTGAAATGCCTATCGGCACCTATATTTGAAATGCCTATCGGCACCTATTTTTGAAATGCCTATCGGAAACTACATCTGAAATGCCTATCAGCACTTATATTTGAAATGCCTATCGGCAACCATATCTGAAATGCCTATCGACACCTATATTTGAAATACCTATCGGCTTCTATATCTGAAATGTCTATCGGCACCTATTTTTGAAATGCCTATCGGAAACTACATCTGAAATGCCTATCAGCACCTACATTTGAAATGCCTATCGGCAACTATATCTGGAATGCCTATCAGCACCTATATTTAAAATGCCTATCGGCTTCTATATCTGAAATGCCTATCAACACCTCTTTATAAAATGCCAATCGGCAACTATATCTGAAATGCCTATCGGCACCTATATCTGAAATGCCTATCAGCACCTATTTTTGAAATGCCTATCGGAAACTACATCTAAAATGCCTATCAGCACCTATATTTAAAATGCCTATCGGCAACCAAATCAGAAATGCCTATCGGCACCTAAATCTGAAATGCCTTTCGGCATTTATATCTGAAATGCCTATCGGCACCTATTTTTAAAATGCCAATCGGCAACTATATCTGAAATGCCTATCGGCACCTATATCTGGAATGCCTTTCGGCATTTATATCTGAAATGCCTATCGACACCTATATTTGAAATGCCTATCGGCATCTATATTTTAAATGTCTATCGGCAACCATATCTGAAATGCCTATCGATACCTATATTTGAAACACCTATTGGCTTCTATATCTGAAATGCCTATTGGCACCTATTTTTAAAATGCCAATCGGCAACTATATCTGAAATGCCTATCGGCACCTATATCTGAAATGCCTATCGGCACCTATTTTTGAAATGCCTATCGGAAACTACATCTGAAATGCCTATCAGCACCTATATTTGAAATGCCTATCGGCAACTATATCTGGAATGCCTATCAGCACCTATATTTGAAATGCCTATCGGCTTCTATATCTGAAATGCCTATCGGCACCTCTTTATAAAATGCCAATCGGCAACTATATCTGAAATGCCTATCGGCACCTATATCTGAAATGCCTATCGACGCCTATATTTAAAATACCTATCGGCTTCTATATCTGAAATGCCTATCGGCATCAATTTCTGAAATGCCTATCGGCAACTATATCTGAAATGCCTATCGGAACTTATATTTGAAATGCCTATCGGCACCTATATTTGAAATGCCTATCGACAACTATATTTGAAATGCCTTTCGGCATTTATATCTGAAATGCCTATCGGCACCTATATTTGATATGCCTATCGGCACCTATATTTTAAATGCCTATCGGCAACTATATCTGAAATGCCTATCGGCATCTATTTCTAAAATGCCTATCGGCAACTATATCTGAAATGCCTATCCGCACCTATATTAGAAATGCCTATCGGCACCTATATCTGAAATGCCTATCGGCACCTATTTTTTAAATGTCAATCGGCAACTATATCTGAAATGCCTATCAGCACCTATATTTGAAATGCCTATCGGCAACCAAATCAGAAATGCCTATCGGCATCTATATTTGAAATGCCTATCGGCACCTATATCTGAAATGCCTATCAGCACCTATATTTGAAATGCCTATCGGCAACCAAATCAGAAATGCCTATCGGCACCTAAATTTGAAATGCCTATCGGCACCTATATCTCAAATGCCTATCGGCACCTATATTTGAAATGCCTATCGGCACCTATATTTTAAATGCCTATCGGCAACTATATCTTTTATGCCTATCGGCACCTATATCTGAAATGCCTATCGGGACCTATTTTTGAAATGCCTAACGGAAACTACATCTGAAATGCCTATTGGCACCTATTTTTAAAATGCCAATCGGCAACTATATCTGAAATGCCTATCGGCACTTATATCTGAAATGTCTACCGGCACCTATTTTTGAAATGCCTATCGGAAACTACATCTGAAATGCCTATCAGCACCTATATCTGAAATGCCTATCGGCACCTATATCTGAAATGCCTATCGGCACCTATTTTTGAAATGCCTATCGGAAACTACATCTGAAATGCCTATCAGCACCTATATTTGAAATGCCTATCGGCAACCATATCTGAAATGCCTATCGGCACCTATTTTTGAAATGCCTATCGGCTTCTATATCTGAAATGCCTATCGGCACCTACTTTTTAAAATGCCATTCGGCAACTATATCTGAAATACCTATCGGCACCTATATCTGAAATGCCTATCGGCACCTATTTTTGAAATGCCTATCGGAAACTACATCCGAAATGCCTATCGGCACCTATATTTTAAATGCCTATGGGCAACCATATCTGATATGCCTATCGGCATCTATTTCTGAAATGCATATCAGCAACTATATCTGAAATGCCTATCAGCACCTATATTTGAAATGCCTATCGGCAACTATATCTGGAGTGCCTATCAGCACCTATATTTGAAATGCCTATCGGCTTCTATATCTGAAATGCCTATCGGCACCTCTTTATAAAATGCCAATCGGCAACTATATCTGAAATGCCTATCGGCACCTATATTTGAAATGCCTATCGACACCTATATTTGAAATACCTATCGGCTTCTATATCTGAAATGCCTTTCGGCATCAATTTCTGAAATGCCTATCGGCAACTATATCTGAAATGCCTATCGGAACTTATATTTGAAATGCCTATCGGCACCTATATTTGAAATGCCTATCGACAACTATATTTGAAATGCCTTTCGGCATTTATATCTGAAATCGGCACCTATATTTGATATGCTTATCGGCACCTATATTTTAAATGCCTATCGGCAACTATATCTGAAATGCCTATCGGCATCTATTTCTAAAATGCCTATCGGCAACTATATCTGAAATGCCTATCCGCACCTATATTAGAAATGCTTATCGGCACCTATATCTGAAATGCCTATCGGCACCTATTTTTTAAATGTCAATCGGCAACTATATCTGAAATGCCTATCAGCACCTATATTTGAAATGCCTATCGGCAACCAAATCAGAAATGCCTATCGGCATCTATATTTGAAATGCCTATCGGCACCTATATCTGAAATGCCTATCAGCACCTATATTTGAAATGCCTATCGGCAACCAAATCAGAAATGCCTATCGGCACCTAAATTTGAAATGCCTATCGGCACCTATATCTCAAATGCCTATCGGCACCTATATTTGAAATGCCTATCGGCACCTATATTTTAAATGCCTATCGGCAACTATATCTTTTATGCCTATCGGCACCTATATCTGAAATGCCTATCGGGACCTATTTTTGAAATGCCTAACGGAAACTACATCTGAAATGCCTATCGGCACCTATTTTTAAAATGCCAATCGGCAACTATATCTGAAATGCCTATCGGCACTTATATCTGAAATGTCTACCGGCACCTATTTTTGAAATGCCTATCGGAAACTACATCTGAAATGCCTATCAGCACCTATATCTGAAATGCCTATCGGCACCTATATCTGAAATGCCTATCGGCGCCTATTTTTGAAATGCCTATCGGAAACTACATCATAAATGCCTATCAGCACCTATATTTGAAATGCCTATCGGCAACCATATCTGGAATGCCTATCGGCACCTATATTTGAAATGCCTATCGGCTTCTATATCTGAAATGCCTATCGGCACCTACTTTTTAAAATGCCAATCGGCAACTATATCTGAAATGCCTATCGGCACCTATATCTGAAATGCCTATCGGCACATATTTTTGAAATGCCTATCGGAAACTACATCCGAAATGCCTATCGGCATCTATTTCTGAAATGCATATCAGCAACTATATCTGAAATGCCTATCAGCACTTATATTTGAAATGCCTATCGCACCTATATCTGAAATGCCTATCGGCTCCTATATTTGATATGCCTATCGGCTCCTTTATTTTAAATGCCTATCAGCAAATATATCAGAAATGCCTATCGACATCTATTTCTGAAATGCCTATCGGCAACTATATCTGAAATGCCTATCGGCACTTATATTTGAAATGCCTATCGGCACCTATATTTGAAATGCCTATCGGCACCTGTTTTTAAAATGCCAATCGGCAACTATATAAGAAATGCCTATCAGCACTTATATTTGAAATGCCTATCGGCAACTAAATCAGAAATGCCTATCGGCACCTATATCTGAAATGTCTATCAGCACCTATATTTGAAACGCCTATCGGCAACTATATTTTATATGCCTTCCGACATTTATATCTGAAATGCCTATCGGCACCTATATTTAATATGCCTATCGGCACCTATTTTTTAAATGCCTATCGGCAACTATATCTAAAATGCCTATCGGCACCTATATTTGATATGCCTATCGGCACCTATATTTTAAATGCCTATCGGCAACCAAATCTGAAATGCCTATCGGCATCTATTTCTGAAATGCCTATCGGCAACTATATCTGAAATGCTTATCGGCACCTATATTTGAAATGCCTATCGGCACATATATCTGAAATGCCTATCGACACCTATTTTTGAAATGCCTATCGGAAACTACATCTAAAATGCCTATCAGCACCTATATTTGAAATGCCTATTGCCATCTATTTCTGAAATGCCTGTCGGCAACTATATCTGAAATGCCTATCGGCATCTATTAATGAAATGCCTATCGGCAACTATATCTGAAATGCCTATCGGCACCTATATTTCAAATGCCTATCGGCATCTATATTTAAAATGCCTATCGGCAACCATATCTGAAATGCCTATCGAGACCTATATTTGAAATACCTATCGGCTTCTATATCTGAAATGCCTATTAGCACCAATTTTTAAAATGCCAATCGACAACTATATCTGAAATGCCTATCGGCACCTATATCTGAAATGCCTATCGGCACCTATTTTTTAAATGCCTATCGGAAACTACATCTGAAATGCCTATCAGCACCTATATTTGAAATGCCTATCGGCAAACATATCTGGAATGCCTATCAGCACCAAATTTGAAATGCCTATCGGCTTCTATATCTAAAATGCCTATCGGCACCTCTTTATAAAATGCCAATCGGCAACTATATCTGAAATGCCTATCGGCACCTATATCTGAAATGCCTATCGGCACCTTTTTTTGAAATACCTATCGGAAACTACATCTAAAATGCCTATCAGCACCTATATTTAAAATGCCTATCGGCAACCATATCTGGAATGCCTATCAGCACCTATATTTGAAATGCCTATCGGCTTCTATATCTGAAATGCCTATCGGCACCTCTTTTTAAAATGCCAATCGGCAACTATAACTGTAATGCCTATCGGCACCTATATCTGAAATGCCTATCGGCACCTATTTTTGAAATGCCTATCGGAAACTACATCTAAAATGCCTATCAGCACCTATATTTTAAATGCCTATCGGCAACCATATCTGGAATGCCTATCGGCACCTATATTTGAAATGCCTATCGGCTTCTATTTCTGAAATGCCTATCGGCACCTATTTTTAAAATGCCAATCGGCAACTATATCTGAAATGCCTATCGGCACCTATATCTGAAATGCCTGTCGGCACCTATTTTTGAAATGCCTATCGGAAACTACATCTGAAATGCCTATCAGCGCCTATATTTGAAATGCCTATCGGCAAACAAATCAGAAATGCCTATCGGAACCTATATCTGAAATGCCATTTGGCATTTATATCTGCAATGCCTATCGGCACCTATATTTGAAATGCCTATCGGCACCTATATTTTAAATGCCTATCGGCAACTATATCTGATATGCCTATCGGCATCTATTTCTCAAATGCCTATCAGCAACTATATCTGAAATGCCTATCGGCACTTATATTTGAAGTGCCTATCAGCACCTATATTTTAAATGCCTATTGCTTCTATATCTGAAATGCCTATCGGCACCTCTTTTTAAAATGCCAATCGGCAACTATATCTGACATGCCTATCGGCACCTATATCTGAAATGCCTATCGGCACCTATTTTTGAAATGCCTATCGGAAACTACATCTAAAATGCCTATCAGCACCTATATTTGAAAAGCCTATCGGCAACCATATCTGAAATGCCTATCGACACCTATATTTGAAATACCTATCGGCTTCATATCTGAAATGCCTATCGGCACCTATTTTTAAAATGCCAATCGGCAACTATATCTGAAATGCCTATCGGCACCTATATATGAAATGCCTTTCGGCACCTATTTTTAAAATGCCATCGGAAACTACATCTGAAATGCCTATCAGCACCTATATTTTAAATGCCTATCGGCAACCATATCTGGAATGCCTATCGGCACCTATATTTGAAATGCCTATCGGCTTCTATATCTGAAATGCCTATCGGCACCTATTTTTTAAATGCCAATCGGCAACTATATCTGAAATGCCTATCGGCACCTATATCTGAAATGCCTATCGGCACCTATTTTTTAAATGCCTATCGGAAACTACATCTGAAATGCCTATCAGCACCTATATTTGAAATGCCTATCGGCAACCAAATCAGAAATGCCTATCGGCACCTATATCTGAAATGCCTTTCGGCATTTATATCTGAAATGCCTATCGGCACCTATATTTGAAATGCCTATCGGCTTCTATATCTGAAATGCCTATCGGCACCTATTTTTAAATTGCCAATTGGCAACTATATCTGAAATGCCTATCGGCACCTATGTCTGAAATGCCTATCGGCAACTATTTTTGAAATGCTTATCGGAAACTACATCTAAAATGCCTATCGGCACCTATTTTTAAAATGCCAATCGGCAACTATATCTGAAATGCCTATCGGCACCTATATCTGAAATGCCTATCGGCACCTATTTTTGAAATGCCTATCGGAAACTACATCTGAAATGCCTGTCAGCACCTATATTTGAAATGCCTATTGGCAACCAAATCAGAAATGCCTATTGGCACCTATATCTGAAATGCCTTTCGGCATTTATATCTGAAATGCCTATCGGCACCTATATTTAAAATGCCTATCGGCTTCTATATCTGAAATGCCTATCAAAACCTATTTTTAAATTGCCAATCGGCAACTATATCTGAAATGCCTATCGGCACCTATGTCTGAAATGCCTATCGGCACCTATTTTTGAAATGCTTATCGGAAACTACATCTAAAATGCCTATCGGCACCTATTTTCAAAATGCCAATCGGAAACTATATCTGAAATGCCTATCAGCTTCTATATTTGAAATGCCTATCGGCTACCAAATCAGATATGCCTATCGGCACCTATATTTGAAATGCCTATCGGTACCTCTATCTGAAATGCCTATCGGCACCTATTTTTAAAATGCCAATCGGCAACTATATCTGAAATGCCTATCAGCACCCATATTTGAAATGCCTATCGGCAACCATATCTGAAATGCCTATCGACACCTATATTTGAAATACCTATCGGCTTCTATATCTGAAATGCCTATCGGCACATATTTTTAAAAGGCCAATCGGCAACTATAACTGAAATGCCTATCGGCCCCTATATCTGAAATGCCTATCGGCACCAATATCTGAAATGCCTATCGGCACCTATATTTGAAATGCCTATCGGCTTCTATATCTGAAATGCCTATCGGCACCTATCTTTAAAATGCCAATCGGCAACTATATCTGAAATGCCTATCGGCACCTATATCTGAAATGCCTATCGGCACCTATTTTTGAAATGCCTATCGGAAACTACATCTGAAATGCCTATCAGCGCCTATATTTGAAATGCCTATCGGCAACCAAATCAGAAATGCCTATCGGAACCTATATCTGAAATGCCATTCGGCATTTATATCTGCAATGCCTATCGGCACCTATATTTGAAATGCCTATCGGCACCTATATTTTAAATGCCTATCGGCAACTATATCTGATATGCCTATCGGCATCTATTTCTCAAATGCCTATCAGCAACTATATCCGAAATGCCTATCGGCACTTATATTAAAAGTGCTTTCAGCACCTATATTTTAAATGCCTATCGGCTTCTATATCTGAAATGCCTATCGGCACCTCTTTTTAAAATGCCAATCGGCAACTATATCTGACATGGTTATCGGCACCTATATCTGAAATTCCTATCGGCACCTATTTTTGAAATGCCTATCGGAAACTACATCTGAAATGCCTATCAGCACCTATATTTGAAATGCCTATCGGCAACCATATCTAAAATGCCTATCGACACCTATATTTGAAATACCTATCGGCTTCATATCTGAAATGCCTATCGGCACCTATTTTTAAAATGCCAATCGGCAACTATATCTGAAATGCCTATCGGCACCTATATATGAAATGCCTTTCGGCACCTATTTTTAAAATGCCATCGGAAACTACATCTGAAATGCCTATCAGCACCTATATTTTAAATGCCTATCGGCAACCATATCTGGAATGCCTATCGGCACCTATATTTGAAATGCCTATCGGCTTCTATATCTGAAATGCCTATCGGCACCTATTTTTTAAATGCCAATCGGCAACTATATCTGAAATGCCTATCGGCACCTATATCTGAAATGCCTATCGGCACCTATTTTTTAAATGCCTATCGGAAACTACATCTGAAATGCCTATCAGCACCTATATTTGAAATGCCTATCGGCAACCAAATCAGAAATGCCTATCGGCACCTATATCTGAAATGCCTTTCGGCATTTATATCTGAAATGCCTATCGGCACCTATATTTGAAATGCCTATCGGCTTCTATATCTGAAATGCCTATCGGCACCTATTTTTAAATTGCCAATTGGCAACTATATCTGAAATGCCTATCGGCACCTATGTCTGAAATGCCTATCGGCAACTATTTTTGAAATGCTTATCGGAAACTACATCTAAAATGCCTATCGGCACCTATTTTTAAAATGCCAATCGGCAACTATATCTGAAATGCCTATCGGCACCTATATCTGAAATGCCTATCGGCACCTATTTTTGAAATGCCTATCGGAAACTACATCTGAAATGCCTGTCAGCACCTATATTTGAAATGCCTATTGGCAACCAAATCAGAAATGCCTATTGGCACCTATATCTGAAATGCCTTTCGGCATTTATATCTGAAATGCCTATCGGCACCTATATTTAAAATGCCTATCGGCTTCTATATCTGAAATGCCTATCAAAACCTATTTTTAAATTGCCAATCGGCAACTATATCTGAAATGCCTATCGGCACCTATGTCTGAAATGCCTATCGGCACCTATTTTTGAAATGCTTATCGGAAACTACATCTAAAATGCCTATCGGCACCTATTTTCAAAATGCCAATCGGAAACTATATCTGAAATGCCTATCAGCTTCTATATTTGAAATGCCTATCGGCTACCAAATCAGATATGCCTATCGGCACCTATATTTTAAATGCCTATCGGTACCTCTATCTGAAATGCCTATCGGCACCTATTTTTAAAATGCCAATCGGCAACTATATCTGAAATGCCTATCAGCACCCATATTTGAAATGCCTATCGGCAACCATATCTGAAATGCCTATCGACACCTATATTTGAAATACCTATCGGCTTCTATATCTGAAATGCCTATCGGCACATATTTTTAAAAGGCCAATCGGCAACTATAACTGAAATGCCTATCGGCCCCTATATCTGAAATGCCTATCGGCACCAATATCTGAAATGCCTATCGGCACCTATATTTGAAATGCCTATCGGAAACTACATCTGAATTGCCTATCAGCACCTATATTTGAAATGCCTATCGGCAACCATATCTGAAATGCCTATCGACACCTATGTTTGAAATACCTATCGGCTTCTATATCTGAAATGCCTATCGACACCTATATTTGAAATGCCTATCGGCTTCTATATCTGAAATGCTTATCGGCACTTATTTTAAAAATGCCAATCGGCAACTATATCTGAAATGCCTATCGGCACCTATATCTGAAATGCCTATAGGCAACCATATCTGGAATGCCTATCGGCACCTATATTTGAAATACCTATCAGGTTCTATATCTGAAATGCCTATCGGCACCTATTTTTAAAATGCCAATCGGCAACTATATCTGAAATGCCTATCGGAAACCACATCTAAAATGCCTATCAGCACCTATATTTGAAATGCCTATCGGCAAAAAAATCTGAAATGCCTATCGGCACCTATATCTGAAATGCCTTTCGGCATTTATATCTAAATTGCCTATCGGCACCTATATTTTAAATGCCTATCGGCAACTATATCTGATATGCCTATCAGCATCTATTTCTGAAATGCCTATCGGCTACTATATCTGAAATGCCTATCGGCACCTATATTGGAAATGCCTATCGGCAAGTATATTTGAAATGCCTTTCGACATTTATATCTGAAATGCCTATCCGCACCTATATTTGATATGCCTATCGGCACCTATATTTTAAATGCCTATCGGCAACTATATCTGAAATGCCCATTGGCACCTATATTTGAAATGCCTATCGGCACCTATATTTGAAATGCTTATCGGCACCTATTTTTAAAATGCCTATCGGCAAGTATATTTGAAATGCCTTTCGACATTTATATCTGAAATGCCTATCCGCACCTATATTTGATATGCCTATCGGCACCTATATTTTAAATGCCTATCGGCAACTATATCTGAAATGCCTATCGGCACCTATATCTGAAATGCCTTTCAGCACCTATATTTGAAATGCTTATCGGCACCTATATCTGAAATGCCTATCAGCACCTATATTTAAAATGCTTATCGGCAACCAAATCAGAAATGCTTATCGGCACCTATATTTGAAATGCCTATCGGCACCTATATCTGAAATGCCTATCGTCACCTATTTTTAAAATGCCAATCGGCTACTATATCTGAAATGCCTATCAGCACCCATATTTGAAATGCCTTTCGGCAACCATATCTGAGATGCCTATCGACAACTATATTTGAAATACCTATCGGCAACTATATCTGAAATGCCTATCGGCACCTATATCTGAAATGCCTATCGGCACCTATTTTTGAAATGCCTATCGGAAACTACATATGAAATGTCTATCAGCACCCATATTTGAAATGCCTATCGGCAACCATATCTAAAATTCCTATCGACACCTATATTTGAAATACCTATCGGCTTCTATATCTGAAATGCCTATCGGCACCTATTTTCAAAATGCCAATCGGCAACTATATCTGAAATGCCTATTGGCACCTATTTTCAAAATGCCAATCGGCAACTATATCTGAAAAGCCTATCGGCACCTATATCAAAAATGCCTATCGGCACCTATTTTTGAAATGCCTATCGGAAACTACATCTGAAATGCCTTTCAGCACCTATATTTGAAATGCCTGTCGGCAACCATATCTGGAATGCCTATCGGCACCTATATTTGAAATGCCTATCGGCTTCTATATCTGAAATGCCTATCGGCACCTATTTTTAAAATGCTAATCGGCAACTATATCTGAAATGCCTTTCGGCACCTATATCTGAAATGCCTATCGGCACCTATTTTTGAAATGCCTATCGGATACTACATCTGAAATGCCTATCAGCACCTATATTTGAAATGCCTATCGGCAACCAAAGTAGAAATGCCTATCGGCAACTATATCTAATATGCCTTTCGGCATTTATATCTGAAATGCCTATCGGCACCTATATTTGAAATGCCTATTGACACCTATATTTTAAATAACTATCGGCAACTATATCTGATATGTCTCTCGGCACCTATATCTGAAATGCCTATCGGCACCTATTTTTGAAATGCCTATCGGAAACTACATCTGATATGCCTATCGGCACCTATTTTAAAAATGCTAAACGGCAACTATATCTGAAATGCCTATCGGCACCTATATCTGAAATGCCTATCGGCGACTATATCTGAAATGCCTATCGGCACCTATATCTGAAATGCCTATCGGCACCTATTTGTGAAATGCCTATCGGAAACTACATCTGAAATGCCTATCAGCACCTATATTTAAAATGCCTATCGGCAACCATATCTGGAATGCCTATCGGCACCTATATTTGAAATGCCTATCGGCAACCATATCTGAAATGCCTATCGACACCTATATTTGAAATACCTATCGGCTTCTATATCTAAAATGCCTATCGGCACCTATTTTTAAAATGCCAATCGGCAACTATATCTGAAATGCTTATCAGCACCTATATTTGAAATGCCTATCGGCAACCAAATCAGAAATGCCTATCGGCACCTATATTTGAAATGCCTATCGGCTCCTATATCTGAAATGCCTATCAGCACGTATATTTGAAATGCCTATCGGCACCTATATTTGATATGCCTATCGGCACCTATATTTTAAATGCCTATCGGCAACTATATCTGAAATGCCTATCGGCATCTATTTCTGAAATGCCTATTGGCAACTATGTGTGAAATGCCTATAAGCACCTATATTTTAAATGCCTATCGGCACCTATATCTGAAATACCTATCGGCACCTATTTTTAAAATACCAATCGGCAACTATATCTGAAATGTCTATCAGCACCTATATTTGAAATGCCTATCGGCAACCAAATCAGAAATGCCTATCGGCACCTATATTTGAAATGCCTATCGTCACCTATATCTGAAATGCCTATCGGTACCTATTTTTAAAATACCAATCGGCAACTATATCTGAAATGCCTATCAGCACCCATATTTGAAATGCCTATCGGCAACCATATCTGAAATGCCAATCGACACCTATATTTTAAATACCTATCGGCTTCTATACCTGAAATACCTATCGGCACCTATTTTTAAAATGCCAATCGGCAACTATATCTGAAATGCCTATCGGCACCTATATCTGAAATGCTTATCGGCACCTATTTTTGAAATGCCTATCGGAAACTACATCTGAAATGCCTATCAGCACCTATATTTGAAATGCCTATCGGCAACCATATCTGGAATGCCTATCGGCAAATATTTCTGAAATGCCTATAGGCACCTATTTTTGAAATGCCTATCGGAAACTACATCTGAAATGCCTATCAGCACCTATATTTGAAATTCCTATCGGCAACCAAATCAGAAATGCCAATCGGCAACTATATCTGAAATGCCTATCAGCACCCATATTTGAAATGCCTATCGGCAACCATATCTGAAATGCCAATCGACACATATATTTTAAATACCTATCGGCTTCTATATCTGAAATGCCTATCGGCACCTATATTTTAAATGCCTATCGGCGACTATGTCTGATATGCCTATCGGCACCTATATCTGAAATGCCTATCGGCACCTATTTTTAAAATGCCTATCGGAAACTACATCTCAAATGCCTATCGGCACTAATTTTTAAAATGTCAATCGGCAACTATATCTGATATGCCTATCGGCACCTATATCTGAAATGCCTATCGGCACCTATTTTTGAAATACCTATCGGAAACTACATCTAAAATGCCTATCAGCACCTATATTTGAAATGCCTATCGGCGACCAAATCTGGAATGCCTATCAGCACCTATATTTGAAATGCCTATCGGCTTCTATATCTGAAATGCCTATCGGCACCTATTTTTAAAATGCCAATCGGCAACTATATCTGAAATGCCTATCGGCACCTATATCTGAAATGCCTATCGGCACCTATTTTTGAAATGCCTATCGGAAACTACATCTGAAATGCCTATCAGCGCCTATATTTGAAATGCCTATCGGCAACCAAATCAGAAATGCCTATCGGCACCTATATCTGAAATGCCATTCGGCATTTATATCTGAAATGCCTATCGGCACCTATATTTGAAATGCCTATCGGCACCTATATATGAAATGCCTATCGGCACCTATTTTTAAAATGCCATCGGAAACTACATCTGAAATGCCTATCAGCACCTATATTTTAAATGCCTATCGGCAACCATATCTGGAATGCCTATCGGCACCTATATTTGAAATGCCTATCGGCTTCTATATCTGAAATGCCTATCGGCACCTATTTTTAAAATGCCAATCGGCAACTATATCTAAAATGCCTATCGGCACCTATATCTGAAATGCCTATCGGCACCTATTTTTGAAATGCCTATCGGAAACTACATCTGAAATGCCTATCAGCACCTATATTTGAAATGCCTATCGGCAACCAAATCAGAAATGCCTATCGGCACCTATATCTGAAATGCCTATCGGCACCTATTTTTGAAATGCTTTTCGGAAACTACATCTAAAATGCCTATCGGCACCTATTTTTAATATGCCAATCGGTAACTATATCTGAAAAGCCTATCAGCACCTATATTTGAAATGCCTATCGGCAACCAAATCAGAAATGCCTATCGGCACCTATATTTGAAATGCCTATCGGCACCTATATCTGAAATGCCTATCAGCACCTATATTTGAAATGCCTATCGGCAACTATATTTGAAATGCCTTTCGGCATTTATATTTGAAATGCCTATCGGCACCTATATTTGATATTCCTATCGGCACCTATAATTTAAATGCCTATCGGCAACTATATCTGAAATGCCTATCGGCATCTATTTCTGAAATGCCTATCGGCACCTATATTTGAAATGCCTATCGGCACATATTTCTGAAATGCCTATCGGCACATATTTCTGAAATGCCTATCGGCACCTATTTTTAAAATGCCAATCGGCAACTATATCTGAAATGCCTATCAGCACCTATATTTGAAATGCCTATCGGCAACCAAATCAGAAATACCTATCGGCACCTGTATTTGAAATGCCTATCGGTACCTCTATCTGAAATGCCTATCGGCACCTATTTTTAAAATGCCAATCGGCAACTATATCTGAAATGCCTATCAGCACCCATATTTGAAATGCCTATCGGCAACCATATCTGAAATGCCTATCGACACCTATATTTGAAATACCTATCTGCTTCTATATCTGAAATGCCTATCGGCACATATTTTTAAAATGCCAATCGGCAACTATAACTGAAATGCCTATCGGCCCCTATATCTGAAATGCCTATCGGCACCTATATCTGAAATGCCTATCGGCACCTATTTTTGAAATGCCTATCGGAAACTACATCTGAATTGCCTATCAGCACCTATATTTGAAATGCCTATCGGCAACCATATCTGGAATGCCTATCGGCACCTATATTTGAAATGCCTATCGGCAACCACATCTGAAATGACGATCGACACCCATGTTTGAAATACCTATCGGCTTCTATATCTGAAATGCCTATCGGCACCTATTTTTAAAATGCCAATCGGCAACTATATCTGAAATGCCTATCGGCACCTATATCTGAAATGCCTATCGGCACCTATTTATGAAATGCCTATCGGAAACTACATCTGAAATTCCTACCAGCACCTATATTTGAAATGCCTACCGGCTTCTATATCTGAAATGCTTATCGGCACTTATTTTTAAAATGCCAATCGGCAACTATATCTGAAATGCCTATCGGCACCTATATCTGAAATGCCTTTCGGCATTTATATCTGAAATGCCTATCCGCACCTATATTTGATATGCCTATCGGCACCTATCTTTTAAATGCCTATCGGCAACTATATCTGAAATGTCTATCGGCACCTATATTCTAAATGCCTATCGGCACCTATATTTTAAATGCCTATCGGCAACTATATCTGATATGCCTATCAGCATCTATTTCTGAAATGCCTATCGGCTACTATATCTGAAATGCCTATCGGCACCTATATTTGATATGCCTATCGGCACCTATATTTTAAATGCCTATCGGCAACTATATCTGAAATGCCTATCGGCACCTATATCTGAAATGCCTATCAGCACCTTTATTTAAAATGCTTATCGGCAACCAAATCAGAAATACTTATCGGCACCTATATTTGAAATGCCTATCGGCACCTATATCTGAAATGCCTATCGTCACCTATTTTTAAAATGCCAATCGGCTACTATATCTGAAATGCCTATCAGCACCCATATTTGAAATGCCTTTCGGCAACCATATCTGAGATGCCTATCGACAACTATTTGAAATACCTATCGGCAACTATATCTGAAATGCCTATCGGCACCTATATCTGAAATGCCTGTCGGCACCTATTTTTGAAATGCCTATCGGAAACTACATCTGAAATGCCTATCAGCACCTTTATTTGAAATGCCTTTTGGCAACCATATCTGGAATGCCTATCGACACCTATATTTGAAATGCCTATCGGCTTCTATATCTGAAATGCCTATCGGCACCTATTTTTAAAATACCAATCGGACATTATATCTGAAATGACTATCGGCACCTATATCTGAAATGCCTATCGGCACCTATTTTTGAAATGCCTATAGGAAACTACATCTGAAATGCCTATCAGCACCTATATTTGAAATGCCTATCGGCAACCAAATCAGAAATGCCTATCGGCACCTATATCTGAAATGCTTTTCGGCATTTATATCTGGAATGCCTATTGGCACCTATATTTGAAATGCCTATCGGCTTCTATATCCGAAATGCCTATCGGCACCGATTTTTAAAATGCCAATCGGCAACTATTTCTGAAATGCCTATCAGCACCCATATTTGAAATACCTATCGGCAACCATATCTGAAATTCCTATCGACACCTATATTTGAAATACCTATCGGCTTCTATATCTGAAATGCCTATCGCCACCTATTTTCAAAATGCCAATCGGCAACTATATCTGAAATGCCTATCGGCACCTATTTTCAAAATGCCAATCGGCAAATATATCTGAAATGCCTATCGGCACCTGTTTTTAAAATGCTAATCGGCAACTATATCTGAAATGCCTTTCGGCACCTATATCTGAAATGCCTATCGGCACCTATTTTTGAAATGCCTATCGGATACTACATCTGAAATGCCTATCAGCACCTATATTTGAAATGCCTATCGGCAACCAAAGTAGAAATGCCTATCGGCAACTATATCTAATATGCCTTTCGGCATTTATATCTGAAATGCCTATCGGCACCTATATTTGAAATGCCTATTGACACCTATATTTTAAATGACTATCGGCAACTATATCTGATATGCCTCTCAGCACCTATATCTGAAATGCCTATCGGCACCTATTTTTGAAATGCCTATCGGAAACTACATCTGATATGCCTATCGGCACCTATTTTTAAAATGCCAAACGGCAACTATATCTGAAATGCCTATCGGCACCTATTTTTGAAATGCCTATCGGAAACTACATCTGAAATGCCTATCAGCACTTATATTTAAAATGCCTATCGGCAACCATATCTGGAATGCCTATCGGCACCTATATTTGAAATGCCTATCGGCTTCAATATCTAAAATGCCTATCGGCACCTATTTTTAAAATGCCAATCGGCAACTATATCTGAAACGCCTATCGGCACCTATATCTGAAATGCCTATCGGCACCTATTTTTGAAATGCCTATCGGCACCTATATCTGAAATGCCTATCGGCACCTATATCTAAAATGCCTATCGGCACCTATTTTTGAAATGCCTATCGAAAACTACATCTGAAATGCCTATCAGCACCTATATTTGAAATGCCTATCGGCAACCATATCTGAAATGCCTATCGACACCTATATTTGAAATACCTATCGGCTTCTATATCTGAAATGCCTATCGGCACCTATTTTTAAAATGCCAATCGGCAACTATATCTGAAATGCCTATCAGCACCTATATTTGAAATGCCTATCGGCAACCAAATCAGAAATGCCAATCGGCACCTATATTTGAAATGCCTATCGGCACCTATATCTGAAATGCCTATCAGCACGTATATTTGAAATGCCTATCGGCAACTATATTTGAAATGCCTTTCGGCATTTATATCTGAAATGCCTATCGGCACCTATATTTGATATGCCTATCGGCACCTATATTTTAAATGCCTATCGGCAACTATAACTGAAATGCCTATCGGCATCTATTTCTAAAATGCCTATCGGCAACTATATGTGAAATGCCTATAAGCACCTATATTTTAAATGCCTATCGGCACCTATATCTGAAATGCCTATCGGCACCTATTTTTAAAATACCAATTGGCAACTATATCTGAAATGTCTATCAGCACCTATATTTGAAATGCCTATCGGCAACCAAATCAGAAATGCCTATCGGCACCTATATTTGAAATGCCTATCGGCACCTATATCTGAAATGCCTATCGGCACCTATTTTTAAAATGCCAATCGGCAACTATATCTGAAATGCCTATTAGCACCCATATTTGAAATGCCTATCGGCAACCATATCTGAAATGCCAATCGACACCTATATTTTAAATACCTATCGGCTTCTATACCTTAAATACCTATCGGCACCTATTTTTAAAATGCCAATCGGCAACTATATCTGAAATGCCTATCGGCACCTATATCTGAAATGCTTATCGGCACCTATTTTTGAAATGCCTATCGGAAACTACATCTGAAATGCCTATCAGCACCTATATTTGAAATGCCTATCGGCAACCATATCTGGAATGCCTATCGGCAAATATTTCTGAAATGCCTATAGGCACCTATTTTTGAAATGCCTATCGGAAACTACAGCTGAAATGCCTATCAGCACCTATATTTGAAATTCCTATCGGCAACCAAATCAGAAATGCTAATCGGCAACTATATCTGAAATGCCTATCAGCACCCATATTTGAAATGCCTATCGGCAACCATATCTGAAATGCCAATCGACACCTATATTTTAAATACCTATCGGCTTCTATATCTGAAATGCCTATCGGCACCTATATTTTAAATGCCTATCGGCGACTATATCTGATATGCCTATCGGCACCTATATCTGAAATGCCTATCGGCACCTATTTTTAAAATGCCTATCGGAAACTACATCTCAAATGCCTATCGGCACTAATTTTTAAAATGTCAATCGGCAACTATATCTGAAATGCCTATCGGCACCTATATCTGAAATGCCTATCGGCACCTATTTTTGAAATGCCTATCGGAAACTACATCTAAAATGCCTATCAGCACCTATATTTGGAATGCCTATCGGAACCATATCTGGAATGCCTATCGGCACTTATATTTGAAATGCCTATCGGCTTCTATATCTGAAATGCCTATCGGCACCGATTTTTAAAATGCCAATCGGCAACTATATCTGAAATGCCTATCGGCACCTGTATCTGAAATGCCTATCGGCACCTATTTTTGAAATGCCTTTTGGAAACTGCATCTGAAATGCCTATCAGCGTCTATATTTGAAACGGCTATCGGCAACTAAATCAGAAATGCCTATCGGCAACTATATCTGAAATGCCTTTCGGCATTTATATCTGAAATGCCTATCGGCACCTATATATGAAATGCCTATCGGCACCTATATTTTATTTGCCTATCGGCAACTATATCTGATATGCCTATCGGCATCTTTATCTGAAATACCTATCGGCACCTATTTTTGAAATGCCTATCGGAAACTACATCTGAAATGCCTATCGGCACCTATTTTTAAAATGCCAATCGGCAACTATATCTGAAATGCCTATCGGCACGTATATCTGAAATGCCTATCGGCACCTATTTTTGAAATGCCTATCGGAAACTACATCTGAAATGCCTATCGGCACCTATTTTTAAAATGCCAATCGGCAACTATATCTGAAATGCCTATCGGCACCTATATTTGAAATGCCTATCGGCAACCATATCTGGAATGACTATCGGCACTTATATTTAAATGCCTATCGGCAACTATATTTGAAATGCCTTTCGGCATTTATATCTGAAATGCCTATCGGCACCTATATTTGATATGCCTATCGGCACCTATATTTTAAATGCCTATCGGCAACTATATCTGAAATGCCTATCGGCATCTATTTCTGAAATGCCAATCGGCAACAATATCTGAAATGCCTATCGACACCTATATTTGAAATGCCTATCGGCACCTGTATCTGAAAGGCCTATCGGCACCTATATCTGAAAGGCCTATCGGCAACTATATCTGAAATGCCTATCAGCACCTATATTTGAAATGCCTATCGGCAACCAAATCAGAAATGCCTATCGGCACCTATATTTGAAATGCCTATCGGCTTCTGTATCTGAAAAGCCTATCGGCACCTATTTTTAAAATGCCAATCGGCAACTATATCTGAAATGCCTATCGGCACCTATTTTTTAAATGCCTATCGGAAACTACATCTGAAATGCCTATCAGCACCTATATTTGAATTGCCTATCGGCAACCATATCGGGAATGCCTATCGGCACCTATAATTGAAATGCCTATCGGCTTCTATATCTGAAATGCCTATCGGTACCTATTTTTAAAATGCCAATCGGCAACTATATCTGAAATGCCTATCGGCACATATATCTGAAATGCCTATCGGCATCTATTTTTGAAATGCCTATCGAAAACTACATCTGAAATGCCTATCAGCACCTATATTTGAAATGCCTATCGGCAACCAAATCAGAAATGCCTATCGGCACCTATATCTGAAATGCCATTCGGCATTTAAATCTGAAATGCCAATCGGCACCTAAATTTGAAATGCCTATCGGCACCTATATTTTATATGCCTATCGGCAACTATATCTGATATGCCTATCGGCACCTATATCTGAAATGCCTATCGGCTCCTATTTTTGAAATGCCTATCGGAAACTACATCTTAAATGCCTATCGGCGCCTATTTTTAAAATGCCAATCGCCAACTATATCTGAAATGCCTATCGGCACCTATATCTGAAATGCCTATCGGCACATATTTTTGAAATGCCTATCAGAAACTGCATCTGAAATGCCTATCAGCACATATATCTGAAATGCCTATCGGCACCTATTTTTGAGATGCCTATCGGCAACCATATCTGAAATGCCTATCGACACCTATATTTGAAATACCTATCGGCTTCTATATCTGAAATGCCTATCGACATTTATATCAAAATGCCTATCCGGCACCTATATTTGAAATTCCTATCAGCACCTATATTTGAAATGCCTATCGGCAACCATATCTGAAATGCCTATCGACACCTATATTTGAAATACCTATCGGCTTCTATATCTGAAATGCCTATCGGCACCTATTTTTAAAATGCCAATCGGCAACTATATCTGAAATGCCTATCGGCACCTATATCTAAAATGCCTATCAGCACCTATTTTTGAAATGCCTATCGGCAACCAAACAAGAAATGCCTATCGGCACCTATATTTGAAATGCCTATCGGCACCTATATCCGAAATGCCTATCAACACCTATTTTTAAAATGCCAATCGGCAACTATATCTGGAATGCCTATCAGCACCCATATTTGAAATGCCTATCGGCAAACATATCTAAAATGCCTATTGACACCTATATTTGAAATACCTATCGGCTTCTATATCTGAAATGCCTATCGGCACCTATTTTTAAAATGCCAATCGGCATCTACATCTGAAATGCCTATCAGCACCTATATTTGAATTGCCTATCGGTAACCATATCTGGAATGCCTATCGGCACCTATATTTGAAATGCCTATCGGCTTCTATATCTGAAATGCCTATCGGCACCTATTTTTAAAATGCCAATCAGCAACTATATCTGAGATGCCTATCGGCACCTATATCTGAAATGCCTATCGGCACCTATTTTTGAAATGCCTAATGGAAACTACATCTGAAATGCCTATCAGCACCTATATCTGAAATGCCTATCGGAAACCATATCTGGAATGCCTATCGGCACCTTTATTTGAAATGCCTATCGGCTTCTATATCTGAAAAGCCTATCGGCACCTATTTTTGAAATGCCTATCAGAAACTACATCTGAAATGCCTATCGGCACCTATTTTTAAAATGCCAATCGGCAACTATATCTGAAATGCCTATCGGCACCTATATTTGAAATGCCTATCGGCACTTACTTTTGAAATGCCTATCGGAAACTACATCTGAAATGTATATCAGCACCTATATTTGAAATGCCTATCGGCAACCATATCTAAAATGCCTATCGACATCTATATTTGAAATACCTATCGGCTTCTATATCTGAAATGCCTATCGGCACCAATTTTTAAAATGCCAATCGGCAACTATATCTGAAATGCCTATCGGCACATATATCTGAAATGCCTATCGGCACCTATTTTTGAAATGCCTATCGGCAACCAAATCAGAAATGCCTATCAGCACCTTTATTTGAAATGCCTATCGGCACCTATATCTGAAATGCCTATCGGCACCTATTTTTAAAATGCCAATCGGCAACTATATCTGAAATGCCTATCAGCACCCATATTTGAAATGCCTATCGGCAACCATATCTGAAATGCCTATCGGCACCTATATTTGAAATGCCTATCGACTTCTATATCTGAAAAGCCTATCGGCACCTATTTTTAAAATGCCAATCGGCAACTATATCTGAAATGCCTATCGGCACCTATATCTGAAATGCCTATCGGCACCTATTTTTGAAATACCTATCGGAAACTACATCTAAAATGCCTATCAGCACCTATATTTGAAATGCCTATCGGCAACCAAATCAGAAATGCCTATCGGCACCTTTATTTGAAATGCCTATCGGCACCTATATCTGAAATGCCTATCGGCACCTATTTTTAAAATGCCAATCGGCAACTATATCTCAAATGCCTATCAGCACCCATATTTGAAATGCCTATCGGCAACCATATCTGAAATGCCTATCGACACCTTTAATTGAAATACCTATCGGCTTCTATATCTGAAATGCCTATCGGCACCTATTTTTAAAATGCCAATCGGCAACTATATCTGAAATGCCTATCGGCACCTATATCTGATATGCCTATCGGCACCTATTTTTGAAATGCCTAACGGAAACTACATCTGAAATGCCTATCAGCACCTATATTTGAGATGCCTATCGGCAACCATATCTGGAATGCCTATCGGCACCTATATTTGAAATGCGTATCGGCTTCTATATCTGAAATGCCTATCGGCACCTATTTTTAAAATGCCAATCGGCAACTATATCTGAAATGCCTATCGGCACCTATATCTTAAATGCCTATCGGCACCTATTTTTGAAATGTCTATCCGAAACTACATTTGAAATGCCTATCAGCACCTATATTTAAAATGCCTATCGGCAAACAAATCAGAAGTGCCTTTCGGCACATATATCTGAAATGCCTTTCGGCATTTATATCTGAAATGCCTATCGGCACCTATATTTGAAATGCCTATCGGCACCTATATTTTAAATGCCTAACGGCAACTTTATCTGATATGCCTATCGGCATCTATTTCTGATATGCCTATCGGCAACTATATCTGAAATGCCTATCGGCACTTATATTCGAAATGCCTATCGGCACCTATATCTGAAATGTCGATCAGCACCTATATTTGAAATGCCTATCGGCAACTATATTTGAGATGCATTTCGGCATTTATATCTAAAATGCCTATCGGCACCTATATTTGATATGCCTATCGGCACCTATATTTTAAATGCCTATCGGCAACTATATCTGAAATGACTATCGGCATCTATTTCTGAAATGCCTATCGGCAACTATATCTGAAATGCCTATCGCCACCTATATTTGAAATGCCTATCGGCACCTATATCTGAAATGCCTATCGGCACCTATTTTTAAAATGCCAATCGGCAACTATATCTGAAATGCCTACCAGCACCTATATTTGAAATGCCTATCGGCAACCACATCTGAATTGCCTATCGGCACCTATATTTAAATTGCCTATCGGCAACTATATCTGATATGCCTATCGGCACCTATATCTGAAATGTCTATCGGCACCTATTTTTGAAATGCCTATCGGAAACAACATCCGAAATGCCTATCGGCACCCATTTTTAAAATGCCAATCGGCAACTATATCTGAAATGCCTATCGTCACCTATTTTTGAAATGCCTATAGGAAACTACATCTAAAAATGCCTATCAGCACCTATATTTGAAATGCCTATCGGCAAAAATATCTAAAATGCCTATCGACACCTATATTTGAAATACCTATCGGCTTCTATATCTGAAATGCCTATCGGCACCTATTTTTAAAATGCCAATCGGCAACTATATCTGAAATGCCTATCGGCACCTATATCTGAAATGCCTATCGGCACCTATTTTTGAAATGCCTATCGGAAACTACATCTGAAATGCCTAACAGCACCTATATTTGAAATGCCTATCGGCAACCATATCTGGAATGCCTATCGGCACCTATATTTGAAATGCCTATCGGCAACTATATTTGAAATGCCTTTCGGCATTTATATCTGAAATGCCTATCTGCACCTATATTTGATATGCCTATCGGCACCTATATTTTAAATGCCTATCAGCAACTATATCCGAAACGCCTATCGGCATCTATATTTATAATGCCTATCGGCACCTATATCTGAAATGCTTATCGGCACCTATTTTTAAAATGCCAATCGGCAACTATATCTGAAATGCCTATCAGCACCTATATTTGAAATGCCTATCGGCAACCAAATCAGAAATGCCTATCGGCACCTATATTTGAAATGCCTATCGGCACCTATATCTGAAATGCCTATCAGCACTTATATTTGAAATGTTTATCGGCAACCAAATTAGAAATGCCTATCGGCACCTATAAATGAAATGCCTATCGGCACCTATATCTGAAATGCCTATCGGCACCTATTTTTAAAATGCCAATCAGCAACTATATCTGAAATGCCTATCAGCACCCATATTTGAAATGCCTATCGGCAACCGTATCTGAAATGCCTATCGTCACCTATATTTGAAATACCTATCGGCTTCTATATCTGAAACGCCTATCGGCACCTATTTTTAAAATGCCAATCGGCAACTATATCTGAAATGCCTATCGTCACCTATATCTGAAATGCCTATCGGCACCTATTTTTTAAATGCCTATCGGAAACTACATCTAAAATGCGTATCAGCACTTATATTTGAAATGCCTATCGGCAACCATATCTGGAATGCCTATCGGCACCTTTATTTGAAATGCCTATCGGCTTCGATATCTGAAATGCCTATCGGCACCTATTTTAAAAATGCCAATCGGCAACTATATCTGAAATGCCTATCAGCACCTATATCTGAAATGCCTATCGGCACCTATTTTGGAATGCCTATCGGAAACTACATCTGAAATGCCTATCAGCACCTATATTTGAAATGCCTATCGGCACCTATATCTGAAATGCCTATCGGCACCTATTTTTAAAATGCCAATCGGCAACTATATCTGAAATGCCTATCAGCACCCATATTTTAAATGCCTATCGGCAACCATATCTGAAATGCCTATCGACAACTTTAATTGAAATACCTATCGGCTTCTATATCTGAAATGCCTATCGGCACCTATTTTTAAAATGCCAATCGGCAACTATATCTGAAATGCCTATCGGCACCTATATCTGATATGCCTATCAGCACCTATTTTTGAAATGCCTATCGAAAACTACATCTGAAATGCCTATCAGCACCTATATTTGAAATGCCTATCGGCAACAATATCTGGAATGCCTATCGGCACCTATATTTGAAATGCGTATCGGCTTCTATATCTGAAATGCCTATCGGCACCTATTTTTAAAATGCCAATCGGCAACTATATCTGAAATGCCTATCGGAAACCACATCTAAAGTGCCTATCAGCACCTATATTTGAAATGCCTATCGGCAAAAAAATCTGAAATGCCTATCGGCACCTATATCTGAAATGCCTTTCGGCATTTATATCTGAAATGCCAATCAGCACCTATATTTGAAATGCCTATCGGCACCTATATTTTAAATGCCTATCGGCAACTATATCTGATATGCCTATCAGCATCTATTTCTGAAATGCCTATCGGCTACTATATCTGAAATGCCTATCGGCACATATTTTTGAAATGTCTATCCTAAACTACATCTGAAATGCCTATCAGCACCTATATTTAAAATGCCTATCGGCAACCAAATCAGAAGTGCCTTTCGGCACATATATCTGAAATGCCTTTCGGCATTTATATCTGAAATGCCTATCGGCACCTATATTTGAAATGCCTATCGGCACCTATATTTTAAATGCCTATCGGCAACTTTATCTGATATGCCTATCGGCATCTATTTCTGATATGCCTATCGGCAACTATATCTGAAATGCCTATCGGCAACTAGATTTGAGATGCCTTTCGGCATTTATATCTGAAATGCCTATCGGCACCTATATTTGATATGCCTATCGGCACCTATATTTTAAATGCCTATCGGCAACTATATCTGAAATGACTATCGGCATCTATTTCTGAAATGCCTATCGGCAACTATATCTGAAATGCCTATCGCCACCTATATTTGAAATGCCTATCGGCACCTATATCTGAAATGCCTATCGGCACATATTTTTAAAATGCCAATCGGCAACTATATCTGAAATGCCTACCAGCACCTATATTTGATATGCCTATCTGCACCTATATTTTAAATGCCTATCGGCAAATATATCTGAAATGACTATCGGCATCTATTTCTGAAATGCCTATCGGCAACTATATCTGAAATGCCTATCGCCACCTATATTTGAAATGCCTATCGGCACCTATATCTGAAATGCCTACCAGCACCTATATCTGAAATGTCTATCGGCACCTATTTTTGAAATGCCTATCGGAAACAACATCCGAAATGCCTATCGGCACCCATTTTTAAAAAGCCAATAGGCAACTATATCTGAAATGCCTATCGGCACCTATTTTTGAAATGCCTATAGGAAACTACATCTGAAATGCCTATCAGCACCTATATTTGAAATGCCTATCGGCAACAATATCTAAAATGCCTATCGACACCTATATTCGAAATACCTATCGGCTTCTATATCAGAAATGCCTATCGGCACCTATATTTGAAATGCCTATCGGCACCTATATCTGAAATGCCTATCAGCACTTATATTTGAAATGCCTATCGGCAACCAAATTAGAAATGCCTATCGGCACCTATATTTGAAATGCCTATCGGCACCTATATCTGAAATGCCTATCGGCACCTATTTTTAAAATGCCAATCGGCAACTATATCTGAAATGCCTATCAGCACCCATATTTGAAATGCCTATCGGCAACCGTATCTGAAATGCCTATCGTCACCTATATTTGAAATACCTATCGGCTTCTATATCTGAAATGCCTATCGGCACCTATTTTTAAAATGCCAATCGGCAACTATATCTGAAATGCCTATCGTCACCTATATCTGAAATGCCTATCGGCACCTATTTTTTAAATGCCTATCGGAAACTACATCTAAAATGCGTATCAGCACTTATATTTGAAATGCCTATCGGCAACCATATCTGGAGTGCCTATCGGCACCTATATTTGAAATGCGTATCAGCTTCTATATCTGAAATGCCTATATTTGAAATGCCTATCGGCTTCTATAACTGAAATGCCTATCGGCACATATTTTTAAAATGCCAATCGGCAACTATATCTGAAATGCCTATCAGCACCTATATCTGAAATGCCTATCGGCACCTATTTTTGAAATGCCTATCGGAAACTACATCTGAAATGCCTATCAGCACCTATATTTGAAATGCCTATCGGCACCTATATCTGAAATGCCTATCGGCACCTATTTTTAAAATGCCAATCGGCAACTATATCTGAAATGCCTATCAGCACCCATATTTTAAATGCCTATCGGCAACCATATCTGAAATGCCTATCGACACCTATAATTGAAATACCTATCGGCTTCTATATCTGAAATGCCTATCGGCACCTATTTTTAAAATGCCAATCGGCAACTATATCTGAAATGCCTATCGGCACCTATATCTGGTATGCCTATCGGCACCTATTTTTGAAATGCCTTGTGAAAACTACATCTGAAATGCCTATCAGCACCTATATTTGAAATGCCTATCGGCAACAATATCTGGAATGCCTATCGGCACCTATATTTGAAATGCGTATCGGCTTCTATATCTGAAATGCCTATCGGCACCTATTTTTAAAATGCCAATCGGCAACTATATCTGAAATGCCTATCGTCACCTATATCTGAAATGCCTATCGGCACCTATTTTTTAAATGCCTATCGGAAACTACATCTAAAATGCGTATCAGCACTTATATTTGAAATGCCTATCGGCAACCATATCTGGAGTGCCTATCGGCACCTATATTTGAAATGCGTATCGGCTTCTATATCTGAAATGCCTATATTTGAAATGCCTATCGGCTTCTATAACTGAAATGCCTATCGGCACATATTTTTAAAATGCCAATCGGCAACTATATCTGAAATGCCTATCAGCACCTATATCTGAAATGCCTATCGGCACCTATTTTTGAAATGCCTATCGGAAACTACATCTGAAATGCCTATCAGCACCTATATTTGAAATGCCTATCGGCACCTATATCTGAAATGCCTATCGGCACCTATTTTTAAAATGCCAATCGGCAACTATATCTGAAATGCCTATCAGCACCCATATTTTAAATGCCAATCGGCAACCATATCTGAAATGCCTATCGACACCTATAATTGAAATACCTATCGGCTTCTATATCTGAAATGCCTATCGGCACCTATTTTTAAAATGCCAATCGGCAACTATATCTGAAATGCCTATCGGCACCTATATCTGGTATGCCTATCGGCACCTATTTTTGAAATGCCTTGTGAAAACTACATCTGAAATGCCTATCAGCACCTATATTTGAAATGCCTATCGGCAACAATATCTGGAATGCCTATCGGCACCTATATTTGAAATGCGTATCGGCTTCTATATCTGAAATGCCTATCGGCACATATTTTTGAAATGTCTATCCGAAACTACATCTGAAATGCCTATCAGCACCTATATTTAAAATGCCTATCGGCAACTAAATCAGAAGTGCCTTTCGGCACATATATCTGAAATGCCTTTCGGCATTTATATCTGAAATGCCTATCGGCACCTATATTTGAAATGCCTATCGGCACCTATATTTTAAATGCCTATCGGCAACTTTATCTGATATGCCTATCGGCATCTATTTCTGATATGCCTATCGGCAACTATATCTGAAATGCCTATCGGCACTTATATTCGAAATGCCTATCGGCACCTATATTTGATATGTCTATTGGCACCTATATTTTAAATGCCTATCGGCAACTATATCTGAAATGCCTATCGCCACCTATATTTGAAATGCCTATCGGCAACAATATCTAAAATGCCTATCGACACCTATATTCGAAATACCTATCGGCTTCTATATCTGAAATGCCTATCGCCACCTATTTTTAAAATGCCAATCGGCAACTATATCTGAAATGCCTATCGGCACCTATATCTGAAATGCCTATCGGCACCTATTTTTGAAATGCCTATCGGAAACTGCATCTGAAATGCCTATCAGCGTCTATATTTGAAACGGCTATCGGCAACTAAATCAGAAATGCCTATCGGCAACTATATCTGAAATGCCTTTCGGCATTTATATCTGAAATGCCTATCGGCACCTATATATGAAATGCCTATCGGCACCTATATTTTATTTGCCTATCGGCAACTATATCTGATATGCCTATCGGCATCTTTATCTGAAATACCTATCGGCACCTATTTTTGAAATGCCTATCGGAAACTACATCTGAAATGCCTATCGGCACCTATTTTTAAAATGCCAATCGGCAACTATATCTGAAATGCCTATCGGCACGTATATCTGAAATGCCTATCGGCACCTATTTTTGAAATGCCTATCGGAAACTACATCTGAAATGCCTATCGGCACCTATTTTTAAAATGCCAATCGGCAACTATATCTGAAATGCCTATCGGCACCTATATTTGAAATGCCTATCGGCAACCATATCTGGAATGACTATCGGCACTTATATTTAAATGCCTATCGGCAACTATATTTGAAATGCCTTTCGGCATTTATATCTGAAATGCCTATCGGCACCTATATTTGATATGCCTATCGGCACCTATATTTTAAATGCCTATCGGCAACTATATCTGAAATGCCTATCGGCATCTATTTCTGAAATGCCAATCGGCAACAATATCTGAAATGCCTATCGACACCTATATTTGAAATGCCTATCGGCACCTGTATCTGAAAGGCCTATCGGCACCTATATCTGAAAGGCCTATCGGCAAATATATCTGAAATGCCTATCAGCACCTATATTTGAAATGCCTATCGGCAACCAAATCAGAAATGCCTATCGGCACCTATATTTGAAATGCCTATCGGCTTCTGTATCTGAAAAGCCTATCGGCACCTATTTTTAAAATGCCAATCGGCAACTATATCTGAAATGCCTATCGGCACCTATTTTTTAAATGCCTATCGGAAACTACATCTGAAATGCCTATCAGCACCTATATTTGAAATGCCTATCGGCAACCATATCGGGAATGCCTATCGGCACCTATAATTGAAATGCCTATCGGCTTCTATATCTGAAATGCCTATCGGTACCTATTTTTAAAATGCCAATCGGCAACTATATCTGAAATGCCTATCGGCACATATATCTGAAATGCCTATCGGCATCTATTTTTGAAATGCCTATCGAAAACTACATCTGAAATGCCTATCAGCACCTATATTTGAAATGCCTATCGGCAACCAAATCAGAAATGCCTATCGGCACCTATATCTGAAATGCCATTCGGCATTTAAATCTGAAATGCCAATCGGCACCTAAATTTGAAATGCCTATCGGCACCTATATTTTATATGCCTATCGGCAACTATATCTGATATGCCTATCGGCACCTATATCTGAAATGCCTATCGGCTCCTATTTTTGAAATGCCTATCGGAAACTACATCTGAAATGCCTAACGGCGCCTATTTTTAAAATGCCAATCGCCAACTATATCTGAAATGCCTATCGGCACCTATATCTGAAATGCCTATTGGCACATATTTTTGAAATGCCTATCAGAAACTGCATCTGAAATGCCTATCAGCACATATATCTGAAATGCCTATCGGCACCTATTTTTGAGATGCCTATCGGCAACCATATCTGAAATGCCTATCGACACCTATATTTGAAATACCTATCGGCTTCTATATCTGAAATGCCTATCGACATTTATATCAAAATGCCTATCCGGCACCTATATTTGAAATTCCTATCAGCACCTATATTTTAAATGCCTATCGGCAACCATATCTGAAATGCCTATCGACACCTATATTTGAAATACCTATCGGCTTCTATATCTGAAATGCCTATCGGCACCTATTTTTAAAATGCCAATCGGCAACTATATCTGAAATGCCTATCGGCACCTATATCTAAAATGCCTATCAGCACCTATTTTTGAAATGCCTATCGGCAACCAAACAAGAAATGCCTATCGGCACCTATATTTGAAATGCCTATCGGCACCTATATCCGAAATGCCTATCAACACCTATTTTTAAAATGCCAATCGGCAACTATATCTGGAATGCCTATCAGCACCCATATTTGAAATGCCTATCGGCAAACATATCTAAAATGCCTATTGACACCTATATTTGAAATACCTATCGGCTTCTATATCTGAAATGCCTATCGGCACCTATTTTTAAAATGCCAATCGGCATCTACATCTGAAATGCCTATCAGCACCTATATTTGAATTGCCTATCGGTAACCATATCTGGAATGCCTATCGGCACCTATATTTGAAATGCCTATCGGCTTCTATATCTGAAATGCCTATCGGCACCTATTTTTAAAATGCCAATCAGCAACTATATCTGAGATGCCTATCGGCACCTATATCTGAAATGCCTATCGGTACCTATTTTTGAAATGCCTAATGGAAACTACATCTGAAATGCCTATCAGCACCTATATCTGAAATGCCTATCGGAAACCATATCTGGAATGCCTATCGGCACCTTTATTTGAAATGCCTATCGGCTTCTATATCTGAAAAGCCTATCGGCACCTATTTTTGAAATGCCTATCAGAAACTACATCTGAAATGCCTATCGGCACCTATTTTTAAAATGCCAATCGGCAACTATATCTGAAATGCCTATCGGCACCTATATTTGAAATGCCTATCGGCACTTACTTTTGAAATGCCTATCGGAAACTACATCTGAAATGTATATCAGCACCTATATTTGAAATGCCTATCGGCAACCATATCTAAAATGCCTATCGACATCTATATTTGAAATACCTATCGGCTTCTATATCTGAAATGCCTATCGGCACCAATTTTTAAAATGCCAATCGGCAACTATATCTGAAATGCCTATCGGCACATATATCTGAAATGCCTATCGGCACCTATTTTTGAAATGCCTATCGGCAACCAAATCAGAAATGCCTATCAGCACCTTTATTTGAAATGCCTATCGGCACCTATATCTGAAATGCCTATCGGCACCTATTTTTAAAATGCCAGTCGGCAACTATATCTGAAATGCCTATCAGCACCCATATTTGAAATGCCTATCGGCAACCATATCTGAAATGCCTATCGGCACCTATATTTGAAATGCCTATCGACTTCTATATCTGAAAAGCCTATCGGCACCTATTTTTAAAATGCCAATCGGCAACTATATCTGAAATGCCTATCGGCACCTATATCTGAAATGCCTATCGGCACCTATTTTTGAAATACCTATCGGAAACTACATCTAAAATGCCTATCAGCACCTATATTTGAAATGCCTATCGGCAACCAAATCAGAAATGCCTATCGGCACCTTTATTTGAAATGCCTATCGGCACCTATATCTGAAATGCCTATCGGCACCTATTTTTAAAATGCCAATCGGCAACTATATCTGAAATGCCTATCAGCACCCATATTTGAAATGCCTATCGGCAACCATATCTGAAATGCCTATCGACACCTTTAATTGAAATACCTATCGGCTTCTATATCTGAAATGCCTATCGGCACCTATTTTTAAAATGCCAATCGGCAACTATATCTGAAATGCCTATCAGCACCCATATTTGAAATGCCTATCGGCAAAAATATCTAAAATGCCTATCGACACCTATATTTGAAATACCTATCGGCTTCTATATCTGAAATGCCTATCGGCACCTATTTTTAAAATGCCAATCGGCAACTATATCTGAAATGCCTATCGGCACCTATATCTGAAATGCCTATCGGCACCTATTTTTGAAATGCCTATCGGAAACTACATCTGAAATGCCTAACAGCACCTATATTTGAAATGCCTATCGGCAACCATATCTGGAATGCCTATCGGCACCTATATTTGAAATGCCTATCGGCAACTATATTTGAAATGCCTTTCGGCATTTATATCTGAAATGCCTATCTGCACCTATATTTGATATGCCTATCGGCACCTATATTTTAAATGCCTATCAGCAACTATATCCGAAACGCCTATCGGCATCTATATTTATAATGCCTATCGGCACCTATATCTGAAATGCTTATCGGCACCTATTTTTAAAATGCCAATCGGCAACTATATCTGAAATGCCTATCAGCACCTATATTTGAAATGCCTATCGGCAACCAAATCAGAAATGCCTATCGGCACCTATATTTGAAATGCCTATCGGCACCTATATCTGAAATGCCTATCAGCACTTATATTTGAAATGTTTATCGGCAACCAAATTAGAAATGCCTATCGGCACCTATAAATGAAATGCCTATCGGCACCTATATCTGAAATGCCTATCGGCACCTATTTTTAAAATGCCAATCAGCAACTATATCTGAAATGCCTATCAGCACCCATATTTGAAATGCCTATCGGCAACCGTATCTGAAATGCCTATCGTCACCTATATTTGAAATACCTATCGGCTTCTATATCTGAAACGCCTATCGGCACCTATTTTTAAAATGCCAATCGGCAACTATATCTGAAATGCCTATCGTCACCTATATCTGAAATGCCTATCGGCACCTATTTTTTAAATGCCTATCGGAAACTACATCTAAAATGCGTATCAGCACTTATATTTGAAATGCCTATCGGCAACCATATCTGGAATGCCTATCGGCACCTTTATTTGAAATGCCTATCGGCTTCGATATCTGAAATGCCTATCGGCACCTATTTTAAAAATGCCAATCGGCAACTATATCTGAAATGCCTATCAGCACCTATATCTGAAATGCCTATCGGCACCTATTTTGGAATGCCTATCGGAAACTACATCTGAAATGCCTATCAGCACCTATATTTGAAATGCCTATCGGCACCTATATCTGAAATGCCTATCGGCACCTATTTTTAAAATGCCAATCGGCAACTATATCTGAAATGCCTATCAGCACCCATATTTTAAATGCCTATCGGCAACCATATCTGAAATGCCTATCGACAACTTTAATTGAAATACCTATCGGCTTCTATATCTGAAATGCCTATCGGCACCTATTTTTAAAATGCCAATCGGCAACTATATCTGAAATGCCTATCGGCACCTATATCTGATATGCCTATCAGCACCTATTTTTGAAATGCCTATCGAAAACTACATCTGAAATGCCTATCAGCACCTATATTTGAAATGCCTATCGGCAACAATATCTGGAATGCCTATCGGCACCTATATTTGAAATGCGTATCGGCTTCTATATCTGAAATGCCTATCGGCACCTATTTTTAAAATGCCAATCGGCAACTATATCTGAAATGCCTATCGGAAACCACATCTAAAGTGCCTATCAGCACCTATATTTGAAATGCCTATCGGCAAAAAAATCTGAAATGCCTATCGGCACCTATATCTGAAATGCCTTTCGGCATTTATATCTGAAATGCCAATCAGCACCTATATTTGAAATGCCTATCGGCACCTATATTTTAAATGCCTATCGGCAACTATATCTGATATGCCTATCAGCATCTATTTCTGAAATGCCTATCGGCTACTATATCTGAAATGCCTATCGGCACATATTTTTGAAATGTCTATCCTAAACTACATCTGAAATGCCTATCAGCACCTATATTTAAAATGCCTATCGGCAACCAAATCAGAAGTGCCTTTCGGCACATATATCTGAAATGCCTTTCGGCATTTATATCTGAAATGCCTATCGGCACCTATATTTGAAATGCCTATCGGCACCTATATTTTAAATGCCTATCGGCAACTTTATCTGATATGCCTATCGGCATCTATTTCTGATATGCCTATCGGCAACTATATCTGAAATGCCTATCGGCAACTAGATTTGAGATGCCTTTCGGCATTTATATCTGAAATGCCTATCGGCACCTATATTTGATATGCCTATCGGCACCTATATTTTAAATGCCTATCGGCAACTATATCTGAAATGACTATCGGCATCTATTTCTGAAATGCCTATCGGCAACTATATCTGAAATGCCTATCGCCACCTATATTTGAAATGCCTATCGGCACCTATATCTGAAATGCCTATCGGCACATATTTTTAAAATGCCAATCGGCAACTATATCTGAAATGCCTACCAGCACCTATATTTGATATGCCTATCTGCACCTATATTTTAAATGCCTATCGGCAAATATATCTGAAATGACTATCGGCATCTATTTCTGAAATGCCTATCGGCAACTATATCTGAAATGCCTATCGCCACCTATATTTGAAATGCCTATCGGCACCTATATCTGAAATGCCTACCAGCACCTATATCTGAAATGTCTATCGGCACCTATTTTTGAAATGCCTATCGGAAACAACATCCGAAATGCCTATCGGCACCCATTTTTAAAAAGCCAATAGGCAACTATATCTGAAATGCCTATCGGCACCTATTTTTGAAATGCCTATAGGAAACTACATCTGAAATGCCTATCAGCACCTATATTTGAAATGCCTATCGGCAACAATATCTAAAATGCCTATCGACACCTATATTCGAAATACCTATCGGCTTCTATATCAGAAATGCCTATCGGCACCTATATTTGAAATGCCTATCGGCACCTATATCTGAAATGCCTATCAGCACTTATATTTGAAATGCCTATCGGCAACCAAATTAGAAATGCCTATCGGCACCTATATTTGAAATGCCTATCGGCACCTATATCTGAAATGCCTATCGGCACCTATTTTTAAAATGCCAATCGGCAACTATATCTGAAATGCCTATCAGCACCCATATTTGAAATGCCTATCGGCAACCGTATCTGAAATGCCTATCGTCACCTATATTTGAAATACCTATCGGCTTCTATATCTGAAATGCCTATCGGCACCTATTTTTAAAATGCCAATCGGCAACTATATCTGAAATGCCTATCGTCACCTATATCTGAAATGCCTATCGGCACCTATTTTTTAAATGCCTATCGGAAACTACATCTAAAATGCGTATCAGCACTTATATTTGAAATGCCTATCGGCAACCATATCTGGAGTGCCTATCGGCACCTATATTTGAAATGCGTATCGGCTTCTATATCTGAAATGCCTATATTTGAAATGCCTATCGGCTTCTATAACTGAAATGCCTATCGGCACATATTTTTAAAATGCCAATCGGCAACTATATCTGAAATGCCTATCAGCACCTATATCTGAAATGCCTATCGGCACCTATTTTTGAAATGCCTATCGGAAACTACATCTGAAATGCCTATCAGCACCTATATTTGAAATGCCTATCGGCACCTATATCTGAAATGCCTATCGGCACCTATTTTTAAAATGCCAATCGGCAACTATATCTGAAATGCCTATCAGCACCCATATTTTAAATGCCTATCGGCAACCATATCTGAAATGCCTATCGACACCTATAATTGAAATACCTATCGGCTTCTATATCTGAAATGCCTATCGGCACCTATTTTTAAAATGCCAATCGGCAACTATATCTGAAATGCCTATCGGCACCTATATCTGGTATGCCTATCGGCACCTATTTTTGAAATGCCTTGTGAAAACTACATCTGAAATGCCTATCAGCACCTATATTTGAAATGCCTATCGGCAACAATATCTGGAATGCCTATCGGCACCTATATTTGAAATGCGTATCGGCTTCTATATCTGAAATGCCTATCGGCACATATTTTTGAAATGTCTATCCGAAACTACATCTGAAATGCCTATCAGCACCTATATTTAAAATGCCTATCGGCAACTAAATCAGAAGTGCCTTTCGGCACATATATCTGAAATGCCTTTCGGCATTTATATCTGAAATGCCTATCGGCACCTATATTTGAAATGCCTATCGGCACCTATATTTTAAATGCCTATCGGCAACTTTATCTGATATGCCTATCGGCATCTATTTCTGATATGCCTATCGGCAACTATATCTGAAATGCCTATCGGCACTTATATTCGAAATGCCTATCGGCACCTATATTTGATATGTCTATTGGCACCTATATTTTAAATGCCTATCGGCAACTATATCTGAAATGCCTATCGCCACCTATATTTGAAATGCCTATCGGCAACAATATCTAAAATGCCTATCGACACCTATATTCGAAATACCTATCGGCTTCTATATCTGAAATGCCTATCGCCACCTATTTTTAAAATGCCAATCGGCAACTATATCTGAAATGCCTATCGGCACCTATATCTGAAATGCCTATCGGCACCTATTTTTGAAATGCCTATCGGAAACTGCATCTGAAATGCCTATCAGCGTCTATATTTGAAACGGCTATCGGCAACTAAATCAGAAATGCCTATCGGCAACTATATCTGAAATGCCTTTCGGCATTTATATCTGAAATGCCTATCGGCACCTATATATGAAATGCCTATCGGCACCTATATTTTATTTGCCTATCGGCAACTATATCTGATATGCCTATCGGCATCTTTATCTGAAATACCTATCGGCACCTATTTTTGAAATGCCTATCGGAAACTACATCTGAAATGCCTATCGGCACCTATTTTTAAAATGCCAATCGGCAACTATATCTGAAATGCCTATCGGCACGTATATCTGAAATGCCTATCGGCACCTATTTTTGAAATGCCTATCGGAAACTACATCTGAAATGCCTATCGGCACCTATTTTTAAAATGCCAATCGGCAACTATATCTGAAATGCCTATCGGCACCTATATTTGAAATGCCTATCGGCAACCATATCTGGAATGACTATCGGCACTTATATTTAAATGCCTATCGGCAACTATATTTGAAATGCCTTTCGGCATTTATATCTGAAATGCCTATCGGCACCTATATTTGATATGCCTATCGGCACCTATATTTTAAATGCCTATCGGCAACTATATCTGAAATGCCTATCGGCATCTATTTCTGAAATGCCAATCGGCAACAATATCTGAAATGCCTATCGACACCTATATTTGAAATGCCTATCGGCACCTGTATCTGAAAGGCCTATCGGCACCTATATCTGAAAGGCCTATCGGCAACTATATCTGAAATGCCTATCAGCACCTATATTTGAAATGCCTATCGGCAACCAAATCAGAAATGCCTATCGGCACCTATATTTGAAATGCCTATCGGCTTCTGTATCTGAAAAGCCTATCGGCACCTATTTTTAAAATGCCAATCGGCAACTATATCTGAAATGCCTATCGGCACCTATTTTTTAAATGCCTATCGGAAACTACATCTGAAATGCCTATCAGCACCTATATTTGAAATGCCTATCGGCAACCATATCGGGAATGCCTATCGGCACCTATAATTGAAATGCCTATCGGCTTCTATATCTGAAATGCCTATCGGTACCTATTTTTAAAATGCCAATCGGCAACTATATCTGAAATGCCTATCGGCACATATATCTGAAATGCCTATCGGCATCTATTTTTGAAATGCCTATCGAAAACTACATCTGAAATGCCTATCAGCACCTATATTTGAAATGCCTATCGGCAACCAAATCAGAAATGCCTATCGGCACCTATATCTGAAATGCCATTCGGCATTTAAATCTGAAATGCCAATCGGCACCTAAATTTGAAATGCCTATCGGCACCTATATTTTATATGCCTATCGGCAACTATATCTGATATGCCTATCGGCACCTATATCTGAAATGCCTATCGGCTCCTATTTTTGAAATGCCTATCGGAAACTACATCTGAAATGCCTAACGGCGCCTATTTTTAAAATGCCAATCGCCAACTATATCTGAAATGCCTATCGGCACCTATATCTGAAATGCCTATTGGCACATATTTTTGAAATGCCTATCAGAAACTGCATCTGAAATGCCTATCAGCACATATATCTGAAATGCCTATCGGCACCTATTTTTGAGATGCCTATCGGCAACCATATCTGAAATGCCTATCGACACCTATATTTGAAATACCTATCGGCTTCTATATCTGAAATGCCTATCGACATTTATATCAAAATGCCTATCCGGCACCTATATTTGAAATTCCTATCAGCACCTATATTTTAAATGCCTATCGGCAACCATATCTGAAATGCCTATCGACACCTATATTTGAAATACCTATCGGCTTCTATATCTGAAATGCCTATCGGCACCTATTTTTAAAATGCCAATCGGCAACTATATCTGAAATGCCTATCGGCACCTATATCTAAAATGCCTATCAGCACCTATTTTTGAAATGCCTATCGGCAACCAAACAAGAAATGCCTATCGGCACCTATATTTGAAATGCCTATCGGCACCTATATCCGAAATGCCTATCAACACCTATTTTTAAAATGCCAATCGGCAACTATATCTGGAATGCCTATCAGCACCCATATTTGAAATGCCTATCGGCAAACATATCTAAAATGCCTATTGACACCTATATTTGAAATACCTATCGGCTTCTATATCTGAAATGCCTATCGGCACCTATTTTTAAAATGCCAATCGGCATCTACATCTGAAATGCCTATCAGCACCTATATTTGAATTGCCTATCGGTAACCATATCTGGAATGCCTATCGGCACCTATATTTGAAATGCCTATCGGCTTCTATATCTGAAATGCCTATCGGCACCTATTTTTAAAATGCCAATCAGCAACTATATCTGAGATGCCTATCGGCACCTATATCTGAAATGCCTATCGGTACCTATTTTTGAAATGCCTAATGGAAACTACATCTGAAATGCCTATCAGCACCTATATCTGAAATGCCTATCGGAAACCATATCTGGAATGCCTATCGGCACCTTTATTTGAAATGCCTATCGGCTTCTATATCTGAAAAGCCTATCGGCACCTATTTTTGAAATGCCTATCAGAAACTACATCTGAAATGCCTATCGGCACCTATTTTTAAAATGCCAATCGGCAACTATATCTGAAATGCCTATCGGCACCTATATTTGAAATGCCTATCGGCACTTACTTTTGAAATGCCTATCGGAAACTACATCTGAAATGTATATCAGCACCTATATTTGAAATGCCTATCGGCAACCATATCTAAAATGCCTATCGACATCTATATTTGAAATACCTATCGGCTTCTATATCTGAAATGCCTATCGGCACCAATTTTTAAAATGCCAATCGGCAACTATATCTGAAATGCCTATCGGCACATATATCTGAAATGCCTATCGGCACCTATTTTTGAAATGCCTATCGGCAACCAAATCAGAAATGCCTATCAGCACCTTTATTTGAAATGCCTATCGGCACCTATATCTGAAATGCCTATCGGCACCTATTTTTAAAATGCCAATCGGCAACTATATCTGAAATGCCTATCAGCACCCATATTTGAAATGCCTATCGGCAACCATATCTGAAATGCCTATCGGCACCTATATTTGAAATGCCTATCGACTTCTATATCTGAAAAGCCTATCGGCACCTATTTTTAAAATGCCAATCGGCAACTATATCTGAAATGCCTATCGGCACCTATATCTGAAATGCCTATCGGCACCTATTTTTGAAATACCTATCGGAAACTACATCTAAAATGCCTATCAGCACCTATATTTGAAATGCCTATCGGCAACCAAATCAGAAATGCCTATCGGCACCTTTATTTGAAATGCCTATCGGCACCTATATCTGAAATGCCTATCGGCACCTATTTTTAAAATGCCAATCGGCAACTATATCTGAAATGCCTATCAGCACCCATATTTGAAATGCCTATCGGCAACCATATCTGAAATGCCTATCGACACCTTTAATTGAAATACCTATCGGCTTCTATATCTGAAATGCCTATCGGCACCTATTTTTAAAATGCCAATCGGCAACTATATCTGAAATGCCTATCGGCACCTATATCTGATATGCCTATCGGCACCTATTTTTGAAATGCCTATCGGAAACTACATCTGAAATGCCTATCAGCACCTATATTTGAGATGCCTATCGGCAACCATATCTGGAATGCCTATCGGCACCTATATTTGAAATGCGTATCGGCTTCTATATCTGAAATGCCTATCGGCACCTATTTTTAAAATGCCAATCGGCAACTATATCTGAAATGCCTATCGGCACCTATATCTTAAATGCCTATCGGCACCTATTTTTGAAATGTCTATCCGAAACTACATTTGAAATGCCTATCAGCACCTATATTTAAAATGCCTATCGGCAAACAAATCAGAAGTGCCTTTCGGCACATATATCTGAAATGCCTTTCGGCATTTATATCTGAAATGCCTATCGGCACCTATATTTGAAATGCCTATCGGCACCTATATTTTAAATGCCTAACGGCAACTTTATCTGATATGCCTATCGGCATCTATTTCTGATATGCCTATCGGCAACTATATCTGAAATGCCTATCGGCACTTATATTCGAAATGCCTATCGGCACCTATATCTGAAATGTCGATCAGCACCTATATTTGAAATGCCTATCGGCAACTATATTTGAGATGCATTTCGGCATTTATATCTAAAATGCCTATCGGCACCTATATTTGATATGCCTATCGGCACCTATATTTTAAATGCCTATCGGCAACTATATCTGAAATGACTATCGGCATCTATTTCTGAAATGCCTATCGGCAACTATATCTGAAATGCCTATCGCCACCTATATTTGAAATGCCTATCGGCACCTATATCTGAAATGCCTATCGGCACCTATTTTTAAAATGCCAATCGGCAACTATATCTGAAATGCCTACCAGCACCTATATTTGAAATGCCTATCGGCAACCACATCTGAAATGCCTATCGGCACCTATATTTAAATTGCCTATCGGCCACTATATCTGATATGCCTATCGGCACCTATATCTGAAATGTCTATCGGCACCTATTTTTGAAATGCCTATCGGAAACAACATCCGAAATGCCTATCGGCACCCATTTTTAAAATGCCAATCGGCAACTATATCTGAAATGCCTATCGTCACCTATTTTTGAAATGCCTATAGGAAACTACATCTAAAAATGCCTATCAGCACCTATATTTGAAATGCCTATCGGCAAAAATATCTAAAATGCCTATCGACACCTATATTTGAAATACCTATCGGCTTCTATATCTGAAATGCCTATCGGCACCTATTTTTAAAATGCCAATCGGCAACTATATCTGAAATGCCTATCGGCACCTATATCTGAAATGCCTATCGGCACCTATTTTTGAAATGCCTATCGGAAACTACATCTGAAATGCCTAACAGCACCTATATTTGAAATGCCTATCGGCAACCATATCTGGAATGCCTATCGGCACCTATATTTGAAATGCCTATCGGCAACTATATTTGAAATGCCTTTCGGCATTTATATCTGAAATGCCTATCTGCACCTATATTTGATATGCCTATCGGCACCTATATTTTAAATGCCTATCAGCAACTATATCCGAAACGCCTATCGGCATCTATATTTGAAATGCCTATCGGCACCTATATCTGAAATGCTTATCGGCACCTATTTTTAAAATGCCAATCGGCAACTATATCTGAAATGCCTATCAGCACCTATATTTGAAATGCCTATCGGCAACCAAATCAGAAATGCCTATCGGCACCTATATTTGAAATGCCTATCGGCACCTATATCTGAAATGCCTATCAGCACTTATATTTGAAATGTTTATCGGCAACCAAATTAGAAATGCCTATCGGCACCTATATTTGAAATGCCTATCGGCACCTATATCTGAAATGCCTATCGGCACCTATTTTTAAAATGCCAATCAGCAACTATATCTGAAATGCCTATCAGCACCCATATTTGAAATGCCTATCGGCAACCGTATCTGAAATGCCTATCGTCACCTATATTTGAAATACCTATCGGCTTCTATATCTGAAACGCCTATCGGCACCTATTTTTAAAATGCCAATCGGCAACTATATCTGAAATGCCTATCGTCACCTATATCTGAAATGCCTATCGGCACCTATTTTTTAAATGCCTATCGGAAACTACATCTAAAATGCGTATCAGCACTTATATTTGAAATGCCTATCGGCAACCATATCTGGAATGCCTATCGGCACCTTTATTTGAAATGCCTATCGGCTTCGATATCTGAAATGCCTATCGGCACCTATTTTAAAAATGCCAATCGGCAACTATATCTGAAATGCCTATCAGCACCTATATCTGAAATGTCTATCGGCACCTATTTTGGAATGCCTATCGGAAACTACATCTGAAATGCCTATCAGCACCTATATTTGAAATGCCTATCGGCACCTATATCTGAAATGCCTATCGGCACCTATTTTTAAAATGCCAATCGGCAACTATATCTGAAATGCCTATCAGCACCCATATTTTAAATGCCTATCGGCAACCATATCTGAAATGCCTATCGACACCTTTAATTGAAATACCTATCGGCTTCTATATCTGAAATGCCTATCGGCACCTATTTTTAAAATGCCAATCGGCAACTATATCTGAAATGCCTATCGGCACCTATATCTGATATGCCTATCAGCACCTATTTTTGAAATGCCTATCGAAAACTACATCTGAAATGCCTATCAGCACCTATATTTGAAATGCCTATCGGCAACAATATCTGGAATGCCTATCGGCACCTATATTTGAAATGCGTATCGGCTTCTATATCTGAAATGCCTATCGGCACCTATTTTTAAAATGCCAATCGGCAACTATATCTGAAATGCCTATCGGAAACCACATCTAAAGTGCCTATCAGCACCTATATTTGAAATGCCTATCGGCAAAAAAATCTGAAATGCCTATCGGCACCTATATCTGAAATGCCTTTCGGCATTTATATCTGAAATGCCAATCAGCACCTATATTTGAAATGCCTATCGGCACCTATATTTTAAATGCCTATCGGCAACTATATCTGATATGCCTATCAGCATCTATTTCTGAAATGCCTATCGGCTACTATATCTGAAATGCCTATCGGCACATATTTTTGAAATGTCTATCCTAAACTACATCTGAAATGCCTATCAGCACCTATATTTAAAATGCCTATCGGCAACCAAATCAGAAGTGCCTTTCGGCACATATATCTGAAATGCCTTTCGGCATTTATATCTGAAATGCCTATCGGCACCTATATTTGAAATGCCTATCGGCACCTATATTTTAAATGCCTATCGGCAACTTTATCTGATATGCCTATCGGCATCTATTTCTGATATGCCTATCGGCAACTATATCTGAAATGCCTATCGGCAACTAGATTTGAGATGCCTTTCGGCATTTATATCTGAAATGCCTATCGGCACCTATATTTGATATGCCTATCGGCACCTATATTTTAAATGCCTATCGGCAACTATATCTGAAATGACTATCGGCATCTATTTCTGAAATGCCTATCGGCAACTATATCTGAAATGCCTATCGCCACCTATATTTGAAATGCCTATCGGCACCTATATCTGAAATGCCTATCGGCACATATTTTTAAAATGCCAATCGGCAACTATATCTGAAATGCCTACCAGCACCTATATTTGATATGCCTATCTGCACCTATATTTTAAATGCCTATCGGCAACTATATCTGAAATGACTATCGGCATCTATTTCTGAAATGCCTATCGGCAACTATATCTGAAATGCCTATCGCCACCTATATTTGAAATGCCTATCGGCACCTATATCTGAAATGCCTACCAGCACCTATATTTGAAATGCCTATCGGCAACCACATCAGAAAAGCCTATCGGCACCTATATTTAAAATGCCTATCGGCAACTATATCTGATATGCCTATCGGCACCTATATCTGAAATGTCTATCGGCACCTATTTTTGAAATGCCTATCGGAAACAACATCCGAAATGCCTATCGGCACCCATTTTTAAAAAGCCAATAGGCAACTATATCTGAAATGCCTATCGGCACCTATTTTTGAAATGCCTATAGGAAACTACATCTGAAATGCCTATCAGCACCTATATTTGAAATGCCTATCGGCAACAATATCTAAAATGCCTATCGACACCTATATTCGAAATACCTATCGGCTTCTATATCTGAAATGCCTATCGGCACCTATTTTTAAAATGCCAATCGGCAACTATATCTGAAATGCCTATCGGCACCTATATCTGAAATGCCTATCGGCACCTATTTTTGAAATGCCTATCGGAAACTACACCTGAAATGCATAACAGCACCTATATTTGAAATGCCTATCGGCAACCATATCTGGAATGCCTATCGGCACCTATATTTGAAATGCCTATCGGCTTCTCTATCTGAAATGCCTATAGGCACCTATTTTTAAAATGCCAATCGGCAAATATATCTGAAATGCCTATCGGCACCTATATCTGAAATGCCTATCGGCACCTATTTTTGAAATGCCTAACGGAAACTACATCTGAAATGCCTATCAGCACCTATATTTGAAATGCCTATCGGCAACCAAATCAGATATGCCTATCGGCACCTATATTTGAAATGCCTATCGGCAACTATATTTGAAATTCCTTTCGGCATTTATATCTGAAATGCCTATCGGCACCTATATTTGATATGCCTGTCCGCACCTATATTTTAAATGCCTATCGGCAACTATATCCGAAACGCCTATCGGCATCTATATTTGAAATGCCTATAGGCATTTATATCTGAAATGCCTATCTGCACCTATATTTGATATGCCTATCGGCACCTATATTTTAAATGCCTATCGGCAACTATATCCGAAACGCCTATCGGCATCTATATTTGAAATGCCTATCGGCACCTATATCTGAAATGCCTATCGGCACCTATTTTTAAAATGCCAATCGGCAACTATATCTGAAATGACTATCAGCACCTATATTTGAAATGCCTATCGGCAACCAAATCAGAAATGCCTATCGGCACCTATATTTGAAATGCCTATCGGCACCTATATCTGAAATGCCTATCAGCACTTATATTTGAAATGCCTATCGGCAACCAAATTAGAAATGCCTATCGGCACCTATATTTGAAATGCCTATCGGCACCTATATCTGAAATGCCTATCGGCACCTATTTTTAAAATGCCAATCGGCAACTATATCTGAAATGCCTATCAGCACCCATATTTGAAATGCCTATCGGCAACCGTATCTGAAATGCCTATCGTCACCTATATTTGAAATACCTATCGGCTTCTATATCTGAAATGCCTATCGGCACCTATTTTTAAAATGCCAATCGGCAACTATATCTGAAATGCCTATCGTCACCTATATCTGAAATGCCTATCGGCACCTATTTTTAAATGCCTATCGGAAACTACATCTAAAATGCGTATCAGCACTTATATTTGAAATGCCTATCGGCAACCATATCTGGAATGCCTATCGGCACCTATATTTGAAATGCGTATCGGCTTCTATATCTGAAATGCCTATATTTGAAATGCCTATCGGCTTCTATAACTGAAATGCCTATCGGCACCTATTTTTAAAATGCCAATCGGCAACTATATCTGAAATGCCTATCAGCACCTATATCTGAAATGCCTATCGGCACCTATTTTTGAAATGCCTATCGGAAACTACATCTGAAATGCCTATCAGCACCTACATTTGAAATGCCTATCGGCACCTATATCTGAAATGCCTATCGGCACCTATTTTTAAAATGCCAATCGGCAACTATATCTGAAATGCCTATCAGCACCCATATTTTAAATGCCTATCGGCAACCATATCTGAAATGCCTATCGACACCTATAATTGAAATACCTATCGGCTTCTATATCTGAAATGCCTATCGGCACCTATTTTTAAAATGCCAATCGGCAACTATATCTGAAATGCCTATCGGCACCTATATCTGGTATGCCTATCGGCACCTATTTTTGAAATGCCTTGTGAAAACTACATCTGAAATGCCTATCAGCACCTATATTTGAAATGCCTATCGGCAACAATATCTGGAATGCCTATCGGCACCTATATTTGAAATGCGTATCGGCTTCTATATCTGAAATGCCTATCGGCACCTATTTTTAAAATGCCAATCGGCAACTATATCTGAAATGCCTATCGGCACCTATATCTGAAATGCCTATCGGCACATATTTTTGAAATGTCTATCCGAAACTACATCTGAAATGCCTATCAGCACCTATATTTAAAATGCCTATCGGCAACTAAATCAGAAGTGCCTTTCGGCACATATATCTGAAATGCCTTTCGGCATTTATATCTGAAATGCCTATCGGCACCTATATATGAAATGCCTATCGGCACCTATATTTTAAATGCCTATCGGCAACTTTATCTGATATGCCTATCGGCATCTATTTCTGATATGCCTATCGGCAACTATATCTGAAATGCCTATCGGCACTTATATTCGAAATGCCTATCGGCACCTATATTTGATATGTCTATCGGCACCTATATTTTAAATGCCTATCGGCAACTATATCTGAAATGCCTATCGCCACCTATATTTGAAATGCCTATCGGCAAAAATATCTAAAATGCCTATCGACACCTATATTCGAAATACCTATCGGCTTCTATATCTGAAATGCCTATCGGCACCTATTTTTAAAATGCCAATCGGCAACTATATCTGAAATGCCTATCGGCACCTATATCTGAAATGCCTATCGGCACCTATTATTGAAATGCCTATCGGAAACTACATCTGAAATGCCTAACAGCACCTATATTTGAAATGCCTATCGGCAACCATAACTGGAATGCCTATCGGCACCTATATTTGGAATGCCTATCGGCTTCTCTATCTAAAATGCCTATAGGCACCTATTTTTAAAATGCCAATCGGCAAATATATCTGAAATGCCTATCGGCACCTATATCTGAAATGCCTATCGGCACCTATTTTTGAAATGCCTAACGGAAACTACATCTGAAATGCCTATCAGCACATATATTTGAAATGCCTATCGGCAACCAAATCAGATATGCCTATCGGCACCTATATTTGAAATGCCTATCGGCAACTATATTTGAAATGCCTTTCGGCATTTATATCTGAAATGCCTATCGGCACCCATATTTGATATGCCTATCCGCACCTATATTTTAAATGCCTATCGGCAACTATATCCGAAACGCCAATCGGCATCTATATTTGAAATGCCTATCGGCACCTATATCTGAAATGCCTATCGGCACCTATTTTTAAAATGCCAATCGGCAACTATATCTGAAATGCCTATCAGCACCTATATTTGAAATGCCTATCGGCAACCAAATCAGAAATGCCTATCGGCAACTATATTTGAAATGCCTATCGGCACCTATATCTGAAATGCCTATCAGCACTTATATTTGAAATGCCTATCGGCAACCAAATTAGAAATGCCTATCGGCACCTATATTTGAAATGCCTATCGGCACCTATATCTGAAATGCCTATCGGCACCTATTTTTAAAATGCCTATCGGCAACCATTTCTGGAATGCCTATCGGCACCTATATTTGAAATGCCTATCGGCTTCTCTATCTGAAATGCCTATAGGCACCTATTTTTAAAATGCCAATCGGCAAATATATCTGAAATGCCTATCGGCACCTATATCTGAAATGCCTATCGGCTCCTATTTTTGAAATGCCTAACGGAAACTACATCTGAAATGCCTATCAGCACCTATATTTGAAATGCCTATCGGCAACCAAATCAGATATGCCTATCGGCACCTATATTTGAAATGCCTATCGGCAACTATATTTGAAATTCCTTTCGGCATTTATATCTGAAATGCCTATCGGCACCTATATTTGATATGCCTGTCCGCACCTATATTTTAAATGCCTATCGGCAACTATATCCGAAACGCCTATCGGCATCTATATTTGAAATGCCTATAGGCATTTATATCTAAAATGCCTATCTGCACCTATATTTGATATGCCTATCGGCACCTATATTTTAAATGCCTATCGGCAACTATATCCGAAACGCCTATCGGCATCTATATTTGAAATGCCTATCGGCACCTATATCTGAAATGCCTATCGGCACCTATTTTTAAAATGCCAATCGGCAACTATATCTAAAATGACTATCAGCACCTATATTTGAAATGCCTATCGGCAACCAAATCAGAAATGCCTATCGGCACCTATATTTGAAATGCCTATCGGCACCTATATCTGAAATGCCTATCAGCACTTATATTTGAAATGCCTATCGGCAACCAAATTAGAAATGCCTATCGGCACCTATATTTGAAATGCCTATCGGCACCTATATCTGAAATGCCTATCGGCACCTATTTTTAAAATGCCAATCGGCAACTATATCTGAAATGCCTATCAGCACCCATATTTGAAATGCCTATCGGCTACCGTATCTGAAATGCCTATCGTCACCTATATTTGAAATACCTATCGGCTTCTATATCTGAAATGCCTATCGGCACCTATTTTTAAAATGCCAATCGGCAACTATATCTGAAATGCCTATCGTCACCTATATCTGAAATGCCTATCGGCACCTATTTTTCAAATGCCTATCGGAAACTACATCTAAAATGCGTATCAGCACTTATATTTGAAATGCCTATCGGCAACCATATCTGGAATGCCTATCGGCACCTATATTTGAAATGCGTATCGGCTTCTATATCTGAAATGCCTATATTTGAAATGCCTATCGGCTTCTATATCTGAAATGCCTATCGGCACCTATTTTTAAAATGCCAATCGGCAACTATATCTGAAATGCCTATCAGCACCTATATCTGAAATGCCTATCGGCACCTATTTTTGAAATGCCTATCGGAAACTACATCTGAAATGCCTATCAGCACCTATATTTGAAATGCCTATCGGCACCTATATCTGAAATGCCTATCGGCACCTATTTTTAAAATGCCAATCGGCAACTATATCTGAAATGCCTATCAGCACCCATATTTTAAATGCCTATCGGCAACCATATCTGAAATGCCTATCGACACCTATAATTGAAATACCTATCGGCTTCTATATCTGAAATGCCTATCGGCACCTATTTTTAAAATGCCAATCGGCAACTATATCTGAAATGCCTATCGGCACCTATATCTGGTATGCCTATCGGCACCTATTTTTGAAATGCCTATCGAAAACTACATCTGAAATGCCTATCAGCACCTATATTTGAAATGCCTATCGGCAACAATATCTGGAATGCCTATCGGCACCTATATTTGAAATGCGTATCGGCTTCTATATCTGAAATGCCTATCGGCACCTATTTTTAAAATGCCAATCGGCAACTATATCTGAAATGCCTATCGGCACCTATATCTGAAATGCCTATCGGCACATATTTTTGAAATGTCTATCCGAAACTACATCTGAAATGCCTATCAGCACCTATAATTAAAATGCCTATCGGCAACTAAATCAGAAGTGCCTTTCGGCACATATATCTGAAATGCCTTTCGGCATTTATATCTGAAATGCCTATCGGCACCTATATTTGAAATGCCTATCGGCACCTATATTTTAAATGCCTATCGGCAACTTTATCTGATATGCCTATCGGCATCTATTTCTGATATGCTAATCGGCAACTATATCTGAAATGCCTATCGGCACTTATATTCGAAATGCCTATCGGCACCTATATTTGATATGTCTATCGGCACCTATATTTTAAATGCCTATCGGCAACTATATCTGAAATGCCTATCGCCACCTATATTTGAAATGCCTATCGGCAACAATATCTAAAATGCCTATCGACACCTATATTCGAAATACCTATCGGCTTCTATATCTGAAATGCCTATCGGCACCTATTTTTAAAATGCCAATCGGCAACTATATCTGAAATGCCTATCGGCACCTATATCTGAAATGCCTATCGGCACCTATTATTGAAATGCCTATCGGAAACTACATCTGAAATGCCTAACAGCACCTATATTTGAAATGCCTATCGGCAACCATAACTGGAATGCCTATCGGCACCTATATTTGAAATGCCTATCGGCTTCTCTATCTAAAATGCCTATAGGCACCTATTTTTAAAATGCCAATCGGCAAATATATCTGAAATGCCTATCGGCACCTATATCTGAAATGCCTATCGGCACCTATTTTTGAAATGCCTAACGGAAACTACATCTGAAATGCCTATCAGCACATATTTTTGAAATGCCTATCGGCAACCAAATCAGATATGCCTATCGGCACCTATATTTAAAATGCCTATCGGCAACTATATTTGAAATGCCTTTCGGCATTTATATCTGAAATGCCTATCGGCACCCATATTTGATATGCCTATCCGCACCTATATTTTAAATGCCTATCGGCAACTATATCCGAAACGCCAATCGGCATCTATATTTGAAATGCCTATCGGCACCTATATCTGAAATGCCTATCGGCACCTATTTTTAAAATGCCAATCGGCAACTATATCTGAAATGCCTATCAGCACCTATATTTGAAATGCCTATCGGCAACCAAATCAGAAATGCCTATCGGCAACTATATTTGAAATGCCTATCGGCACCTATATCTGAAATGCCTATCAGCACTTATATTTGAAATGCCTATCGGCAACCAAATTAGAAATGCCTATCGGCACCTATATTTGAAATGCCTATCGGCACCTATATCTGAAATGCCTATCGGCACCTATTTTTAAAATGCCAATCGGCAACTATATCTGAAATGCCTATCAGCACCCATATTTGAAATGCCTATCGGCAACCGTATCTGAAATGCCTATCGTCACCTATATTTGAAATACCTATCGGCTTCTATATCTGAAATGCCTATCGGCACCTATTTTTAAAATGCCAATCAGCAACTATATCTAAAATGCCTATCGTCACCTATATCTGAAATGCCTATCGGCACCTATTTTTTAAATGCCTATCGGAAACTACATCTGACATGCCTATCAGCACCTATATTTGAAATGCCTATCGGCAACCATATCTGGAATGCCTATCGGCACCTTTATTTGAAATGCCTATCGGCTTCTATATCTGAAATGCCTATCGGCACCTATTTTTAAAATGCCAATCGGCAACTATATCTGAAATGCCTATCAGCACCTATATCTGAAATGCCTATCGGCACCTATTTTTGAAATGCCTATCGGAAACTACATCTGAAATGCCTATCAGCACTTATATTTGAAATGCCTATCGGCAACCAAATCAAAAATGCCTATCGGCACCTATATCTGAAATGCCTTTCGGCATTTAAATCTGAAATGCCTATCAGCACCAATATTTGAAATGCCTATCGGCACCTATATTTTATATGCCTATCGGCAACTATATCTGATATGCCTATCGGCACCTATATCTGAAATGCCTATCGGCACCTATTTTTGAAATGCCTATCGGAAACTACATCTGAAATGCCTATCAGCACATATCTTAAAATGCCTATCGGCAACCAAATCCGAAATGCCTATCGGCAACTATATCTGAAATGCCTTTTGGCATTTATGTCTGAAATGCCTATCGGCACCTATATCTGAAATACCTATCGGCACCTATTTTTGAAATGCCTATCGGAAACTACATCTGAAATACCTATCGGCACCTATTTTTAAAACGCCAATCGGCAACTATATCTGAAATGCCTATCGGCACCTATATCTGAAATGCTTATCGGCACCTATTTTTTAAATGATTATCGGCAACCATATCTGAAATGCCTATCGACACCTATATTTGAAATACCTATCGGCTTCTATATCTGAAATGCCTATCGGCACCTATTTTTAAAATGCCAATCGGCAACTATAACTGAAATGCCTATCGGCCCCTATATCTGAAATGCCTATCGGCACCTATATCTGAAATGCCTCTCGGCACCTATTTTTGAAATGCCTATCGGAAACTACATCTGAATTGCCTATCAGCACATATATTTGAAATGCCTATCGGCAACCATATCTGGAATGCCTATCGGCACCTATATTTGAAATGCCTATCGGCTTCTATATCTGAAATGCCTATCGGCACCTATTTTTAAAATGCCAATCGGCAACTATAACTGAAATGCCTATAGGCCCCTATATCTGAAATGCCTATCGGCACCTATTTTTGAAATGCCTATAGGACACTACATCTGAAATGCCTATCGGCACCTATTTTTTAAATGCCAAACGGCAACTATATCTGAAATGCCTATCGGCACCTATATCTGAAATGCCTATCGGCACCTATTTTTGAAATGCCTATCGGAAACTACATCTGAAATGCCTATCAGCACCTATATTTGAAATGCCTATCGGCAACCATATCTGGAATGCCTATCGGCACCTATATTTGAAATGCCTATCGGCTTCTATATCTGAAATGCCTATCGGCACCTATTTTTAAAATGCCAATCGGCAACTATATCTGAAATGCCTATCGGCACCTATATCTGAAATGCCTATCGGCACCTATTTTTGAATTGCCTATCGGAAACAACATCTGAAATGCCCATCAGCACCTATATTTGAAATGCCTATCGGCAACCATATATGAAATGCCTATCGACACCTATGTTTGAAATACCTATCGGCTTCTATATCTGAAATGCCTATCGGCACATATATCTGAAATGCCTCTCGGCACCAATTTTTGAAATGCCTATCGGAAACTACATCTGGAATGCCTATCAGCACCTATATTTGAAATGCCTATCGGCAACCATATCTGGAATGCCTATCGGCACCTATATTTGAAATGCCTATCGGCTTCTATATCTGAAATGCCTATCGACACTTATTTTTAAAATGCCAATCGGCAACTATATCTGAAATGCCTATCGGCACCTATATCTGAAATGCCTATCGGCACCTATTTTTGAAATGCCTTTTGGAAACTACATCTGAAATGCCTATCAGCACCAATATTTGTAATGCCTATCGGCAACCATATCTGAAATGCCTATCGACACCTATATTTGAAATACCTATCGGCTTCTATATCTGAAATGCCTATCGGCACCTATTTTTAAAATGCCAATCGGCAACTATATCTCAAATGCCTATCGGCACCTATATCTGAAATGCCTATCGGCACGTATATCTGAAATGCCTATCGGCACCTATATCTGAAATGCCTATCGGCACCAATTTTTGAAATGCCTATCGGAAACTACATCTGGAATGCCTATCAGCACCTATATTTGAAATGCCTATCGGCAACCATATCTGGAATGCCTATCGGCACCTATATTTGAAATGCCTATCGGCTTCTATATCTGAAATGCCTATCGACACTTATTTTTAAAATGCCAATCGGCAACTATATCTGAAACGCCTATCGGCACCTATATCTGAAATGCCTATCGGCACCTATTTTTGAAATGCCTATCGGAAACTACATCTGAAAAGCCTATCAGCACCTATATTTGAAATGCCTATCGGCAACCATATCTGGAATGCCTATCGGCACCTATATTTGAAATGCCTATCGGCTTCCATATCTGAAATGCCTATCTGCACTTATTTTTTAAATGCCAATCGGCAACTATATCTGAAGTGCCTATCGGCACCTATATCTGAAATGCCTTTCGGCATTTATATCTGAAATGCCTATCGACACCTATATCTGAAATGCCTATCGGCACCTATATTTTAAATGCCTATCGGCAACTATATCTGATATGCCTATCGGCACCCATATCTGAAATGCCTATCGGCACCTATTTTTGAAATGCCTATCGGAAACTACATCTAAAATAAAATCGGCACCTTTTTTTAAAATGCCAATCGGCAACTATATCCGAAATGCCTATCGGCGCCTATACTTGAAATACCTATCGGCTTCTATATCTGAAATGCCTATCGGTACCTATTTTTAAAATGCCAGTCGGCAACTATATCTGAAATGCCTATCGGCACCAATTTTTGAAATGCCCATCAGGAACTACATCTGAAATGCCTATCAGCACCTATATTTGAAATGCCTATCGGCAACCATATCTGAAATGCCTATCGACACCTATATTTGAAATACCTATCGGCTTCTATATCTGAAATGCCTATCGGCACCTATTTTTGAAATGCCTATCGGAAACTACATCTGAAATGCCTATCAGCACCTATATTTGAAATGCCTATCGGCAAATATATCTGGAATGCCTATCGGCACCTATATTTGAAATGCCTATCGGCTTCTATATCTGAAATGCCTATCGACACCTATTTCTAAAATGCCAATCGGCAACTATATCTGAAGTGCCTATCGGCACCTATATCTGAAATGCCTATCGGCACCTATTTTTGAAATGCCTATCGGAAACTACATCTGAAATACCTACCAGCACCTATATTTGAAATGCCTATCGGCAACCATATCTGGAATGCCTATCGGCACCTATATTTGAAATGCATATCGGCTTCTATATCTGAAATGCCTATCGGCACCTATTTTTAAAATGCCAATCGGCAACTATATCTGAAATGCCTATCGGCACCTATATCTGAAATGCCTATCGGCACCTATTTTTGAAATGCCTATCGGAAACTACATCTGAAATGCCTATTGGTACCTATTTTTAAAATGCCAATCGGCAACTATATCTGAAATGCCTATCGGCACCTATATCTGAAATGCCTATCGGCACCTATTTTTGAAATGCCTATCGGAAACTACATCTGAAATACCTACCAGCACCTATATTTGAAATGCCTATTGGCACCTATATTTTAAATGCCTTTTGGCAACTATATCTGATATGCCTATCGGCACCAATATTTGAAATGCCTATCGGAAACTACATCTGAAATGCCTATTGGCACATATTTTTAAAATGCCAATCGGCAACTATATCTGAAATGCCTATCGGCACCTCTATCTGAAATGCCTATCGGCACCTATTTTTGAAATGCCTATCGGCAACCATATCTGGAATGCCTATCGGCACCTATATTTGAAATGCATATCGGCTTCTATATCTGAAATGCCTATCGGCACCTATTTTTAAAATGCCAATCGGCAACTATATCTGAAATGCCTATCGGCACCTATATCTGAAATGCCTATCGGCACCTATTTTTGAAATGCCTATCGGAAACTACATCTGAAATGCCTATCAGCACCTATATTTGAAATGCCTATCGGCACCCATATCTGAAATGCCTATCGGCACCTATTTTTGAAATGCCTATCGGAAACTACATCTAAAATAAAATCGGCACCTATTTTTAAAATGCCAATCGGCAACTATATCTGAAATGCCTATCGGCGCCTATACTTGAAATACTTATCGGCTTCTATATCTGAAATGCCTATCGGGACCTATTTTTAAAATGCCAGTCGGCAACTATATCTGAAATGCCTATCGGCACCAATTTTTGAAATGCCCATCGGAAACTACATCTGAAATGCCTATCAGCACCTATATTTGAAATGCCTATCGGCAACCATATCTGAAATGCCTATCGACACCTATATTGGAAATACCCATCGGCTTCTATATCTGAAATGCCTATCGACACCTATTTTTGAAATGCCTATCGGAAACTACATCTGAAATGCCTATCAGCACCTATATTTGAAATGCCTATCGGCAACCATATCTGGAATGCCTATCGGCACCTATATTTGAAATTCCTATCGGCTTCTATATCTGAAATGCCTATCGACACCTATTTCTAAAATGCCAATCGGCAACTATATCTGAAGTGCCTATCGGCACCTATATCTGAAATGCCTATCGGCACCTATTTTTGAAATGCATATCGGAAACTACATCTGAAATGCCTATCAGCACCTATATTTGAAATGCCTATCGGCAACCACATCAGAAATGCCTATCGGCACCTATATCTGAAATGCCTTTCGGCATTTATATCTGAAATGCCTATCGACACCTATATTTGAAATGCCTATTGGCACCTATATTTTAAATGCCTTTTGGCAACTATATCTGATATGCCTATCGGCACCAATATTTGAAATGCCTATCGGAAACTACATCTGAAATGCCTATTGGCAACTATTTTTAAAATGCCAATCGGCAACTATATCTGAAATGCCTATCGGCACCTATATCTGAAATGCCTATCAACACCTATTTTTGAAATGCCTATCGGAAACTACATCTGAAATACCTACCAGCACCTATATTTGAAATGCCTATCGGCAACCATATCTGGAATGCCTATCGGCACCTATATTTGAAATGCATATCGCCTTCTATATCTGAAATGCCTATCGGCACCTATTTTTAAAATGCCAATCGGCAACTATATCTGAAATGCCTATCGGCACCTATATCTGAAATGCCTATCGGCACCTATTTTTGAAATGCCAATCGGAAACTACATCTGAAATGCCTATCAGCACCTATATTTGAAATGCCTATCGGCAACCATATCTGGAATGCCTATCGGCACCTATATTTCAAATGCCTATCGGCTTCTATATCTGAAATGCCTATCGGCACCTATTTTTAAAATGCCAATCGGCAACTATATCTGAAATGCCTATCGGCACCTATATCTGAAATGCCTATCGGCACCTATATCTGAAATGCCTATCGGCAATTATATTTGAAATGCCTTTCGGCATTTATATCTGAAATGCCTATCGGCACCTATATTTGATATGCCTATCGGCACCTATATTTTAAATGCCTATCGGCACCTATATTTGAAATGCCTATCGGCACCTATATCTGAAATGCCTATCGGCACCTATTTTTAAAATGCCAATCGGCAAATATATCTAAACTGCCTATCAGCACCTATATTTGAAATGCCTATCGGCAACCAAATCAGAAATGCCTATCGGCACCTATATTTGAAATGCCTATCGGCACCTATATCTGAAATGCCTATCAGCACCTATATTTGAAATGCCTATCAGCAACCAAATCAGAAATGCCTATCGGCAACTATATTTGAAATGCCTATCGGCACCTATATCTGAAATTCCTATCGGCACCAGTTTTTGAAATGCCTATCAGCACATATATTTGAAATGCCTATCGGCAAACGTATCTGGAATGCCTATCGGCACCTATATTTGAAATGCCTATCGGCTTCTATATTTGAAATGCCTATCGGCACCTATTTTTTAAATGCCAAACGGCAACTATATCTGAAATGCCTATCGGCACCTATATCTGAAATGCCTATCGGCACCTATTTTTGAAATGCCTATCGGAAACTACATCTGAAATGCCTATCAGCACCTATATTTGAAATGCCTATCGGCAACTATATCTGGAATGCCTATCGGCACCTATATTTGAAATGCCTATCGGCTTCTATATCTGAAATGCCTATCGGCACCTATTTTTAAAATGCCAATCGGCAACTATATCTGAAATGCCTATCGGCACCTATATCTGAAATGTCTATCGGCACCTATTTTTGAATTGCCTATCGGAAACTACATCTGAAATGCCTATCAGCACCTATATTTGAAATGCCTATCGGCAACCATATATGAAATGCCTATCGACACCTATATTTGAAATACCTATCGGCTTCTATATCTGAAATGCCTATCGGCACCTATTTTTAAAATGCCAATAGGGTCCTATATCTGAAATGCCTATCGGCACATATATCTGAAATGCCTATCGGCACCAATTTTTGAAATGCCTAACGGAAACTACATCTGGAATGCCTATCAGCACCTATATTTGAAATGCCTATCGGCAACCATATCTGGAATGCCTATCGGCACCTATATTTGAAATGCCTATCGGCTTCTATATCTGAAATGCCTATCGACACCTATTTTTAAAATGCCAATCGGCAACTATATCTGAAATGCCTATCGGCACCTATATCTGAAATGCCTATCGGCACCTATTTTTGAAATGCCTATCGGAAACTATATCTGAAATGCCTATCAGCACCTATATTTGTAATGCCTATCGGCAACCATATCTGAAATGCCTATCGACACCTATATTTGAAATACCTATCAGCTTCTATATCTGAAATGCCTATCGGCACCTATTTTTAAAATGCCAATCGGCAACTATATCTGAAATGTCTATCGGCACCTATATCTGAAATGCCTATCGGCACCTATATCTGAAATGCCTATCGGCACCTATATCTGAAATGCCTATCGGCACTAATTTTTGAAATGTCTATCGAAAACTACATCTGAAATGCCTATCAGCACCTATATTTGAAATGCCTATCGGCAACCATATCTGGAATGCTTATCGGCACCTATATTTGAAATGCCTATCGGATTCTATATCTGAAATGCCTATCGGCACCTATTTTTAAAATGCCAATCGGCAACTATATCTGAAATGCCTATCGGCACCTATATCTGAAATGCCTATCGGCACCTATTTTTGAAATGCCTATCGGAAACTACATCTGAAATGCCTATCAGCACCTATATTTGAAATGCCTTTTGGCAACCATATCTGGAATGCCTAACGGCACCTATATTTGAAATGCCTATCGGCTTCTATATCTGAAATGCCTATCGGCACCTATTTTTAAAATGCCAATCGGCAACTATATCTGAAATGCCTATCGGCACCTATATCTGACATGCCTATCGGCACCTATTTTTGAAATGCCTATCGGAAAGTACATCTGAAATGCCTATCAGCACCTATATTTGAAATGCCTATCGGCAAGCATATCTGGAATGCCTATCGGCACCTATATTTGAAATGCCTATCGGCATCTAAATCTGAAATGCCTATCGGCACCTATTTTTAAAATGCCAATCGGCAACTATATCTGAAACGCCTATCGGCACCTATATCTGAAATGCCTATCGGCACCTATTTTTGAAATGCCTATCGGAAACTACATCTGAAAAGCCTATCAGCACCTATATTTGAAATGCCTATCGGCAACCATATCTGGAATGCCTATCGGCACCTATATTTGAAATGCCTATCGGCTTCTATATCTGAAATGCCTATCGGCACCTATTTTTAAAATGCCAATCGGCAACTATATCTGAAATGCCTATCGGCACCTATATTTGAAATGCCTATCGGCACCAATTTTTGAAATGCCTATCGGAAACTAGATCTGAAATGCCTATCAGCACCTATATTTGCAATGCCTATCGGCAACCATATCTGGAATGCCTATCGGCACCTATATTTAAAATGCCTATCGGCTTCTATATCTGAAATGCCTATCGGCACCTATTTTTAAAATGCCAATTGGCAACTATATCTGAAATGCCCATCAGCACCTTTATCTGAAATGCCTATCGGCACCTATTTTTGAAATACCTATCGGAAACTACATCTGAAATGCCTATCAGCACTTATATTTGAAATGCCTATCGGCAACCATATCTGGAATGCCTATCGGCACCTATATTTGAAATGCCTATCGGCTTCTATATCTGAAATTCCTATCGGCACCTATTTTTAAAATGCCAATCGGCAACTATATCTGAAATGCCTATCGGCACCTATATCTAAATTGCCTATCGGCACCTATTTTTGAAATGCCTATCGGAAACTACATCTGAAATGCCTATCAGCACCTATATTTAAAATGCCTATCGGCAAACAAATCAGAAATACCTATCGGCACTTATATCTGAAATGCCTTTCGGCATGGATATCTGAAATGCCTTTCGGCATGGATATCTGAAATGCCTATCGGCACCTATATTTGAAATGCCTATCGGAACCTATATTTTAATGCCTATCGACAACTATATCTGATATGCCTATCGGCACCTATATCTGAAATGCCTATCGGCACCTACTTTTGAAATGCCTATCGGAAACTACATTTGAAATGCCTATCGGCACCTATTTTTAAAATGCCAATCGGCAACTATATCTAAAATGCCTATCGGCACCTATATCTGAAATGCCTATCGGCACCTATTTTAGAAATGCCTATCGGAAACTACATCTGAAATGCCTATCAGTACCTGTATTTGAAATGCCTATCGGCACCTATATTTTAAATGCCTATCGGCAACTATATCTGATATGCCTATCGGCACCTATATCTGAAATGCCTATCGGCACCTATTTTTGAAATGCCTATCGGAAACTACAACTGAAATGCCTATCGGCACCTATTTTTAAAATGCCAGTCGGCAACTATATCTGAAATGCCTATCGGCACCTATATCTGAAATGCCTATCGGCACCTATATCTGAAATGCCTATCGGCACCAATTTTTGAAATGCCTATCGGAAACTACATCTGAAATGCCTATCAGCACCTATATTTGAAATGCCTATCGGCAACCATATCTGAAATGCCTATCGACACCTATATTTGAAATACCTCTCGGCTTCTATAATTGAATTGCCTATCGGCACCTATTTTTGAAATGCCTATCGGAAACTACATCTAAAATGCCTATCAGCACCTATATTTGAAATGCCTATCGGCAACCATATCTGGAATGCCTATCGGCACCTATATTTGAAATGCCTATCGGCTACTATATCTGAAATGCCTATCGACACCTATTTCTAAAATGCCAATCGGCAACTATATCTGAAGTGCCTTTCGGCACCTATATCTAAAATGCCTATCGGCACCTATTTTTGAAATGCATATCGGAAACTACATCTGAAATGCCTATCGGCACCTATATCTGAAATGCCTTTCGGCATTTATATCTGAAATGCCTCTCGACACCTATATCTGAAATGCCTATCGACACCTATATTTGAAATGCCTATCGGGACCTATATTTGAAATGCCTATCGGCAACCATATCTGAAATGCCTATCGACACCTATATTTGAAATACGTATCGGCTTCTATATCTGAAATGCCTATCGGCACCTATTTTTAAAATGCCAATCGGCAACTATATCTGAAATGCCTATCGGCACCTATATTTGAAATGCCTATCGGCACCAATTTTTGAAATGCCTATCGGAAACTAGAACTGAAATGCCTATCAGCACCTATATTTGAAATGCCTATCGGCAACCATATCTGGAATGCCTATCGGCACCTATATTTAAAATGCCTATCGGCTTCTATATCTGAAATGCCTATCGGCACCTATTTTTAAGATGCCAATTGGCAACTATATCTGAAATGCCCATCGACACCTTTATCTGAAATGCCTATCGGCACCTATTTTTGAAATACCTATCGGAAACTACATCTGAAATGCCTATCAGCACTTATATATCAAAATGCCTATCGGCAACCATATCTGGAATGCCTATCGGCACCTATATTTGAAATGCCTATCGGCTTCTATATCTGAAATTCCTATCGGCACCTATTTTTTAAAATGCCAATCGGCAACTATATCTGAAATGCCTATCGGCACCTATATCTAAATTGCCTATCGGCACCTATTTTTGAAATGCCTATCGGAAACTACATCTGAAATGCCTATCAGCACCTATATTTAAAATGCCTATCGGCAAACAAATCAGAAATACCTATCGGCACTTATATCTGAAATGCCTTTCGGCATGTATATCTGAAATGCCTATCGGCACCTATATTTGAAATGCCTATTGGAACCTATATTTTAAATGCCTATCGACAACTATATCTGATATGCCTATCGGCACCTATATCTGAAATGCCTATCGGCACCTACTTTTGAAATGCCTATCGGAAACTACACCTGAAATGCCTATCGGCACCTATTTTTAAAATGCCAATCGGCAACTATATCTGAAATGCCTATCGGCACGTATATCTGAAATGCCTATCGGTAACCAAATCAGAAATGGCTATCTGCACCTATATTTTAAATGCCTATCGGCAACTATATCTGATATGCCTATCGGCACCTATATCTGAAATGCCTATCGGCACCTACTTTAGAAATGCCTATCGGAAACTACATCTGAAATGCCTATCGGCACCTATTTTTAAAATGCCAATCGGCAACTATATCTGAAATGCCTATCGGCACGTATATCTGAAATGCCTATCGGTAACCAAATCAGAAATGGCTATCTGCACCTATATTTTAAATGCCTATCGACAAATATATCTGATATGCCTATCGGCACCTATATCTGAAATGCCTATCGGCACCTACTTTTGAAATGCTTATCGGAAACTACATCTGAAATGCCTATCGGCACCTATTTTTAAAATGCCAATCGGCAACTATATCTGAAATGCCTATCGGCACTTATATCTTAAATGCCTATCGACACCTATATTTGAAATACCTATCGGCTTCTATATCTGAAATGCCTATCGGCACCTATTTTTAAAATGCCAATCGGCAACTATAACTGAAATGCCTATCGGCCCCTATATCTGAAATGCCTATCGGCACCTATATCTAAAATGCCTATCGGCACCTATTTTAGAAATGCCTATCGGAAACTACATCTGAATTGCCTATCAGCACCTATATTTGAAATGCCTATCGGCAACCATATCTGGAATGCCTATCGGCACCTATATTTGAAATGCCTATCGGCTTCTATATCTGAAATGCCTATCGGCACCTATTTTTAAAATGCCAATCGGCAACTATAACTGAAATGCCTATCGGCCCCTATATCTGAAATGCCTATCGGCACCTATTTTTGAAATGCCTATAGGACACTACATCTGAAATGCCTATCGGCACCTATTTTTTAAATGCCAAACGGCAACTATATCTGAAATGCCTATCGGCACCTATATCTGAAATGCCTATCGGCACCTATTTTTGAAATGCCTATCGGAAACTACATCTGAAATGCCTATCAGCACCTATATTTGAAATGCCTATCGGCAACCATATCTGAAATGCTTATCGACACCTATATTTGAAATACCTATCGGCTTCTATATCTGAAATGCCTATCGGCACCTATTTTTGAAATGCCTATCGGAAACTACATCTGAAATGCCTATCAGCACCTATATTTGAAATGCCTATCGGCAAATATATCTGGAATGCCTATCGGCACCTATATTTGAAATGCCTATCGGCTTCTATATCTGAAATGCCTATCGACACCTATTTCTAAAATGCCAATCGGCAACTATATCTGAAGTGCCTATCGGCACCTATATCTGAAATGCCTATCGGCACCTATTTTTGAAATGCCTATCGGAAACTACATCTGAAATACCTACCAGCACCTATATTTGAAATGCCTATCGGCAACCATATCTGGAATGCCTATCGGCACCTATATTTGAAATGCATATCGGCTTCTATATCTGAAATGCCTATCGGCACCTATTTTTAAAATGCCAATCGGCAACTATATCTGAAATGCCTATCGGCTCCTATATCTGAAATGCCTATCGGCACCTATTTTTGAAATGCCTATCGGAAACTACATCTGAAATGCCTATTGGTACCTATTTTTAAAATGCCAATCGGCAACTATATCTGAAATGCCTATCGGCACCTATATCTGAAATGCCTATCGGCACCTATTTTTGAAATGCCTATCGGAAACTACATCTGAAATACCTACCAGCACCTATATTTGAAATGCCTATTGGCACCTATATTTTAAATGCCTTTTGGCAACTATATCTGATATGCCTATCGGCACCAATATTTGAAATGCCTATCGGAAACTACATCTGAAATGCCTATTGGCACATATTTTTAAAATGCCAATCGGCAACTATATCTGAAATGCCTATCGGCACCTATATCTGAAATGCCTATCGGCACCTATTTTTGAAATTCCTATCGGCAACCATATCTGGAATGCCTATCGGCACCTATATTTGAAATGCATATCGGCTTCTATATCTGAAATGCCTATCGGCACCTATTTTTAAAATGCCAATCGGCAACTATATCTGAAATGCCTATCGGCACCTATATCTGAAATGCCTATCGGCACCTATTTTTGAAATGCCTATCGGAAACTACATCTGAAATGCCTATCAGCACCTATATTTGAAATGCCTATCGGCACCCATATCTGAAATGCCTATCGGCACCTATTTTTGAAATGCCTTAAGGAAACTACATCTAAAATAAAATCGGCACCTATTTTTAAAATGCCAATCGGCAACTATATCTGAAATGCCTATCGGCGCCTATACTTGAAATACTTATCGGCTTCTATATCTGAAATGCCTATCGGTACCTATTTTTAAAATGCCAGTCGGCAACTATATCTGAAATGCCTATCGGCACCAATTTTTGAAATGCCCATCGGAAACTACATCTGAAATGCCTATCAGCACCTATATTTGAAATGCCTATCGGCAACCATATCTGAAATGCCTATCGACACCTATATTGGAAATACCCATCGGCTTTTATATCTGAAATGCCTATCGACACCTATTTTTGAAATGCCTATCGGAAACTACATCTGAAATGCCTATCAGCACCTATATTTGAAATGCCTATCGGCAACCATATCTGGAATGCCTATCGGCACCTATATTTGAAATCCCTATCGGCTTCTATATCTGAAATGCCTATCGACACCTATTTCTAAAATGCCAATCGGCAACTATATCTGAAGTGCCTATCGGCACCTATATCTGAAATGCCTATCGGCACCTATTTTTGAAATGCATATCGGAAACTACATCTGAAATGCCTATCAGCACCTATATTTGAAATGCCTATCGGCAACCACATCAGAAATGCCTATCGGCACCTATATCTGAAATGCCTTTCGGCATTTATATCTGAAATGCCTATCGACACCTATATTTGAAATGCCTATTGGCACCTATATTTTAAATGCCTTTTGGCAACTATATCTGATATGCCTATCGGCACCAATATTTGAAATGCCTATCGGAAACTACATCTGAAATGCCTATTGGCAACTATTTTTAAAATGCCAATCGGCAACTATATCTGAAATGCCTATCGGCACCTAAATCTGAAATGCCTATCAACACCTATTTTTGAAATGCCTATCGGAAACTACATCTGAAATACCTACCAGCACCTATATTTGAAATGCCTATCGGCAACCATATCTGGAATGCCTATCGACACCTATATTTGAAATGCATATCGGCTTCTATATCTGAAATGCCTATCGGCACCTATTTTTAAAATGCCAATCGGCAACTATATCTGAAATGCCTATCGGCACCTATATCTGAAATGCCTATCGGCACCTATTTTTGAAATGCCAATCGGAAACTACATCTGAAATGCCTATCAGCACCTATATTTGAAATGCCTATCGGCAACCATATCTGGAATGCCTATCGGCACCTATATTTCAAATGCCTATCGGCTTCTATATCTGAAATGCCTATCGGCACCTATTTTTAAGATGCCAATCGGCAACTATATCTGAAATGCCTATCGGCACCTATATCTGAAATGACTATCGGCACCTATATCTGAAATGCCTATCGGCAATTATATTTGAAATGCCTTTCGGCATTTATATCTGAAATGCCTATCGGCACCTATATTTGATATGCCTATCGGCACCTATATTTTAAATGCCTATCGGCACCTATATTTGAAATGCCTATCGGCACCTATATCTGAAATGCCTATCGGCACCTATTTTTAAAATGCCAATCGGCAAATATATCTAAACTGCCTATCAGCACCTATATTTGAAATGCCTATCGGCAACCAAATCAGAAATGCCTATCGGCAACCAAATCAGAAATGCCTATCGGCACCTATATTTGAAATGCCTATCGGCACCTATATCTGAAATGCCTATCAGCACCTATATTTGAAATGCCTATCAGCAACCAAATCAGAAATGCCTATCGGCAACTATATTTGAAATGCCTATCGGCACCTATATCTGAAATTCCTATCGGCACCAGTTTTTGAAATGCCTATCAGCACATATATTTGAAATGCCTATCGGCAAACGTATCTGGAATGCCTATCGGCACCTATATTTGAAATGCCTATCGGCTTCTATATTTGAAATGCCTATCGGCACCTATTTTTTAAATGCCAAACGGCAACTATATCTGAAATGCCTATCGGCACCTATATCTGAAATGCCTATCGGCACCTATTTTTGAAATGCCTATCGGAAACTATTTTTGAAATGCCTATCAGCACCTATATTTGAAATGCCTATCGGCAACTATATCTGGAATGCCTATCGGCACCTATATTTGAAATGCCTATCGGCTTCTATATCTGAAATGCCTATCGGCACCTATTTTTAAAATGCCAATCGGCAACTATATCTGAAATGCCTATCGGCACCTATATCTGAAATGTCTATCGGCACCTATTTTTGAATTGCCTATCGGAAACTACATCTGAAATGCCTATCAGCACCTATATCTGAAATGCCTATCGGCAACCATATATGAAATACCTATCGACACCTATATTTGAAATACCTATCGGCTTCTATATCTGAAATGCCTATCGGCACCTATTTTTAAAATGCCAATAGGGTCCTATATCTGAAATGCCTATCGGCACATATATCTGAAATGCCTATCGGCACCAATTTTTGAAATGCCTAACGGAAACTACATCTGGAATGCCTATCAGCACCTATATTTGAAATGCCTATCGGCAACCATATCTGGAATGCCTATCGGCACCTATATTTGAAATGCCTATCGGCTTCTATATCTGAAATGCCTATCGACACCTATTTTTAAAATGCCAATCGGCAACTATATCTGAAATGCCTATCGGCACCTATATCTGAAATGCCTATCGGCACCTATTTTTGAAATGCCTATCGGAAACTATATCTGAAATGCCTATCAGCACCTATATTTGTAATGCCTATCGGCAACCATATCTGAAATGCCTATCGACACCTATATTTGAAATACCTATCAGCTTCTATATCTGAAATGCCTATCGGCACCTATTTTTAAAATGCCAATCGGCAACTATATCTGAAATGTCTATCGGCACCTATATCTGAAATGCCTATCGGCACCTATATCTGAAATGCCTATCGGCACTAATTTTTGAAATGTCTATCGAAAACTACATCTGAAATGCCTATCAGCACCTATATTTGAAATGCCTATCGGCAACCATATCTGGAATGCTTATCGGCACCTATATTTGAAATGCCTATCGGATTCTATATCTGAAATGCCTATCGGCACCTATTTTTAAAATGCCAATCGGCAACTATATCTGAAATGCCTATCGGCACCTATATCTGAAATGCCTATCGGCACCTATTTTTGAAATGCCTATCGGAAACTACATCTGAAATGCCTATCAGCACCTATATTTGAAATGCCTTTTGGCAACCATATCTGGAATGCCTAACGGCACCTATATTTGAAATGCCTATCGGCTTCTATATCTGAAATGCCTATCGGCACCTATTTTTAAAATGCCAATCGGCAACTATATCTGAAATGCCTATCGGCACCTATATCTGACATGCCTATCGGCACCTATTTTTGAAATGCCTATCGGAAAGTACATCTGAAATGCCTATCAGCACCTATATTTGAAATGCCTATCGGCAAGCATATCTGGAATGCCTATCGGCACCTATATTTGAAATGCCTATCGGCATCTAAATCTGAAATGCCTATCGGCACCTATTTTTAAAATGCCAATCGGCAACTATATCTGAAACGCCTATCGGCACCTATATCTGAAATGCCTATCGGCACCTATTTTTGAAATGCCTATCGGAAACTACATCTGAAAAGCCTATCAGCACCTATATTTGAAATGCCTATCGGCAACCATATCTGGAATGCCTATCGGCACCTATATTTGAAATGCCTATCGGCTTCTATATCTGAAATGCCTATCGGCACCTATTTTTAAAATGCCAATCGGCAACTATATCTGAAATGCCTATCGGCACCTATATTTGAAATGCCTATCGGCACCAATTTTTGAAATGCCTATCGGAAACTAGATCTGAAATGCCTATCAGCACCTATATTTGCAATGCCTATCGGCAACCATATCTGGAATGCCTATCGGCACCTATATTTAAAATGCCTATCGGCTTCTATATCTGAAATGCCTATCGGCACCTATTTTTAAAATGCCAATTGGCAACTATATCTGAAATGCCCATCAGCACCTTTATCTGAAATGCCTATCGGCACCTATTTTTGAAATACCTATCGGAAACTACATCTGAAATGCCTATCAGCACTTATATTTGAAATGCCTTTTGGCAACCATATCTGGAATGCCTAACGGCACCTATATTTGAAATGCCTATCGGCTTCTATATCTGAAATGCCTATCGGCACCTATTTTTAAAATGCCAATCGGCAACTATATCTGAAATGCCTATCGGCACCTATATCTGACATGCCTATCGGCACCTATTTTTGAAATGCCTATCGGAAAGTACATCTGAAATGCCTATCAGCACCTATATTTGAAATGCCTATCGGCAAGCATATCTGGAATGCCTATCGGCACCTATATTTGAAATGCCTATCGGCATCTAAATCTGAAATGCCTATCGGCACCTATTTTTAAAATGCCAATCGGCAACTATATCTGAAACGCCTATCGGCACCTATATCTGAAATGCCTATCGGCACCTATATTTAAAATGCCTATCGGCAAACAAATCAGAAATACCTATCGGCACTTATATCTGAAATGCCTTTCGGCATGTATATCTGAAATGCCTATCGGCACCTATATTTGAAATGCCTATCGGAACCTATATTTTAAATGCCTATCGACAACTATATCTGATATGCCTATCGGCACCTATATCTGAAATGCCTATCGGCACCTACTTTTGAAATGCCTATCGGAAACTACATCTGAAATGCCTATCGGCACCTATTTTTAAAATGCCAATCGGCAACTATATCTGAAATGCCTATCGGCACGTATATCTGAAATGCCTATCGGTAACCAAATCAGAAATGGCTATCTGCACCTATATTTTAAATGCCTATCGGCAACTATATCTGATATGCCTATCGGCACCTATATCTGAAATGCCTATCGGCACCTACTTTAGAAATGCCTATCGGAAACTACATCTGAAATGCCTATCGGCACCTATTTTTAAAATGCCAATCGGCAACTATATCTGAAATGCCTATCGGCACGTATATCTGAAATGCCTATCGGTAACCTATTAAGAAATGGCTATCTGCACCTATATTTTAAATGCCTATCGACAACTATATCTGATATGCCTATCGGCACCTATATCTGAAATGCCTATCGGCACCTACTTTTGAAATGCTTATCGGAAACTACATCTGAAATGCCTATCGGCACCTATTTTTAAAATGCCAATCGGCAACTATATCTGAAATGCCTATCGGCACTTATATCTTAAATGCCTATCGACACCTATATTTGAAATACCTATCGGCTTCTATATCTGAAATGCCTATCGGCACCTATTTTTAAAATGCCAATCGGCAACTATAACTGAAATGCCTATCGGCCCCTATATCTGAAATGCCTATCGGCACCTATATCTAAAATGCCTATCGGCACCTATTTTAGAAATGCCTATCGGAAACTACATCTGAATTGCCTATCAGCACCTATATTTGAAATGCCTATCGGCAACCATATCTGGAATGCCTATCGGCACTTATATTTGAAATGCCTATCGGCTTCTATATCTGAAATGCCTATCGGCACCTATTTTTAAAATGCCAATCGGCAACTATAACTGAAATGCCTATCGGCCCCTATATCTGAAATGCCTATCGGCACCTATTTTTGAAATGCCTATAGGACACTACATCTGAAATGCCTATCGGCACCTATTTTTTAAATGCCAAACGGCAACTGTATCTGAAATGCCTATCGGCACCTATATCTGAAATGCCTATCGGCACCTATTTTTGAAATGCCTATCGGAAACTACATCTGAAATGCCTATCAGCACCTATATTTGAAATGCCTATCGGCAACCATATCTGGAATGCCTATCGGCACCTATATTTGAAATGCCTATCGGCTTCTATATCTGAAATGCCTATCGGCACCTATTTTTAAAATGCCAATCGGCAACTATATCTGAAATGCCTATCGGCACCTATATCTGAAATGCCTATCGGCACCTATTTTTGAATTGCCTATCGGAAACTACATCTGAAATGCCTATCAGCACCTATATTTGAAATGCCTATCGGCAACCATATATGAAATGCCTATCGACACCTATATTTGAAATACCTATCGGCTTCTATATCTGAAATGCCTATCGGCACATATATCTGAAATGCCTATCGGCACCTATTTTTGAAATGCCTATCGGAAACTACATCTGAAATGCCTATCAGCACCTATATTTGAAATGCCTATCGGCAACCATAGCTGGAATGCCTATCGGCACCTATATTTGAAATGCCAATCGGCTTCTATATCTGAAATGCCTATCGGCACCTATTTTTAAAATGCCAATCGGCAAGTATATCTTAAATGCCTATCAGCACCCATATTTGAAATGCCTATCGGCAACCATATCTGAAAGGCCTATCGACACCTATATTTGAAATACCTATCGGCTTCTTATCTGAAATGCCTATCGGCACCTATTTTTAAAATGCTAATCGGCAACTATATCTGAAATGCCTATCGGCACCTATATTTGAAATGCCTATCGGCATCTATATCTGAAATGCCTATCGGCACCTATTTTTAAAATGCCAATCGGCAACTATATCTGAAATGCCTATCGGCACCTATATCTGAAATGTATATCGGCACCTATTTTTGAAATGCCTATCGGAAACTACATCTGAAATGCCTATCAGCACCTATATTTGAAATGCCTATCGGCACCTATATTTTAAATGCCTATCGGCAACTATATTTGAAAGGCCTTTTGGCATTTATATCTGAAATGCCTATCGGCACCTATATTTTAAATGCCTATCGGCAACTATATCTGAAATGCCTATCGGCATCTATTTCTGAAATGCCTATCGGCAACTATATCTGAAATGCCTATCTGCACCTATATTTGAAATGCCTATCGGCACCTATATCTGAAATGCCTATCGGCACCTATTTTTCAAATGCCAATCGGCAACCATATCTGAAATGCCTATCAGCACCTATATTTGAAATGCCTATCGGCAACCAAATCAGAAATGCCTATTGGCACCTATATTTGAAATGCCAATCAGTACCTATATTTGAAATGCCTTTCGGCATTTATATCTGAAATGCCTATCGGCACCTATGTTTGATATGCCTATCGGCACCTATATTTTAAATGCCTATCGGCAACTATATCTGAAATGCCTATCGGCATCTATTTCTAAAATGCCTATCGGCAACTATATCTGAAATGCCTATCGGCACCTATATTTGAAATGCCCATCGGCACCTATATCTGAAATGCCTATCAGCACCTATATTTGAAATGCCTTTCGGCAACTATATTTGAAAGGCCTTTCGGCATTTATATCTGAAATGCCTATCGGCACTTATATTTGATATGCCTATCGGCACCTCTATTTTAAATGCTTATCGGCAACTATATCTGAAATGCCTATCGGCATCTATTTCTGAAATGCCTATCGGCAACTATATCTGAAATGCCTATCGGCACCTATATTTGAAATGCCTATCGGCAACCAAATCAGAAATGCCTATCGGCACCTATATCTGAAATGCCTATCAGCACCTATATTTGAAATGCCTATCGGCAACTATATTTGAAATGCCTTTCGGCATTTATATCTGAAATGCCTATCGGCACCTATATTTGATATGCCTATCGGCACCAATATTTTAAATGCCTATCGGCAAATATATCTGAAATGCCTATCGGCATCTTTTTCTGAAATGCCTATCGGCAACTATATCTGAAATGCCTATCGGCACCTATATTTGAAATGCCTATCGGCACCTATATCTGAAATGCCTCTCGGCACCTATTTTTAAAATGCCAATCGGCAACTATATCTGAAATGCCTATCAGCACCTATATTGGAAATGCCTATCGGCAACCAAATCAGAAATGCCTATCGGCATCTATATTTGAAATGCCTATCGGCACCTATATCTGAAATGCCTATCAGCACCTATATTTGAAATGCTTATCGGTAACCAAATGAGAAATGCCTATCGGCACCTATATTTGAAATGCCTATCGGCAACTATATTTGAAATGCCTTTCGGCATTTATATCTGAAATGCCTATCGGCAGCTATATTTGATATGCCTATCAGCACCTATATTTTAAATGCCTATCGGCAACTATATCTGAAATGCCTATCGGCATCTATTTCTGAAATGCCTATCGGCAACTATATGTGAAATGCCTATCAGCACCTATATTTGAAATGCCTAACCGCACGTATATCTGAAATGCCTATCGGCACCTATTTTTAAAATGCCAATCGGCAACTATATCTGAAATGCCTATCAGCACCTATATTTTAAATACCTATCGGCAACCAAATCAGAAATACCTATCGGCACCTATATTTGAAATGCCTATCGGCACCTATATCTGAAATGCCTATCGGCACCTATTTTTAAAATGCCAATCGAAAATTATATCTGAAATGCCTATCAGCACCCATATTTGAAATGCCTATCGGCAACCATATCTGAAATGCCTATCAACACCTATATTTGAAATACCTATCAGCTTCTATATCTGAAATGCATATCGGAACCTATATCTGAAATGCCTTTCGGCATTTATATCTGAAATGCCTATCGGCACCTATATTTGAAATGCCTATCGGCACCTATATTTTAAATGCCTATCGGCAACTATATCTGATATGCTTATCGGCACCTATATCTGAAATGCCTATCGGCACTTATTTTTGAAATGCCTATCGGAAACTACATCTGAAATGCCTATCGGCACCTATTTTTCAAATTCCAATCGGCAACTATATCTGAAATGCCTATCGGCACCAATATCTGAAATGCCTATCGGCACCTATTTTTGAAATGCCTATCGGAAACTACATCTGAAATGCCTATCAGCACCTATATTTGAAATGCCTATCGGCAACCATATTTGGAATACTTATCGGCACCTATATTTGAAATGCCTATCGGCTTCTATATCTGAAATGCCTATCGGCACCTATTTTTAAAATGCCAATCGACAACTATATCTGAAATGCCTTTCAGCACCCATATTTGAAATGCCTATCGGCAACTATACCTGAAATGCCTATCGACACCTATATTTGAAATACCTATCGGCTTCTATATCTGAAATGCCTATCGGCACCTATTTTTAAAATGCCAATCGGCAACTATATCTGAAATGCCTATCGGCACCTATAACTGAAATGCCTATCGGCACCTATTTTTGAAATGCCTATCGGAAACAACACCTGAAATGCCTATCAGCCCCTATATTTGAAATGCCTATCTGCAACCATATCTGAAATGCCTATCGACACCTATATTTGAAATACCTATCGGCTTCTATATCTGAAATGCCTATCGGCACTTATATTTGAAATGCCTAATGGCACCTATATCTAAAATGCCTATCAGCACCTATATTTGAAATGCCTATCGGCAACTATATTTGAAAGGCCTTTCGGCATTTATATCTGAAATGCCTATCGGCACTTATATTTGATATGCCTATCGGCACCTCTATTATAAATGCTTATCGGCAACTATATCTGAAATGCCTATCGGCATCTATTTCTGAAATGCCTATCGGCAACTATATCTAAAATGCCTATCGGCACCTATATTTGAAATGCCTATTAGCACCTATATCTGAAATGCCTATCGGCACCAATTTTTCAAATGCCAATCGGCAACTATATCTGAAATGCCTATCAGCACCTATATTTGAAATGCCTATCGGCAACCAAATCAGAAATGCCTATCGACACCTATATTTGAAATACCTATCGGCTTCTATATCTGAAATGCCTATCGGCACCTATTTTTAAAATGCCAATCGGCAACTTTATCTGAAATGCCTATCGGCACCTATATCTGAAATGCCTATCGGCACCTATTTTTGAAATGCCTATCGGAAACTACATCTGAAATGCCTATCAGCACCTATATTTGAAATGACTATGGGCAACCATATCTGGAATGCCTATCGGCACCTATATTTGAAATGCCTATCGGCTTCTATATCTGAAATGCCTATCGGCACCTATTTTAAAAATGCCAATCGGCAACTATATCTGAAATGCCTATCGGTACCTATATCTGAAATGCCTATCGGCACCTATTTTTAAAATGCCTATCGGAAACTACATCTGAACTGCCTATCAGCACCTATATTTGAAATGCCTATCGGCAACCAAATCAGAAATGCCTATCGGCACCTACATCTGAAATGCCTTTCGGCATTTATATCTAAAATGCCTATCGGCACCTATATTTGAAATGCCTATCGGCACCTATATTTTAAATGCCTATCGGCAACTATATCTGATATGCCTATCGGCATCTATTTCTGAAATGCCGTTCGGCAACTATATCTGAAACGCCTATCGGCACCAATATTTGAACTGCCTATCGGCACCTATATTTGAAATGCCTATCGGCGACTATATCTAAAATGCCTATCGGCACTTATATCTGAAATGCCTATCGCCATCTATATTTTAAATGCCTATCGCCAACAATATCTGATAGCCTATCAGCACCTATATTCGAAATGCCTATCGGCAACTATATCTGAAATGCCTATCGGCATCTATATTTGAAATGCCTATCGGCACCTATATTTTAAATGCCTATCGGTAACTTTATCTGATATGCCTATCGGCACATATATCTGAAATGACTATCGGCACCTATTTTTAAAATGCCTATCGGAAACTACATCTGAAATGCCTATCAGCACCTATATTTGAAATGCCTATCGGCAACCAAATCAGAAATGCCTGTCGGCACCTATATCTGAAATGCCTTTCGGCATTTATATCTGAAATGCCTATCGGCACCTATATTTGAAATGCCTATCGGTACCTATATTTTAAATACCTATCGGCAACTATATCTGATATGCCTATCGACATTTATATCTAAAATGCCTATCGGCACCTATTTTTGAAATGCCTATCGGAAACTACATCTGAAATGCCTATCGGCACCTATTTTTAAAATGCCAATCGGCAACTATATCTGAAATGCCTATCGGCACCTATATCTGAAATGCCTATCGGCACCTATTTTTGAAATGCCTATCGGAAACTACATCTGAAATGCCTATCAGCACTTATATTTGAAATGCCTATCGGACACCATATCTGAAATGCCTATCGACACCTATATTTGAAATACCTATCGGCTTCTATATCTGAAATGCCTATCGGCACCTATTTTTAAAATGCCAATCGGCAACTACATCTGAAATGCCTATCGGCACCTATTTTTAAAATGCCAATCAGCAACTATATCTGAAATGCCTATCGGCACCTATATCTGAAATGCCTATCGGCACCTATTTTTGAAATGCCTATCGGAAACTACATCTGAAATGCCTATCAGCACCTATATCTGAAATGCCTTTCGGCATTTATATCTGAAATGCCTATCGGCACCTATATTTGAAATGCCTACCGGCACCTATATTTTAAATGCCTATCGGCAACTATATCTGATATGCCTATCGGCACCTATATCTGATATGCCTATCGGCACCTATTTTTGAAATGCCTATCGGACACTACATCTGAAATGTCTATTGGCACCTATTTTTAAAATACCTATCGGCAACTATATCTGATATGCCTATCGACATTTATATCTAAAATGCCTATCGGCACCTATTTTTGAAATGCCTATCGGAAACTACATCTGAAATGCCTATCGGCACCTATTTTTAAAATGCCAATCGGCAACTATATCTGAAATGACTATCGGCACCTATATCTGAAATGCCTATCGGCACCTATTTTTGAAATGCCTATCGGAAACTACATCTGAAATGCCTATCAGCACCTATATTTGAAATGCCTATCGGTAACTATATTTGAAATGCCTTTCGGCATTTATATCTGAAATGCCTATCGGCACCTTTATAAGATATGCCTATCGGCACCTATATTTTAAATGCCTATCGGCAACTATATCTGAAATGCCTATCGGCATCTATTTCTGAAATGCCTATCGGCAACTATATCTGAAATGGTTATCGGCACCTATATTTGAAATGCCTATCGGCACCTATATCTGAAATGCCTATCGGCACCTATTTTTAAAATGCTAATCGGCAACTATATCTGAAATGCCTATCAGCACCTATATTTGAAATGCCTATCGGCAACCAAATCAGAAATGCCTAACGGCACCTATATTTGTAATGCCTATCGGCACCTATATCTAAAATGCCTATCGGCACCTATTTTTAAAATGCCAATCGGCAACTATATCTGAAATGCCTATCAGCACCCATATTTGAAATGCCTATCGGCAACCATATCTGAAATGCCTATCGACACCTATATTTGAAATACCTATCGGCTTCGATATCTGAAATGCCTATCGGCACCTATTTTTAAAATGCCAATCGGCAACTATATCTGAAATGCCTATCGGCACCTATTTTTGAAATGCCTATCGGAAGCTACATCTGAAATGCCTAACAGCACCTATATTTGAAATGCCTATCGGCTTCTATATCTGAAATGCCTACCGGCACCTGATTTTAAAATGCCAATCGGCAACTATATCTGAAATGCCTATTGGCACCTATATCTGAAATGCCTATCGGCACCTATTTTTGAAATGCCTATCGGAAACTACATCTGAAATGCCTATCAGCACCTATATTTGAAATGCCTATCGGCAACCAAATCGGAAATGCCTATCGGCACCTATATCTGAAATGCCTTTCGGCATTTATATCTGAAATGCCTATCGGCACCTATATTTGAAATGCCTACCGGCACCAATATTTTAAATGCCTATCGGCAACTATATCTGATGTGCCTATCGGCACCTATATCTGAAATGCCTATCGACAACTTTATTTGAAATACCTATCGGCTTCTATATCTGGAATGCCTATCGGCACCTATTTTTAAAATGCCATTCGGCAACTATATCTGAAATGCCTATCGGCCCCTATATCTGAAATGCCTAACGGCACCTATTTTTGAAATGCCTATCGGAAACTACATCTGGAATGCCTATCAGCACCTATATTTGAAATGCCTATCGGCAACTATATCTGGAATGCCTATCGGCACCTATATTTGAAATGCCAATCGGCTTCTATATCTGAAATGCCTATCGGCACCTATTTTTAAAATGCCAATCGGCAAGTATATCTTAAATGCCTATCAGCACCCATATTTGAAATGCCTATCGGCAACCATATCTGAAAGGCCTATCGACACCTATATTTGAAATACCTATCGGCTTCTTATCTGAAATGCCTATCGGCACCTATTTTTAAAATGCTAATCGGCAACTATATCTGAAATGCCTATCGGCACCTATATTTGAAATGCCTATCGGCATCTATATCTGAAATGCCTATCGGCACCTATTTTTAAAATGCCAATCGGCAACTATATCTGAAATGCCTATCGGCACCTATATCTGAAATGTATATCGGCACCTATTTTTAAAATGCCTATCGGAAACTACATCTGAAATGCCTATCAGCACCTATATTTGAAATGCCTATCGGCACCTATATTTTAAATGCCTATCGGCAACTATATTTGAAAGGCCTTTCGGCATTTATATCTGAAATGCCTATCGGCACCTATATTTTAAATGCCTATCGGCAACTATATCTGAAATGCCTATCGGCATCTATTTCTGAAATGCCTATCGGCAACTATATCTGAAATGCCTATCTGCACCTATATTTGAAATGCCTATCGGCACCTATATCTGAAATGCCTATCGGCACCTATTTTTCAAATGCCAATCGGCAACCATATCTGAAATGCCTATCAGCACCTATATTTGAAATGCCTATCGGCAACCAAATCAGAAATGCCTATTGGCACCTATATTTGAAATGCCAATCAGTACCTATATTTGAAATGCCTTTCGGCATTTATATCTGAAATGCCTATCGGCACCTATGTTTGATATGCCTATCGGCACCTATATTTTAAATGCCTATCGGCAACTATATCTGAAATGCCTATCGGCATCTATTTCTAAAATGCCTATCGGCAACTATATCTGAAATGCCTATCGGCACCTATATTTGAAATGCCCATCGGCACCTATATCTGAAATGCCTATCGGCACCTATTTTTAAAATGCCAATCGGCAACTATATCTGAAATGCCTATCAGCACCTATATTTGAAATGCCTTTCGGCAACCAAATCAGAAATGCCTATCGGAACTTATATTTGAAATGCCTATCGGCACCTATATCTGAAATGCCTATCAGCACATATATTTGAAATGCCTATCGGCAACTATATTTGAAATGCCTTTCGGCATTTATATCTGAAATGCCTATCGGCACATATATATGATATGCCTAATGGCTCCTATATTTTAAATGCCTATCGGCAACTATATCTGTTATGCCTATCGGTAACTATATCTGAAATGCCTATCAGCACTTATATTTGAAATGCCTAATGGCACCTATATCTGAAATGCCTATCAGCACCTATATTTGAAATGCCTTTCGGCAACTATATTTGAAAGGCCTTTCGGCATTTATATCTGAAATGCCTATCGGCACTTATATTTGATATGCCTATCGGCACCTCTACTTTAAATGCTTATCGGCAACTATATCTGAAATGCCTATCGGCATCTATTTCTGAAATGCCTATCGGCAACTATATCTGGAATGCCTATCGGCACCTATATTTGAAATGCCTATCGGCAACCAAATCAGAAATGCCTATCGGCACCTATATCTGAAATGCCTATCAGCACCTATATTTGAAATGCCTATCGGCAACTATATTTGAAATGCCTTTCGGCATTTATATCTGAAATGCCTATCGGCACCTATATTTGATATGCCTATCGGCACCAATATTTTAAATGCCTATCGGCAAATATATCTGAAATGCCTATCGGCATCTTTTTCTGAAATGCCTATCGGCAACTATATCTGAAATGCCTATCGGCACCTATATTTGAAATGCCTATCGGCACCTATATCTGAAATGCCTCTCGGCACCTATTTTTAAAATGCCAATCGGCAACTATATCTGAAATGCCTATCAGCACCTATATTGGAAATGCCTATCGGCAACCAAATCAGAAATGCCTATCGGCATCTATATTTGAAATGCCTATCGGCACCTATATCTGAAATGCCTATCAGCACCTATATTTGAAATGCTTATCGGCAACCAAATGAGAAATGCCTATCGGCACCTATATTTGAAATGCCTATCGGCAACTATATTTGAAATGCCTTTCGGCATTTATATCTGAAATGCCTATCGGCAGCTATATTTGATATGCCTATCGGCACCTATATTTTAAATGCCTATCGGCAACTATATCTGAAATGCCTATCGGCATCTATTTCTGAAATGCCTATCGGCAACTATATGTGAAATGCCTATCAGCACCTATATTTGAAATGCCTAACCGCACGTATATCTGAAATGCCTATCGGCACCTATTTTTAAAATGCCAATCGGCAACTATATCTGAAATGCCTATCAGCACCTATATTTTAAATACCTATCGGCAACCAAATCAGAAATACCTATCGGCACCTATATTTGAAATGCCTATCGGCACCTATATCTGAAATGCCTATCGGCACCTATTTTTAAAATGCCAATCGGAAATTATATCTGAAATGCCTATCAGCACCCATATTTGAAATGCCTATCGGCAACCATATCTGAAATGCCTATCAACACCTATATTTGAAATACCTATCAGCTTCTATATCTGAAATGCATATCGGAACCTATATCTGAAATGCCTTCCGGCATTTATATCTGAAATGCCTATCGGCACCTATATTTGAAATGCCTATCGGCACCTATATTTTAAATGCCTATCGGCAACTATATCTGATATGCTTATCGGCACCTATATCTGAAATGCCTATCGGCACTTATTTTTGAAATGCCTATCGGAAACTACATCTGAAATGCCTATCGGCACCTATTTTTCAAATTCCAATCGGCAACTATATCTTAAATGCCTATCGGCACCTATATCTGAAATGCCTATCGGCACCTATTTTTGAAATGCCTATCGGAAACTACATCTGAAATGCCTATCAGCACCTATATTTGAAATGCCTATCGGCAACCATATTTGGAATACTTATCGGCACCTATATTTGAAATGCCTATCGGCTTCTATATCTGAAATGCCTATCGGCACCTATTTTTAAAATGCCAATCGACAACTATATCTGAAATGCCTTTCAGCACCCATATTTGAAATGCCTATCGGCAACTATACCTGAAATGCCTATCGACACCTATATTTGAAATACCTATCGGCTTCTATATCTGAAATGCCTATCGGCACCTATTTTTAAAATGCCAATCGGCAACTATATCTGAAATGCCTATCGGCACCTATTTTTGAAATGCCTATCGGAAACAACACCTGAAATGCCTATCAGCCCCTATATTTGAAATGCCTATCTGCAACCATATCTGAAATGCCTATCGACACCTATATTTGAAATACCTATCGGCTTCTATATCTGAAATGCCTATCGGCACCTATTTTTAAAATGCCAATCGGCAACTATATCTGAAATGCCTATTAGCACTTATATCTGAAATGCCTATCGGCACCTATTTTTGAAATGCCTATCGGAAACTACATCTGAAATGCCTATCAGCACCTATATTTGAAATGCCTATCGGCAACCATATCTGGAATACCTATCGGCACCTATATTTGAAATGCCTATCGGCTTCTATATCTGAAATGCTTATCGGCACATATTTTTAAAATGCCTATCGGCACCTATATTTGAAATGCCTATCGGCACCTATATCTGAAATGCCTATCGGCACCTATTTTTAAAATGCCAATCGGCAAATATATCTAAAATGCCTATCAGCACCTATATTTGAAATGCCTATCGGCAACCAAATCAGAAATGCCTATCGGCACCTATATTAGAAATGCCTATTGGCACCTATATCTGAAATGCCTATCAGCACCTATATTTGAAATGCCTATCAGCAACCAAATCAGAAATGCCTATCAGCACTTATATTTGAAAAACCTATCGGCAACCATATCTGAAATGCCTATCGACACCTATATTTGAAATACCTATCGGCTTCTATATCTGAAATGCCTATCGGCACCTATTTTTAAAATGCCAATCGGCAACTATATCTGAAATGCCTATTAGCACTTATATCTGAAATGCCTATCGGCACCTATTTTTGAAATTCCTATCGGAAACTACATCTGAAATGCCTATCGGCACCTATATCTGAAATGCCTATCAGCACCTATATCTGAAATCCCTATCGGCAACTATATTTGAAATGCCTTTCGGCATTTATATCTGAAATGCCTATCGGTACCTATATTTGATATGCCTATCGGCACCTATATTTTAAATGCCTATCGGCAACTATATCTGAAATGCCTATCGGCATCTATTTCTGAAATGCCTATCGGCCACTATATCTAAAATGCCTATCGGCACCTATATTTGAAATACCTATCGGCACCTATATCTGAAATGCCTATCGGCACCTATTTTTAAAATGCCAATCGGCAAATATATCTAAAATGCCTATCAGCACCTATATTTGAAATGCCTATCGGCAACCAAATCAGGAGTGCCTATCGGCACCTATATTTGAAATGCCTATCGGCACCTATATCTGAAATCCCTATCAGAACTATATTTGAAATGCCTATCAGCAACCAAATCAGAAATGCCTATCGGCACCTATATCTGAAATGCCTATCGCCACCTATATTTTAAATGCCTATCGCCTACAATATCTGATAGCCTATCAGCACCTATATTTGAAATGCCTATCGGCAACTATATCTGAAATGCCTATCGGCACTTATTTTTGAAATGCCTATCGGAAACTACATCTGAAATGCCTCTCGGCACCTATTTTTAAAATGCCAATCGGCAACTATATCTGAAATGCCTATCAGCACCTATATTTAAATGCCTATCGGCAACCAAATCAGAAAAGCCTATCAGCACCTATATTTGAAATGCCTATCGGCAACCAAATCAGAAAAGCCTATCGGCACCTATATTTGAAATGCCTATCGGCAAATATATTTGAAATGCCTTTCGGCATTTATATCTGAAATGCCTATCGGCACCTATATTTGATATGCCTATCGGCACCTATATTTTAAATGCCTATCGGCAACTATATCTGAAATGCCTATCGGCATCTATTTCTGAAATGCCTATCGGCAACTATATGTGAAATGCCTATCGGCACCTATATTTGAAATGCCTATCCGCACGTATATCTGAAATGCCTATCGGCACCTATTTTTAAAATGCCAATCGGCAACTATATCCGAAATGCCTATTAGCACCCATATTTGAAATGCCTATCGGCAACCATATCTAAAATGCCTATCAACACCTATATTTGAAATACCTATCAGCTTCTATATCTGAAATGTCTATCGGCACCTATTTTTGAAATGCCTATCGGAAACTACATCTGAAATGGCTATCAGCACCTATATTTGAAATGCCTATCGGCAACCAAATCAGAAATGCCTATCGGAACCTATATCAGAAATGCCTTTCGGCATTTATATCTGAAATGCCTATCGGCACCTATATTTGAAATGCCTATCGGCACCTATATTTTAAATGCCTATCGGCAAATATATCTGATATGCTTATCGGCACCTATATCTGAAATGCCTATCGGCACTTATTTTTGAAATGCCTATCGGAAACTACATCTGAAATGCCTATCGGCACCTATATCTGAAATGCCTATCGGCACCTATATCTGAAATGCCTATCGGCACCTGTTTTTGAAATGCCTATCGGAGACTACATCTGAAATGCCTATCAGCACCTATATTTGAAATGCCTATCGGCAACCACACCTGAAATGCCTATCGACACCTATATTTGAAATACCTATCGGCTTCTATATCTGAAATGCCTATCGGCACCTATTTTTAAAATGCCAATCGGCAACTAAATCTGAAATGCCTATAAGCACCTATATCTGAAATGCCTATCGGCACCTATTTATGTAATGCCTATCGGAAACTACATCTGAAATGCCTATCAGCACCTATATTTTAAATGCCTATCGGCAACCATATCTGGAATACTTATCGGCACCTATATTTGAAATGCCTATCGGCTTCTATATCTGAAATGCCTATCGGCACCTATTTTTAAAATGCCAATCGGCAACTATATCTGAAATGCCTATTAGCACCTATATCTGAAATGCCTATCGGCACCTATTTTTGAAATGCCTATCGGATACTACATCTGAAATGCCTATCAGCACCTATATTTGAAATGCCTATCGGCAACCATATCTGGAATACCTATCGGCACCTATATTTGAAATGCCTATTGGCTTCTATATCTGAAATGCCGATCGGCACCTATTTTTAAAATGCCAGTCGGCTACTATATCTGAAATGCCTTTCAGCACCCATATTTGAAATGCCTATCGGCAACCATATCTGAGATGCCTATCGACACCTATATTTGAAATACCTATCGGCTTCTATATCTGAAATGCCTATCGGCACCTGTTTTTAAAATGCCAATCGGCAATGATATCTGAAATGCCTATCGGCATCTATATCTGAAATACCTATCCGCAATTATTTTTGAAATAGCTATCGGAAACTACATCTGAAATGCCTATCAGCACCTATATAGGAAATGCCTATCGGCAACCATATCTGGAATGCCTATCGGCACCTATATTTGAAATGCCTATCGGCTTCTATATCTGAAATGCCTATCGGCACCTATTTTTAAAATGCCAATCGGCAACTATATCTGAAATGCCTATCGGCACCTATATCTGAAATGCCTATCGGCCCCTATTTTTGAAATGCCTATCGGAAACTACATCTGAAATGCCTATCAGCACCTATATTTGAAATGCCTATCGGCAACCATATCTGAAATGCCTATCGACACCTATATTTGAAATACCTATCGGCTTCTATATCTGAAATGCCTATCGGCACCTATTTTTAAAATGCCAATCAGTAACTATATCTGAAATGCCTATTAGCACCTATATCTGAAATGCCTATCGGCATCTATTTCTGAAATGCCTATCGGCACCTATTTTTGAAATGCCAATCGGCAACTATATCTGAAATGCCTATCAGCACCTATATTTGAAATGCCTATCGGCAACCAAATCAGAAATGCCTATCGGCACCTATATTTGAAATGCCTATCGGCACCTATATCTGAAATGCGTATCAGCACCTATATTTGAAATGCCTATCAGCAACCAAATCAGAAATGACTATCGGCACCTATATTTGAAATGCCTATCGGCACCTATATCTGAAATGCGTATCAGCACCTATATTTGAAATGCTTATCAGCAACCAAATCAGAAATGACTATCGGCACCTATATTTGAAATGCCTATCGGCACCAATATCTGAAATGCCTATCGGCACCTATTTTTAAAATACCAATCGGCAACTATATCTGAAATGCCTATCAGCACCCATATTTAAAATGCCTATCGAGAACCATATCTGAAATGCCTATCGACACCTATATTTGAAATACCTATCGGCTTCTATATCTGAAATGCCTATCGGCACCTATTTTTAAAATGCCAATCGGCAACTATATCTGAAATGCCTATCAGCACCTATATCTGAAGTGCCTATCGGCAATTATTTTTGAAATGCCTATCGAAAAATACATCTGAAATGCCTATCAGCACCTATATTTGAAATGACTATCGGCAACCATATCTGGAATGCCTATCGGCAACTATATTTGAAATGCTTATCGGTTTCTATATCTGAAATGCCTATCGGCACCTATTTTTAAAATGCCAATCGGCAACTATATCTGAAATGCCTATCGGCACCTATATCTGTAATGCCTATCGGCACCTATTTTTGAAATGCCTATCGGAAACTACATCTGAAATGCCTATCAGCACCTATATTTGAAATGCCTATCGGCAACCAAATCAGAAATGCCTATCGGCACCTATATCTGAAATGCCTTCCGGCATTTATATCTGAAATGCCTATCGGCACCTATATTTGAAATGCCTATCGGCACCTATATTTTAAATGCCTATCGGCAACTATATCTGATATGCCTATCGGCACTTATATCTGAAATGCCTATCGGCACCTATTTTTGAAATGCCTATCGGAAACTACATCTGAAATGCCTATCGGCACCTATTTTTAAAATGCCAATCGGCAACTATATCTGAAATGCCTATCGGCACCTCTATCTGAAATGCCTTTCGGCACCTAACTACATCTGAAATGCCTATCAGCACCTATATTTAAAATGCCTATCGGCAACCATATCTCAAATGCCTATCGACACCTATATTTGAAATACCTATCGGCTTCTATATCTGAAATGCCTATCGGCACCTATTTTTAAAATGCCAATCGGCAACTATATCTAAAATGCCTATCGGCACCTATATCTGAAATGCCTATCGGCACCTATTTTTGAAATGCCTATCGGAAAATACATCTGAAGTGCCTATCAGCACCTATATTTGAAATGCCTATCGGCAACCATATCTGAAATGCCTATCGGCACCTATATTTGAAATGCCTATCGGCTTCTATATCTGAAATGCCTATCGGCACCTATTTTTAAAATGCCAATGGGCAACTATATCTGAAATGCCTATCAGCACCTATATTTGAAATGCCTATCGGCACCTATTTTTAAAATGCCAATCAGTAACTATATCTGAAATGCCTATTAGCACCTATATCTGAAATGCCTATCGGCACCTATTTTTGAAATGCCTATCGGAAACTACATCTGAAATGCCTATCAGCACCTATATTTGAAATGCCTATCGGCAACCATATTTGGAATACTTATCGGCACCTATATTTGAAATGCCTATCGGCTTTTATAACTGAAATGCCTATCGGCACCTATTTCTAAAATGCCAATCGGCAACTATATCTGAAATGCCTATCAGCAACTATATCTTAAATACCTATCAGGACCTATATCTGAAATGCCTATCGGCAACTATATTTGAAATGCCTTTCGGCATTTATATCTGAAATGCCTATCGGCACCTATATTTGATATGCCTTTCGGCACCTATATTTGAAATGCCTATCGGCAACTATATCTGAAATGCCTATCGGCATCTATTTCTGAAATGCCTATTGGCACCTATTTTTGAAATGCCAATCGGCAACTATATCTGAAATGCCTATCAGCACCTATATTTGAAATGCCTATCGGCAACCAAATCAGAAATGCCTATCGGCACCTATATCTGAAATGCCTTCCGGCATTTATATCTGAAATGCCTATCGGCACCTATATTTGAAATGCCTATCGGCACCTATATTTTAAATGCCTATCGGCAACTATATCTGATATGCCTATCGGCACTTATATCTGAAATGCCTATCGGCACCTATTTTTGAAATGCCTATCGGAAACTACATCTGAAATGCCTATCGGCACCTATTTTTAAAATGCCAATCGGCAACTATATCTGAAATGCCTATCGGCACCTATATCTGAAATGCCTTTCGGCACCTAACTACATCTGAAATGCCTATCAGCACCTATATTTAAAATGCCTATCGGCAACCATATCTCAAATGCCTATCGACACCTATATTTGAAATACCTATCGGCTTCTATATCTGAAATGCCTATCGGCACCTATTTTTAAAATGCCAATCGGCAACTATATCTAAAATGCCTATCGGCACCTATATCTGAAATGCCTATCGGCACCTATTTTTGAAATGCCTATCGGAAAATACATCTGAAGTGCCTATCAGCACCTATATTTGAAATGCCTATCGGCAACCATATCTGAAATGCCTATCGGCACCTATATTTGAAATGCCTATCGGCTTCTATATCTGAAATGCCTATCGGCACCTATTTTTAAAATGCCAATGGGCAACTATATCTGAAATGCCTATCAGCACCTATATTTGAAATGCCTATCGGCACCTATTTTTAAAATGCCAATCAGTAACTATATCTGAAATGCCTATTAGCACCTATATCTGAAATGCCTATCGGCACCTATTTTTGAAATGCCTATCGGAAACTACATCTGAAATGCCTATCAGCACCTATATTTGAAATGCCTATCGGCAACCATATTTGGAATACTTATCGGCACCTATATTTGAAATGCCTATCGGCTTTTATAACTGAAATGCCTATCGGCACCTATTTCTAAAATGCCAATCGGCAACTATATCTGAAATGCCTATCAGCAACTATATCTTAAATACCTATCAGGACCTATATCTGAAATGCCTATCGGCAACTATATTTGAAATGCCTTTCGGCATTTATATCTGAAATGCCTATCGGCACCTATATTTGATATGCCTTTCGGCACCTATATTTGAAATGCCTATCGGCAACTATATCTGAAATGCCTATCGGCATCTATTTCTGAAATGCCTATTGGCACCTATTTTTGAAATGCCAATCGGCAACTATATCTGAAATGCCTATCAGCACCTATATTTGAAATGCCTATCGGCAACCAAATCAGAAATGCCTATCGGCACCTATATCTGAAATGCCTTCCGGCATTTATATCTGAAATGCCTATCGGCACCTATATTTGAAATGCCTATCGGCACCTATATTTTAAATGCCTATCGGCAACTATAACTGATATGCCTATCGGCACTTATATCTGAAATGCCTATCGGCACCTATTTTTGAAATGCCTATCGGAAACTACATCTGAAATGCCTATCGGCACCTATTTTTAAAATGCCAATCGGCAACTATATCTGAAATGCCTATCGGCACCTATATCTGAAATGCCTTTCGGCACCTAACTACATCTGAAATGCCTATCAGCACCTATATTTAAAATGCCTATCGGCAACCATATCTCAAATGCCTATCGACACCTATATTTGAAATACCTATCGGCTTCTATATCTGAAATGCCTATCGGCACCTATTTTTAAAATGCCAATCGGCAACTATATCTAAAATGCCTATCGGCACCTATATCTGAAATGCCTATCGGCACCTATTTTTGAAATGCCTATCGGAAAATACATCTGAAGTGCCTATCAGCACCTATATTTGAAATGCCTATCGGCAACCATATCTGAAATGCCTATCGGCACCTATATTTGAAATGCCTATCGGCTTCTATATCTGAAATGCCTATCGGCACCTATTTTTAAAATGCCAATGGGCAACTATATCTGAAATGCCTATCAGCACCTATATTTGAAATGCCTATCGGCACCTATTTTTAAAATGCCAATCAGTAACTATATCTGAAATGCCTATTAGCACCTATATCTGAAATGCCTATCGGCACCTATTTTTGAAATGCCTATCGGAAACTACATCTGAAATGCCTATCAGCACCTATATTTGAAATGCCTATCGGCAACCATATTTGGAATACTTATCGGCACCTATATTTGAAATGCCTATCGGCTTTTATAACTGAAATGCCTATCGGCACCTATTTCTAAAATGCCAATCGGCAACTATATCTGAAATGCCTATCAGCAACTATATCTTAAATACCTATCAGGACCTATATCTGAAATGCCTATCGGCAACTATATTTGAAATGCCTTTCGGCATTTATATCTGAAATGCCTATCGGCACCTATATTTGATATGCCTTTCGGCACCTATATTTGAAATGCCTATCGGCAACTATATCTGAAATGCCTATCGGCATCTATTTCTGAAATGCCTATTGGCACCTATTTTTGAAATGCCAATCGGCAACTATATCTGAAATGCCTATCAGCACCTATATTTGAAATGCCTATCGGCAACCAAATCAGAAATGCCTATCGGCACCTATATTTGAAATGCCTATCGGCACCTATATCTGAAATGCGTATCAGCACCTATATTTGAAATGCCTATCAGCAACCAAATCAGAAATGACTATCGGCACCTATATTTGAAATGCCTATCGGCACCTATATCTGAAATGCGTATCAGCACCTATATTTGAAATGCTTATCAGCAACCAAATCAGAAATGACTATCGGCACCTATATTTGAAATGCCTATCGGCACCTATATCTGAAAAGCCTATCGGCACCTATTTTTAAAATACCAATCGGCAACTATATCTGAAATGCCTATCAGCACCCATATTTAAAATGCCTATCGAGAACCATATCTGAAATGCCTATCGACACCTATATTTGAAATACCTATCGGCTTCTATATCTGAAATGCCTATCGGCACCTATTTTTAAAATGCCAATCGGCAACTATATCTGAAATGCCTATCAGCACCTATATCTGAAGTGCCTATCGGCAATTATTTTTGAAATGCCTATCGAAAAATACATCTGAAATGCCTATCAGCACCTATATTTGAAATGACTATCGGCAACCATATCTGGAATGCCTATCGGCACCTATATTTGAAATGCCTATCGGTTTCTATATCTGAAATGCCTATCGGCACCTATTTTTAAAATGCCAATCGGCAACTATATCTGAAATGCCTATCGGCACCTATTTTTGAAATGCCTATCGGAAACTACATCTGAAATGCCTATCAGCACCTATATTTGAAATGCCTATCGGCAACCAAATCAGAAATGCCTATCGGCACCTATATCTGAAATGCCTTCCGGCATTTATATCTGAAATGCCTATCGGCACCTATATTTGAAATGCCTATCGGCACCTATTTTTAAAATGCCAATCGGCAACTATATCTGAAATGCCTATCGGCACCTATATCTGAAATGCCTTTCGGCACCTAACTACATCTAAAATGCCTATCAGCACCTATATTTAAAATGCCTATCGGCAACCATATCTCAAATGCCTATCGACACCTATAGTTGAAATACCTATCGGCTTCTATATCTGAAATGCCTATCGGCACCTATTTTTAAAATGCCAATCGGCAACTATATCTAAAATGCCTATCGGCACCTATATCTGAAATGCCTATCGGCACCAATTTTTGAAATGCCTATCGGAAAATACATCTGAAGTGCCTATCAGCACCTATATTTGAAATGCCTATCGGCAACCATATCTGGAATGCCTATCGGCACCTATATTTGAAATGCCTATCGGCTTCTATATCTGAAATGCCTATCGGCACCTATTTTTAAAATGCCAATCGGCAACTATATCTGAAATGCCTATCAGCACCTATATTTGAAATGCCTATCGGCAACCATATCTGAAAGGCCTATCAACACCTATATTTGAAATACCTATCGGCTTCTATATCTGAAATGCCTATCGGCACCTATTTTTGAAATGCCAATCGGCAACTATATCTGAAATGCCTATCAGCACCTATATTTGAAATGCCTATCGGCAACCAAATCAGAAATGCCTATCGGCACCTATATTTGAAATGCCTATCGGCACCTATATCTGAAATGCGTATCAGCACCTATATTTGAAATGCCTATCAGCAACCAAATCAGAAATGACTATCGGCACCTATATTTGAAATGCCTATCGGCACCTATATCTGAAATGCGTATCAGCACCTATATTTGAAATGCTTATCAGCAACCAAATCAGAAATGACTATCGGCACCTATATTTGAAATGCCTATCGGCACCTATATCTGAAAAGCCTATCGGCACCTATTTTTAAAATACCAATCGGCAACTATATCTGAAATGCCTATCAGCACCCATTTTTAAAATGCCTATCAAGAACCATATCTGAAATGCCTATCGACACCTATATTTGAAATACCTATCGGCTTCTATATCTGAAATGCCTATCGGCACCTATTTTTAAAATGCCAATCGGCAAATATATCTGAAATGCCTATCAGCACCTATATCTGAAGTGCCTATCGGCAAATATTTTTGAAATGCCTATCGAAAAATACATCTGAAATGCCTATCAGCACCTATATTTGAAATGACTATCGGCAACCATATCTGGAATGCCTATCGGCACCTATATTTGAAATGCCTATCGGTTTCTATATCTGAAATGCCTATCGGCACCTATTTTTAAAATGCCAATCGGCAACTATATCTGAAATGCGTATCGGCACCTATATCTGAAATGCCTATCGGCACCTATTTTTGAAATGCCTATCGGAAACTACATCTGAAATGCCTATCAGCACCTATATTTGAAATGCCTATCGGCAACCAAATCAGAAATGCCTATCGGCACCTATATCTGAAATGCCTTCCGGCATTTATATCTGAAATGCCTATCGGCACCTATATTTGAAATGCCTATCGGCACCTATTTTAAAATGCCAATCGGCAACTATATCTGAAATGCCTATCGGCACCTATATCTGAAATGCCTTTCGGCACCTAAGTACATCTGAAATGCCTATCAGCACCTATATTTAAAATGCCTATCGGCCACCATATCTCAAATGCCTATCGACACCTATATTTTAAATACCTATTGGCTTCTATATCTGAAATGCCTATCGGCACCTATTTTTAAAATGCCAATCGGCAACTATATCTAAAATGCCTATCGGCACCTATATCTGAAATGCCTATCGGCACCTATTTTTGAAATGCCTATCGGAAAATACATCTGAAGTGACTATCAGCACCTATATTTGAAATGCCTATCGGCAACCATATCTGGAATGCCTATCGGCACCTATATTTGAAATGCCTATCGGCTTCTATATCTGAAATGCCTATCGGCACCTATTTTTAAAATGCCAATCGGCAACTATATCTGAAATGCCTATCAGCACCTATATTTGAAATGCCTATCGGCAACAATATCTGAAAGGCCTATCAACACCTATATTTGAAATACCTATCGGCTTCTATATCTGAAATGCCTATCGGCACCTATTTTTAAAATGCCAATCGGCAACTATATCTAAAATGTTTATCGGCACCTATATTTGAAATGCCTATCGGCTTCTATATCTGAAATGCCTATCGGCACCTATTTTTAAAATGCCAATCGGCAACTATATCTGAAATGCCTATCGGCACCTATATCTGAAATGCCTATCGGCCCCTATTTTTGAAATGCCTATCGGAAACTACATCTGAAATGCCTATCAGCACCTATATTTGAAATGCCTATCGGCAACCATATCTGAAATGCCTATCGACACCTATATTTGAAATACCTATCGGCTTCTATATCTGAAATGCCTATCGGCACCTATTTTTAAAATGCCAATCGGCAACTATATCCGAAATGCCTATTAGCACCCATATTTGAAATGCCTATCGGCAACCATATCTAAAATGCCTATCAACACCTATATTTGAAATACCTATCAGCTTCTATATCTGAAATGTCTATCGGCACCTATTTTTGAAATGCCTATCGGAAACTACATCTGAAATGGCTATCAGCACCTATATTTGAAATGCCTATCGGCAACCATATCTGAAATGCCTATCGACACCTATATTTGAAATACCTATCGGCTTCTATATCTGAAATGCCTATCGGCACCTATTTTTAAAATGCCAATCGGCAACTATATCTAAAATGTTTATCGGCACCTATATTTGAAATGCCTATCGGCTTCTATATCTGAAATGCCTATCAACACCTATTTTTAAAATGCCAATCGGCAACTATATCTGAAATGCCTATCGGCACCTATATCTGAAATGCCTATCGGCCCCTATTTTTGAAATGCCTATCGGAAACTACATCTGAAATGCCTATCAGCACCTATATTTGAAATGCCTATCGGCAACCATATCTAAAATGCCTATCGACACCTATATTTGAAATACCTATCGGCTTCTATATCTGAAATGCCTATCGGCACCTATTTTTAAAATGCCTATCGGCAACTATATCTGAAATGCCTATCAGCACTTATATTTGAAATGCCTAATGGCACCTATATCTGAAATGCCTATCAGCACCTATATTTGAAATGCCTTTCGGCAACTATATTTGAAAGGCCTTTCGGCATTTATATCTGAAATGCCTATCGGCACTTATATTTGATATGCCTATCGGCACCTCTATTTTAAATGCTTATCGGCAACTATATCTGAAATGCCTATCGGCATCTATTTCTGAAATGCCTATCGGCAACTATATCTGAAATGCCTATCGGCACCTATATTTGAAATGCCTATCGGCAACCAAATCAGAAATGCCTATCGGCACCTATATCTGAAATGCCTATCAGCACCTATATTTGAAATGCCTATCGGCAACTATATTTGAAATGCCTTTCGGCATTTATATCTGAAATGCCTATCGGCACCTATATTTGATATGCCTATCGGCACCAATATTTTAAATGCCTATCGGCAAATATATCTGAAATGCCTATCGGCATCTTTTTCTGAAATGCCTATCGGCAACTATATCTGAAATGCCTATCGGCACCTATATTTGAAATGCCTATCGGCACCTATATCTGAAATGCCTCTCGGCACCTATTTTTAAAATGCCAATCGGCAACTATATCTGAAATGCCTATCAGCACCTATATTGGAAATGCCTATCGGCAACCAAATCAGAAATGCCTATCGGCATCTATATTTGAAATGCCTATCGGCACCTATATCTGAAATGCCTATCAGCACCTATATTTGAAATGCTTATCGGCAACCAAATGAGAAATGCCTATCGGCACCTATATTTGAAATGCCTATCGGCAACTATATTTGAAATGCCTTTCGGCATTTATATCTGAAATGCCTATCGGCAGCTATATTTGATATGCCTATCGGCACCTATATTTTAAATGCCTATCGGCAACTATATCTGAAATGCCTATCGGCATCTATTTCTGAAATGCCTATCGGCAACTATATGTGAAATGCCTATCAGCACCTATATTTGAAATGCCTAACCGCACGTATATCTGAAATGCCTATCGGCACCTATTTTTAAAATGCCAATCGGCAACTATATCTGAAATGCCTATCAGCACCTATATTTTAAATACCTATCGGCAACCAAATCAGAAATACCTATCGGCACCTATATTTGAAATGCCTATCGGCACCTATATCTGAAATGCCTATCGGCACCTATTTTTAAAATGCCAATCGGAAATTATATCTGAAATGCCTATCAGCACCCATATTTGAAATGCCTATCGGCAACCATATCTGAAATGCCTATCAACACCTATATTTGAAATACCTATCAGCTTCTATATCTGAAATGCATATCGGAACCTATATCTGAAATGCCTTTCGGCATTTATATCTGAAATGCCTATCGGCACCTATATTTGAAATGCCTATCGGCACCTATATTTTAAATGCCTATCGGCAACTATATCTGATATGCTTATCGGCACCTATATCTGAAATGCCTATCGGCACTTATTTTTGAAATGCCTATCGGAAACTACATCTGAAATGCCTATCGGCACCTATTTTTCAAATTCCAATCGGCAACTATATCTTAAATGCCTATCGGCACCTATATCTGAAATGCCTATCGGCACCTATTTTTGAAATGCCTATCGGAAACTACATCTGAAATGCCTATCAGCACCTATATTTGAAATGCCTATCGGCAACCATATTTGGAATACCCATCGGCACCTATATTTGAAATGCCTATCGGCTTCTATATCTGAAATGCCTATCGGCACCTATTTTTAAAATGCCAATCGACAACTATATCTGAAATGCCTTTCAGCACCCATATTTGAAATGCCTATCGGCAACTATACCTGAAATGCCTATCGACACCTATATTTGAAATACCTATCGGCTTCTATATCTGAAATGCCTATCGGCACCTATTTTTAAAATGCCAATCGGCAACTATATCTGAAATGCCTATCGGCACCTATAACTGAAATGCCTATCGGCACCTATTTTTGAAATGCCTATCGGAAACAACACCTGAAATGCCTATCAGCCCCTATATTTGAAATGCCTATCTGCAACCATATCTGAAATGCCTATCGACACCTATATTTGAAATACCTATCGGCTTCTATATCTGAAATGCCTATCGGCACCTATTTTTAAAATGCCAATCGGCAACTATATCTGAAATGCCTATTAGCACTTATATCTGAAATGCCTATCGGCACCTATTTTTGAAATGCCTATCGGAAACTACATCTGAAATGCCTATCAGCACCTATATTTGAAATGCCTATCGGCAACCATATCTGGAATACCTATCGGCACCTATATTTGAAATGCCTATCGGCTTCTATATCTGAAATGCTTATCGGCACATATTTTTAAAATGCCTATCGGCACCTATATTTGAAATGCCTATCGGCACCTATATCTGAAATGCCTATCGGCACCTATTTTTAAAATGCCAATCGGCAAATATATCTAAAATGCCTATCAGCACCTATATTTGAAATGCCTATCGGCAACCAAATCAGAAATGCCTATCGGCACCTATATTAGAAATGCCTATTGGCACCTATATCTGAAATGCCTATCAGCACCTATATTTGAAATGCCTATCAGCAACCAAATCAGAAATGCCTATCAGCACTTATATTTGAAAAACCTATCGGCAACCATATCTGAAATGCCTATTGACACCTATATTTGAAATACCTATCGGCTTCTATATCTGAAATGCCTATCGGCACCTATTTTTAAAATGCCAATCGGCAACTATATCTGAAATGCCTATTAGCACTTATATCTGAAATGCCTATCGGCACCTATTTTTGAAATTCCTATCGGAAACTACATCTGAAATGCCTATCGGCACCTATATCTGAAATGCCTATCAGCACCTATATCTGAAATCCCTATCGGCAACTATATTTGAAATGCCTTTCGGCATTTATATCTGAAATGCCTATCGGTACCTATATTTGATATGCCTATCGGCACCTATATTTTAAATGCCTATCGGCAACTATATCTGAAATGCCTATCGGCATCTATTTCTGAAATGCCTATCGGCCACTATATCTAAAATGCCTATCGGCACCTATATTTGAAATACCTATCGGCACCTATATCTGAAATGCCTATCGGCACCTATTTTTAAAATGCCAATCGGCAAATATATCTAAAATGCCTATCAGCACCTATATTTGAAATGCCTATCGGCAACCAAATCAGAAGTGCCTATCGGCACCTATATTTGAAATGCCTATCGGCACCTATATCTGAAATCCCTATCAGAACTATATTTGAAATGCCTATCAGCAACCAAATCAGAAATGCCTATCGGCACCTATATCTGAAATGCCTATCGCCACCTATATTTTAAATGCCTATCGCCAACAATATCTGATAGCCTATCAGCACCTATATTTGAAATGCCTATCGGCAACTATATCTGAAATGCCTATCGGCACTTATTTTTGAAATGCCTATCGGAAACTACATCTGAAATGCCTCTCGGCACCTATTTTTAAAATGCCAATCGGCAACTATATCTGAAATGCCTATCAGCACCTATATTTAAATGCCTATCGGCAACCAAATCAGAAAAGCCTATCAGCACCTATATTTGAAATGCCTATCGGCAACCAAATCAGAAAAGCCTATCGGCACCTATATTTGAAATGCCTATCGGCAAATATATTTGAAATGCCTTTCGGCATTTATATCTGAAATGCCTATCGGCACCTATATTTGATATGCCTATCGGCACCTATATTTTAAATGCCTATCGGCAACTATATCTGAAATGCCTATCGGCATCTATTTCTGAAATGCCTATCGGCAACTATATGTGAAATGCCTATCGGCACCTATATTTGAAATGCCTATCCGCACGTATATCTGAAATGCCTATCGGCACCTATTTTTAAAATGCCAATCGGCAACTATATCCGAAATGCCTATTAGCACCCATATTTGAAATGCCTATCGGCAACCATATCTAAAATGCCTATCAACACCTATATTTGAAATACCTATCAGCTTCTATATCTGAAATGTCTATCGGCACCTATTTTTGAAATGCCTATCGGAAACTACATCTGAAATGGCTATCAGCACCTATATTTGAAATGCCTATCGGCAACCAAATCAGAAATGCCTATCGGAACCTATATCAGAAATGCCTTTCGGCATTTATATCTGAAATGCCTATCGGCACCTATATTTGAAATGCCTATCGGCACCTATATTTTAAATGCCTATCGGCAAATATATCTGATATGCTTATCGGCACCTATATCTGAAATGCCTATCGGCACTTATTTTTGAAATGCCTATCGGAAACTACATCTGAAATGCCTATCGGCACCTATATCTGAAATGCCTATCGGCACCTATATCTGAAATGCCTATCGGCACCTGTTTTTGAAATGCCTATCGGAGACTACATCTGAAATGCCTATCAGCACCTATATTTGAAATGCCTATCGGCAACCACACCTGAAATGCCTATCGACACCTATATTTGAAATACCTATCGGCTTCTATATCTGAAATGCCTATCGGCACCTATTTTTAAAATGCCAATCGGCAACTAAATCTGAAATGCCTATAAGCACCTATATCTGAAATGCCTATCGGCACCTATTTATGTAATGCCTATCGGAAACTACATCTGAAATGCCTATCAGCACCTATATTTTAAATGCCTATCGGCAACCATATCTGGAATACTTATCGGCACCTATATTTGAAATGCCTATCGGCTTCTATATCTGAAATGCCTATCGGCACCTATTTTTAAAATGCCAATCGGCAACTATATCTGAAATGCCTATTAGCCTATCGGCACCTATTTTTGAAATGCCTATCGGATACTACATCTGAAATGCCTATCAGCACCTATATTTGAAATGCCTATCGGCAACCATATCTGGAATACCTATCGGCACCTATATTTGAAATGCCTATTGGCTTCTATATCTGAAATGCCGATCGGCACCTATTTTTAAAATGCAAGTCGGCAACTATATCTGAAATGCCTTTCAGCACCCATATTTGAAATGCCTATCGGCAACCATATCTGAGATGCCTATCGACACCTATATTTGAAATACCTATCGGCTTCTATATCTGAAATGCCTATCGGCACCTGTTTTTAAAATGCCAATCGGCAATGATATCTGAAATGCCTATCGGCATCTATATCTGAAATACCTATCCGCAATTATTTTTGAAATAGCTATCGGAAACTACATCTGAAATGCCTATCAGCACCTATATAGGAAATGCCTATCGGCAACCATATCTGGAATGCCTATCGGCACCTATATTTGAAATGCCTATCGGCTTCTATATCTGAAATGCCTATCGGCACCTATTTTTAAAATGCCAATCGGCAACTATATCTGAAATGCCTATCGGCACCTATATCTGAAATGCCTATCGGCCCCTATTTTTGAAATGCCTATCGGAAACTACATCTGAAATGCCTATCAGCACCTATATTTGAAATGCCTATCGGCAACCATATCTGAAATGCCTATCGACACCTATATTTGAAATACCTATCGGCTTCTATATCTGAAATGCCTATCGGCACCTATTTTTAAAATGCCAATCAGTAACTATATCTGAAATGCCTATTAGCACCTATATCTGAAATGCCTATCGGCACCTATTTTTGAAATGCCTATCGGAAACTACATCTGAAATGCCTATCAGCACCTATATTTGAAATGCCTATCGGCAACCATATTTGGAATACTTATCGGCACCTATATTTGAAATGCCTATCGGCTTTTATATCTGAAATGCCTATCGGCACCTATTTCTAAAATGCCAATCGGCAACTATATCTGAAATGCCTATCAGCAACTATATCTGAAATACCTATCAGGACCTATATCTGAAATGCTTATCGGCAACTATATTTGAAATGCCTTTCGGCATTTATATCTGAAATGCCTATCGGCACCTATATTTGATATGCCTCTCGGCACCTATATTTGAAATGCCTATCGGCAACTATATCTGAAATGCCTATCGGCATCTATTTCTGAAATGCCTATCGGCACCTATTTTTGAAATGCCAATCGGCAACTATATCTGAAATGCCTATCAGCACCTATATTTGAAATGCCTATCGGCAACCAAATCAGAAATGCCTATCGGCACCTATATTTGAAATGCCTATCGGCACCTATATCTGAAATGCGTATCAGCACCTATATTTGAAATGCCTATCAGCAACCAAATCAGAAATGACTATCGGCACCTATATTTGAAATGCCTATCGGCACCTATATCTGAAATGCGTATCAGCACCTATATTTGAAATGCTTATCAGCAACCAAATCAGAAATGACTATCGGCACCTATATTTGAAATGCCTATCGGCACCAATATCTGAAATGCCTATCGGCACCTATTTTTAAAATACCAATCGGCAACTATATTTGAAATGCCTATCAGCACCCATATTTAAAATGCCTATCGAGAACCATATCTGAAATGCCTATCGACACCTATATTTGAAATACCTATCGGCTTCTATATCTAAAATGCCTATCGGCACCTATTTTTAAAATGCCAATCGGCAACTATATCTGAAATGCCTATCAGCACCTATATCTGAAGTGCCTATCGGCAATTATTTTTGAAATGCCTATCGAAAAATACATCTGAAATGCCTATCAGCACCTATATTTGAAATGACTATCGGCAACCATATCTGGAATGCCTATCGGCAACTATATTTGAAATGCTTATCGGTTTCTATATCTGAAATGCCTATCGGCACCTATTTTTAAAATGCCAATCGGCAACTATATCTGAAATGCCTATCGGCACCTATATCTGTAATGCCTATCGGCACCTATTTTTGAAATGCCTATCGGAAACTACATCTGAAATGCCTATCAGCACCTATATTTGAAATGCCTATCGGCAACCAAATCAGAAATGCCTATCGGCACCTATATCTGAAATGCCTTCCGGCATTTATATCTGAAATGCCTATCGGCACCTATATTTGAAATGCCTATCGGCACCTATATTTTAAATGCCTATCGGCAACTATATCTGATATGCCTATCGGCACCTATATCTGAAATGCCTTTCGGCACCTAACTACATCTGAAATGCCTATCAGCACCTATATTTAAAATGCCTATCGGCCACCATATCTCAAATGCCTATCGACACCTATATTTTAAATACCTATTGGCTTCTATATCTGAAATGCCTATCGGCACCTATTTTTAAAATGCCAATCGGCAACTATATCTAAAATGCCTATCGGCACCTATATCTGAAATGCCTATCGGCACCTATTTTTGAAATGCCTATCGGAAAATACATCTGAAGTGACTATCAGCACCTATATTTGAAATGCCTATCGGCAACCATATCTGGAATGCCTATCGGCACCTATATTTGAAATGCCTATCGGCTTCTATATCTGAAATGCCTATCGGCACCTATTTTTAAAATGCCAATCGGCAACTATATCTGAAATGCCTATCAGCACCTATATTTCAAATGCCTATCGGCAACAATATCTGAAAGGCCTATCAACACCTATATTTGAAATGCCTATCGGCTTCTATATCTGAAATGCCTATCGGCACCTATTTTTAAAATGCCAATCGGCAACTATATCTGAAATGCCTATCGGCACCTATATCTGAAATGCCTATCGGCCCCTATTTTTGAAATGCCTATCGGAAACTACATCTGAAATGCCTATCAGCACCTATATTTGAAATGCCTATCGGCAACCATATCTGAAATGCCTATCGACACCTATATTTGAAATACCTATCGGCTTCTATATCTGAAATGCCTATCGGCACCTATTTTTAAAATGCCAATCAGTAACTATATCTGAAATGCCTATTAGCACCTATATCTGAAATGCCTATCGGCACCTATTTTTGAAATGCCTATCGGAAACTACATCTGAAATGCCTATCAGCACCTATATTTGAAATGCCTATCGGCAACCATATTTGGAATACTTATCGGCACCTATATTTGAAATGCCTATCGGCTTTTATATCTGAAATGCCTATCGGCACCTATTTCTAAAATGCCAATCGGCAACTATATCTGAAATGCCTATCAGCAACTATATCTGAAATACCTATCAGGACCTATATCTGAAATGCTTATCGGCAACTATATTTGAAATGCCTTTCGGCATTTATATCTGAAATGCCTATCGGCACCTATATTTGATATGCCTCTCGGCACCTATATTTGAAATGCCTATCGGCAACTATATCTGAAATGCCTATCGGCATCTATTTCTGAAATGCCTATCGGCACCTATTTTTGAAATGCCAATCGGCAACTATATCTGAAATGCCTATCAGCACCTATATTTGAAATGCCTATCGGCAACCAAATCAGAAATGCCCATCGGCACCTATATTTGAAATGCCTATCGGCACCTATATCTGAAATGCGTATCAGCACCTATATTTGAAATGCCCATCAGCAACCAAATCAGAAATGACTATCGGCACCTATATTTGAAATGCCTATCGGCACCTATATCTGAAATGCGTATCAGCACCTATATTTGAAATGCTTATCAGCAACCAAATCAGAAATGACTATCGGCACCTATATTTGAAATGCCTATCGGCACCTATATCTGAAATGCCTATCGGCACCTATTTTTAAAATACCAATCGGCAACTATATCTGAAATGCCTATCAGCACCCATATTTAAAATGCCTATCGAGAACCATATCTGAAATGCCTATCGACACCTATATTTGAAATACCTATCGGCTTCTATATCTGAAATGCCTATCGGCACCTATTTTTAAAATGCCAATCGGCAACTATATCTGAAATGCCTATCAGCACCTATATCTGAAGTGCCTATCGGCAATTATTTTTGAAATGCCTATCGAAAAATACATCTGAAATGCCTATCAGCACCTATATTTGAAATGACTATCGGCAACCATATCTGGAATGCCTATCGGCAACTATATTTGAAATGCTTATCGGTTTCTATATCTGAAATGCCTATCGGCACCTATTTTTAAAATGCCAATCGGCAACTATATCTGAAATGCCTATCGGCACCTATATCTGAAATGCCTATCGGCACCTATTTTTGAAATGCCTATCGGAAACTACATCTGAAATGCCTATCGGCACCTATTTTTAAAATGCCAATCGGCAACTATATCTGAAATGCCTATCGGCACCTATATCTGAAATGCCTTTCGGCACCTAACTACATCTGAAATGCCTATCAGCACCTATATTTAAAATGCCTATCGGCAACCATATCTCAAATGCCTATCGACACCTATATTTGAAATACCTATCGGCTTCTATATCTGAAATGCCTATCGGCACCTATTTTTAAAATGCCAATCGGCAGCTATATCTAAAATGCCTATCGGCACCTATATCTGAAATGCCTATCGGCACCTATTTTTGAAATGCCTATCGGAAAATACATCTGAAGTGCCTATCAGCACCTATATTTGAAATGCCTATCGGCAACCATATCTGAAATGCCTATCGGCACCTATATTTGAAATGCCTATCGGCTTCTATATCTGAAATGCCTATCGGCACCTATTTTTAAAATGCCAATGGGCAACTATATCTGAAATGCCTATCAGCACCTATATTTGAAATGCCTATCGGCAACAATATCTGAAATGCCTATCGACACCTATATTTGAAATACCTATCGGCTTCTATATCTGAAATGCCTATCGGCACCTATTTTTAAAATGCCAATCAGTAACTATATCTGAAATGCCTATTAGCACCTATATCTGAAATGCCTATCGGCACCTATTTTTGAAATGCCTATCGGAAACTACATCTGAAATGCCTATCAGCACCTATTTCTAAAATGCCAATCGGCAACTATATCTGAAATGCCTATCAGCAACTATATCTTAAATACCTATCAGGACCTATATCTGAAATGCCTATCGGCAACTATATTTGAAATGCCTTTCGGCATTTTTATCTGAAATGCCTATCGGCACCTATATTTGATATGCCTTTCGGCACCTATATTTGAAATGCCTATCGGCAACTATATCTGAAATGCCTATCGGCATCTATTTCTGAAATGCCTATCGGCACCTATTTTTGAAATGCCAATCGGCAACTATATCTGAAATGCCTATCAGCACCTATATTTGAAATGCCTATCGGCAACCAAATCAGAAATGCCTATCGGCACCTATATTTGAAATGCCTATCGGCACCTATATCTGAAATGCGTATCAGCACCTATATTTGAAATGCCTATCAGCAACCAAATCAGAAATGACTATCGGCACCTATATTTGAAATGCCTATCGGCACCTATATCTGAAATGCGTATCAGCACCTATATTTGAAATGCTTATCAGCAACCAAATCAGAAATGACTATCGGCACCTATATTTGAAATGCCTATCGGCACCTATATCTGAAAAGCCTATCGGCACCTATTTTTAAAATACCAATCGGCAACTATATCTGAAATGCCTATCAGCACCCATATTTAAAATGCCTATCGAGAACCATATCTGAAATGCCTATCGACACCTATATTTGAAATACCTATCGGCTTCTATATCTGAAATGCCTATCGGCACCTATTTAAAATGCCAATCGGCAACTATATCTGAAATGCCTATCAGCACCTATATCTGAAGTGCCTATCGGCAATTATTTTTGAAATGCCTATCGAAAAATACATCTGAAATGCCTATCAGCACCTATATTTGAAATGACTATCGGCAACCATATCTGGAATGCCTATCGGCACCTATATTTGAAATGCCTATCGGTTTCTATATCTGAAATGCCTATCGGCACCTATTTTTAAAATGCAAATCGTCAACTATATCTGAAATGCCTATCGGCACCTATTTTTGAAATGCCTATCGGAAACTACATCTGAAATGCCTATCAGCACCTATATTTGAAATGCCTATCGGCAAACAAATCAGAAATGCCTATCGGCACCTATATCTGAAATGCCTTCCGGCATTTATATCTGAAATGCCTATCGGCACCTATATTTGAAATGCCTATCGGCACCTATTTTTAAAATGCCAATCGGCAACTATATCTGAAATGCCTATCGGCACCTATATCTGAAATGCCTTTCGGCACCTAACTACATCTAAAATGCCTATCAGCACCTATATTTAAAATGCCTATCGGCAACCATATCTCAAATGCCTATCGACACCTATAGTTGAAATACCTATCGGCTTCTATATCTGAAATGCCTATCGGCACCTATTTTTAAAATGCCAATCGGCAACTATATCTAAAATGCCTATCGGCACCTATATCTGAAATGCCTATCGGCACCAATTTTTGAAATGCCTATCGGAAAATACATCTGAAGTGCCTATCAGCACCTATATTTGAAATGCCTATCGGCAACTATATCTGGAATGCCTATCGGCACCTATATTTGAAATGCCTATCGGCTTCTATATCTGAAATGCCTATCGGCACCTATTTTTAAAATGCCAATCGGCAACTATATCTGAAATGCCTATCAGCACCTATATTTGAAATGCCTATCGGCAACCATATCTGAAAGGCCTATCAACACCTATATTTGAAATACCTATCGGCTTCTATATCTGAAATGCCTATCGGCACCTATTTTTGAAATGCCAATCGGCAACTATATCTGAAATGCCTATCAGCACCTATATTTGAAATGCCTATCGGCAACCAAATCAGAAATGCCTATCGGCACCTATATTTGAAATGCCTATCGGCACCTATATCTGAAATGCGTATCAGCACCTATATTTGAAATGCCTATCAGCAACCAAATCAGAAATGACTATCGGCACCTATATTTGAAATGCCTATCGGCACCTATATCTGAAATGCGTATCAGCACCTATATTTGAAATGCTTATCAGCAACCAAATCAGATATGACTATCGGCACCTATATTTGAAATGCCTATCGGCACCTATATCTGAAAAGCCTATCGGCACCTATTTTTAAAATACCAATCGGCAACTATATCTGAAATGCCTATCAGCACCCATTTTTAAAATGCCTATCGAGAACCATATCTGAAATGCCTATCGACACCTATATTTGAAATACCTATCGGCTTCTATATCTGAAATGCCTATCGGCACCTATTTTTAAAATGCCAATCGGCAACTATATCTGAAATGCCTATCAGCACCTATATCTGAAGTGCCTATCGGCAATTATTTTTGAAATGCCTATCGAAAAATACATCTGAAATGCCTATCAGCACCTATATTTGAAATGACTATCGGCAACCATATCTGGAATGCCTATCGGCACCTATATTTGAAATGCCTATCGGTTTCTATATCTGAAATGCCTATCGGCACCTATTTTTAAAATGCCAATCGGCAACTATATCTGAAATGCGTATCGGCACCTATATCTGAAATGCCTATCGGCACCTATTTTTGAAATGCCTATCGGAAACTACATCTGAAATGCCTATCAGCACCTATATTTGAAATGCCTATCGGCAACCAAATCAGAAATGCCTATCGGCACCTATATCTGAAATGCCTTCCGGCATTTATATCTGAAATGCCTATCGGCACCTATATTTGAAATGCCTATCGGCACCTATTTTTAAAATGCCAATCGGCAACTATATCTGAAATGCCTATCGGCACCTATATCTGAAATGCCTTTCGGCACCTAACTACATCTGAAATGCCTATCAGCACCTATATTTAAAATGCCTATCGGCCACCATATCTCAAATGCCTATCGACACCTATATTTTAAATACCTATTGGCTTCTATATCTGAAATGCCTATCGGCACCTATTTTTAAAATGCCAATCGGCAACTATATCTAAAATGCCTATCGGCACCTATATCTGAAATGCCTATCGGCACCTATTTTTGAAATGCCTATCGGAAAATACATCTGAAGTGACTATCAGCACCTATATTTGAAATGCCTATCGGCAACCATATCTGGAATGCCTATCGGCACCTATATTTGAAATGCCTATCGGCTTCTATATCTGAAATGCCTATCGGCACCTATTTTTAAAATGCCAATCGGCAACTATATCTGAAATGCCTATCAGCACCTATATTTGAAATGCCTATCGGCAACAATATCTGAAAGGCCTATCAACACCTATATTTGAAATACCTATCGGCTTCTATATCTGAAATGCCTATCGGCACCTATTTTTAAAATGCCAATCGGCAACTATATCTAAAATGTTTATCGGCACCTATATTTGAAATGCCTATCGGCTTCTATATCTGAAATGCCTATCGGCACCTATTTTTAAAATGCCAATCGGCAACTATATCTGAAATGCCTATCGGCACCTATATTTGAAATGCCTATCGGTACCTATATTTTAAATACCTATCGGCAACTATATCTGATATGCCTATCGGCACCTATATCTGAAATGCCTATCGGCACCTATTTTTGAAATGCCTATCGGAAACTACATCTGAAATGCCTAACGGCACCTATTTTTAAAATGCCAATCGGCAACTATATCTGAAATGCCTATCGGCACCTATATCTGAAATACCTATCAGGACCTATATCTGAAATGCCTATCGGCAACTATATTTGAAATCCCTTTCGGCATTTATATCTGAAATGCCTGGCGGCACCTATATTTGATATGCCTCTCGGCACCTATATTTGAAATGCCTATCGGCAACTATATCTGAAATGCCTATCGGCATCTATTTCTAAAATGCCTATCGGCAACTATAACTAAAATGCCTATCGGCACCTATATTTGAAATGCCTATCGGCACCTATATCTGAAATTCATATCGGCACCTATTTTTAAAATGCTAATCGGCAACTATATCTGAAATGCCTATCAGCACCTATATTTGAAATGCCTATCGGCAACCAAATCAGAAATGCCTATCGGCACCTATATTTGAAATGCCTATCGGCACCTATATCTGAAATGCCTATCAGCACCTATATTTGAAATGCCTATCAGCAACCAAATCAGAAATGCCTATCGGCACCTATTTTTAAAATGCCAATCGGCAACTATATATGAAATGCCTATCAGCACCCATATTTGAAATGCCTATGGGGAACCATATCTGAAATGCCTATCGACACCTATATTTGAAATACCTATCGGCTTCTATATCTGAAATGCCTATCGGCACCTATTTTTAAAATGCCAATCGGCAACTATATCTGAAATGCCTATCGGCACCTATATCTGAAATGCCTATCGGCACCTATTTTTGAAATGCCTATCGGAAACTACATCTGAAATGCCTATCAGCACCTATATTTGAAATGACTATCGGCAACCATATCTGGAATGCCTATCGGCACCTATATTTGAAATGCCTATCGGTTTCTATATCTGAAATGCCTATCGGCACCTATCTTTAAAATGCCAATCGGCAACTATATCTGAAATGCCTATCGGCACCTATATCTGAAATGCCTATCGGCACCTATATTTGAAATACCTATCGGCCTCTATATCCGAAATGCCTATCGGCACCTATTTTTAAAATGCCAATCGGCAACTATATCTGAAATGCCTATCGGCACCTATATCTGAAATGCCTATCGGCACCTATTTTTGAAATGCCTATCGGAAACTACATCTGAAATGCCTATCAGCACCTATATTTGAAATGACTATCGGCAACCATATCTGGAATGCCTATCGGCACCTATATTTGAAATGCCTATCGGTTTCTATATCTGAAATGCCTATCGGCACCTATCTTTAAAATGCCAATCGGCAACTATATCTGAAATGCCTATCGGCACCTATATCTGAAATGCCTATCGGCACCTATATTTGAAATACCTATCGGCTTCTATATCTGAAATGCCTATCGGCACCTATTTTAAAAATGCCAATCGGCAACTATATCTAAAATGCCTATCGGCACCTATATTTGAAATACCTTTCGGCACCTATTTTTGAAATGCCTATCGGTTTCTATATCTGAAATGCCTATCGGCACCTATCTTTAAAATGCCAATCGGCAACTATATCTGAAATGCCTATCGGCACCTATATCTGAAATGCCTATCAGCACCTATATTTGAAATGCCTATCGGCAACCATATCTGAAATGCCTATCGACACCAATATTTGAACTGCCTATCGGCACCTATATTTAAAATGCCTATCGGCACCTATATCTGAAATGCCTATCGCCACCTATATTTTAAATGCCTATCGCCAACGATATCTGATAGCCTATCAGCACCTATATTCGAAATGCCTATCGGCAACTATATCTGAAATGCTTATGGGCACCTATATTTGAAATGCCTATCGGCACCAATATTTTAAATGCCAATCGGCAACTATATCTGATATGCCTATCGGCACGTATATCTGAAATGCCTATCGGCACCTATTTTTGAAATACCAATTGAAAACTACATGTGAAATACCTATCGGCACCTATTTTTAAAATGCTAATCGGCAACTATATCTGAAATGCCTATCGGCACCTATATCTAAAATGCCTATCGGCACCTATTTTTGAAATGCCTATCGGAAACTACATTTGAAATGCCTATCAGCACTTATATTTGAAATGCCTATCGGCAACCATATCTGAAATGCCTATCGACACATATATTTGAAATACCTATCGGCTTCTATATCTGAAATGCCCATCGGCACCTATATTTATAATGCCTATCGGCACCTATATCTGAAATGCCTATCGGCACCTATATTTGAAATGCCTTTCGGCACCTATTTTTGAAATGCCTTTTGGAAACAGCATCTGAAATGCCTATCAGCACCTATATTTGAAATGCCTATCGGCAACCATATCTGAAATGCCTATCGACACCAATATATGAACTGCCTATCGGCACCTATATTTAAAATGCCTATCGGCGACTATATCTGAGATGCCTATCGGCACCTATATCTGAAATGCCTATCGCCACCTATATTTTAAATGCCTATCGCCAACAATATCTGATAGCCTATCAGCACCTATATTCGAAATGCCTATCGGCAACTATATCTGAAATGCTTATCGGCACCTATATTTGAAATGCCTATCGGCACCAATATTTTAAATGCCAATCGGCAACTATATCTGATATGCCTATCGGCACGTATATCTGAAATGCCTATCGGCACCTATTTTTGAAATACCTATCGGAAACTACATCTGAAATGCCTATAGGCACCTATTTTTAAAATGCCCATCGGCAACTATATCTGAAATGCCTATCAGCACCTATATTTGAATGCCTATCGGCAACCAAATCAGAAATGCCTATCGGCATCTATATCTGAAATGCCTATCAGCACCTATATTTGAAATGCCTATCAGCAACCATAATCAGAAATGCCTATCGGCATTTATAATTCAACTGCCTATCGGCAACTATATCTGAAATGCCTATCGGCGCCTATTTTTAAAATGCCAATAGGCAACTATATCTGAAATGCCTATCAGCACCCATAATTGAAATGCCTATCGGCAACCATATCTGAAATGCCTATCGACACCTATATTTGAAATACCTATCGGCTTCTATATCTAAAATGCCTATCGGCACCTATTTTTAAAATGCCAATCGGCAACTATACATGTAATGCCTAACGGCACCTATATCTGAAATGCCTATCGGCACCTATTTTTGAAATGCCTATCGGAAACTACATCTGAAATGCCTATCAGCACCTATATTTGAAATGCCTAACGGCAACCAAATCAGAAATGCCTATCGGCATCTATATCTAAATGCCTTTCGACATTTATATCTGAAATGCCTATCGGCACCTATTTTTTAAATGCCTATCGGAACCTACATCTAAAATGCCTATCAGCACCTATATTTGAAATGACTATCGGCAACCATATCTGGAATGCCTATCGGCACCTATATTTGAAATGCCTATCGGCTTCTATATCTGAAATGCCTATTGGCACCTATTTTTAAAATGCCAATCGGCAACTATATCTGAAATGCCTATCGGCACCTATATCTGAAATGCCTTTCGGCATTTATATCTGAAATGCCTATCGGCACCTATATTTGAAATGTCTATAGGCACCTATATTTTAAATGCCTATCGGCAACTATATCTGATATGCCTATCGGCACTTATATCTGAAATGCCTATCGTCACCTATTTTTGAAATGCCTATCGGAAACTACATCTGAAATGCCTATCGGCACCTATTTTTAAAATGCCAATCGACAACTATATCTGAAATGCCTATCGGCACCTATATCTGAAATGCCTATCGGCACCTATTTTAGAAATGCCTATCGGAAACTACATCTGAAATGCCTATCAGCACCTATATTTGAAATGCCTATCGGCAACCATATCTGAAATGCCTATCGACACCTATATTTGAAATACCTATCGGCTTCTATATCTGAAATGCCTATCGGCACCTCTTTTTTAATGCCAATCGGCAACTATATCTGAAATGCCTATCGGCACCTATATTTGAATGCCTATCGGCAACCAAATCAGAAATGCCTATCGGCATCTATATCTGAAATGCCTATCAGCACCTATATTTGAAATGCCTATCAGCAACCAAATCAGAAATGCCTATCGGCATTTATAATTGAACTGCCTATCGGCAACTATATCTGAAATGCCTATCGGCACCTATTTTTAAAATGCCAATCGGCAACTATATCTGAAATGCCTATCAGCAACCATAATTGAAATGCCTATCGGCAACCATATCTGAAATGCCTATCGACACCTATATTTGAAATACTTATCGGCTTCTATATCTAAAATGCCTATCGGCACCTATTTTTAAAATGCCAATCGGCAACTATACATGTAATGCCTAACGGCGCCTATATCTGAAATGCCTATCGGCACCTATTTTTGAAATGCCTATCGGAAACTACATCTGAAATGTCTATCAACACCTATATTTGAAATGCCTAACGGCAACCAAATCCGAAATGCCCATCGGCATCTATATCTGAAATGCCTTTCGGCATTTATATCTGAAATGCCTATCGGCACCTATTTTTGAAATGCCTATCGGAAACTACATCTGAAATGCCTATCTGCACCTATATTTGAAATGACTATCGGCAAACATATCTGGAATGCCTATCGGCACCTATATTTGAAATGCCTATCGGCACCTATATCTGAAATGCCTTTCGGCATTTATATCTGAAATGCCTATCGGCATCTATATTTGAAATGTCTATAGGCACCTATATTTTAAATGCCTATCGGCAACTATATCTGATATGCCTATCGGCACTTATATCTGAAATGCCTATCGTCACCTATTTTTGAAATGCCTATCGGAAACTACATCTGAAATGCCTATCGGCACCTATTTTTAAAATGCCAATCGACAACTATATCTGAAATGCCTATCGGCACATATATCTGAAAAGCCTATCGGCACCTATTTTAGAAATGCCTATCGGAAACTACATCTGAAATGCCTATCAGCACCTATATTTGAAATGCCTATCGGCAACCATATCTGAAATGCCTATCGACACCTATATTTCAAATACCTATCGGCTTCTATATCTGAAATGCCTATCGGCACCTATTTTTTAATGCCAATCGGCAACTATATCTGAAATGCCTATCGGAACTTATATTTGAAATGCCTATCGGCACCTATATCTGAAATGCCTATCAGCACCTATATTTGAAATGCCTATCGGCAACTATATTTAAAATGCCTTTCGGCATTTATATCTGAAATGCCTATCGGCACCTATATTTGATATGCCTATCGGCACCTATATTTTAAATGCCTATCGGCAACTAAATCTGAAATGCCTATCGGCATCTATTTCTGAAATGCCTATCGGCAACTGTATCTGAAATGCCTATCGGCACCTATATTAGAAATGCCGATCGGCACCTATATCTGAAATGCCTATCGGCACCTATTTTTAAAATGTCAAACGGCAACTATATCTGAAATGCCTATTAGCACCTATATTTGAAATGCCTATCGGCAACCAAATCAGAAATGCCTATCGGCATCTATATTTGAAATGCCTATCGGCACCCATATCTGAAATGCCTATCAGCACCTATATTTGAAATGCCTATCGGCAACCAAATCAGAAATGCCTATCGGCACCTAAATTTGAAATGCCTATCGGCACCTATATCTCAAATGCCTATCGGCACCTATTTTTGAAAGGCCTATCGGAAACTACATCTGAAATGCCTATCAGCACCTATATTTGAAATGCCTATCGGCAACCAAATCAGAAATGCCTATCAGCACCTATATCTGAAATGCCTTTCGACATTTATATCTGAAATGCCTATCGGCACCTATTTTTGAAATGCCTATCGGAAACTACATCTGAAATGCCTATCAGCACCTATATCTGAAATGCCTATCGGCACCTATATCTGAAATGCCTATCGGCACCTATTTTTGAAGTGCCTATCGGAAACTACATCTGAAATGCCTATCAGCACCTATATTTGAAATGCCTATCGGCAACCATATCTGGAATGCCTATCGGCACCTATATTTGAAATGCCTATCGGCTTCTATATCTGAAATCCCTATCGGCACCTATTTTTAAAATGCTAATCGGCAACTATATCTGAAATGCCTATCGGCACCTATATCTGAAATGCCTATCGGCACCTATTTTTGAAATGCTTATCGGAAACTACATCAGAAATGCCTATCGGCACCTATATTTTAAATGCCTATCGGCAACTATATCTGATATGCCTATCGGCATCTATTTCTGAAATGCCTATCAGCAACTATATCTGAAATGCCTATCGGCACTTATATTTGAAATGCCTATCGCACCTATATCTGAAATGCCTATCGGCTCCTATATTTGATATGCCTATCGGCACCTATATTTTAAATGCCTATCAGCAAATATATCTGAAATGCCTATCGGCATCTATTTCTGAAATGCCTATCGGCAACTATATCTGAAATGCCTATCGGCACCTATATCTGAAATGCCTATCGGCACCTATTTTAAAAATGCCTATCGGAAACTACATCTGAAATGCCTATCAGCACCTATATTTGAAATGCCTATCGGCAACCATATCTGAAATGCCTATCGACACCTATTTTTGAAATACCTATCGGCTTCTATATCTATAATGCCTATCGGCACCTATTTTTTAATGCCAATCGCCAACTATATCTGAAATGCCTATCGGCATCAATTTCTAAAATGCCTATCGGCAACTATATCTGAAATGCCTATCAGCACCTATATTTGAAATGCCTATCGGCAACTATATTTGAAATGCCTTTCGGCATTTATATCTGAAATGCCTATCAGCACCTATATTTGATATGCCTATCGGCACCTATATTTTAAATGCCTATCGGCAACTATATCTGAAATGCCAATCGGCATCTATTTCTGAAATGCCTATCAGCAACTGTATCTGAAATGCCTATCGGCACCTATATTAGAAATGCCTATCGGCACCTCTATCTGAAATGCCTATCGGCACCTATTTTTTAAATGTCAATCGGCAACTATATCTGAAATGCCTATCAGCACCTATATTTGAAATGCCTATCGGCAACCAAATCAGAAATGCCTATCGGCATCTATATTTGAAATGCCTATCGGCACCTATATCTGAAATGCCTATCAGCACCTATATTTGAAATGCCTATCGGCAACCAAATCAGAAATGCCTATCGGCACCTAAATTTAAAATGCCTATCGGCACCTATATCTCAAGTGCCTATCGGCACCTATTTTTGAAATGCCTATCGGAAACTACATCTGAAATGCCTATCAGCACCTATATTTGAAATGCCTATCGGCAACCAAATCAGAAATGCCTATCGGCACCTATATCTGAAATGCCTTTCGACATTTATATCTGAAATGCCTATCGGCACCTATATCTAAAATGTCTATCGGCACCTATTTTTGAAATGCCTATCGGAAACTACATCTGAAATGCCTATCAGCACCTATAACTGAAATGCCTATCGGCACCTATATCTGAAATGCCTATCGGCACCTATTTTTGAAATGCCTATCGGAAACTACATCTGAAATGCCTATCAGCACCTATATTTGAAATGCCTATCGGCAACCATATCATTCTGGAATGCCTATCGGCACCTATATTTGAAATGCCTATCGGCTTCTATATCTGAAATGCCTATCGGCACCTATTTTTAAAATGCCAATCGGCAACTATATCTGAAATGCCTATCGGCACCTATATCTGAAATGCCTATCGGCACATATTTTAGAAATGCTTATCGGAAACTACATCAGAAATGCCTATCGGCACCTATATTTTAAATGCCTATCGGCAACTATATCTGATATGCCTATCGGCATCTATTTCTGAAATGCCTATCAGCAACTATATCTGAAATGCCTATCGGCTCCTATATTTGATATGCCTATCGGCACATATATTTTAAATGCCTATCAGCAAATATATCTGAAATGCCTATCGGCATCTATTTCTGAAATGCCTATCGGCAACTATATCTGAAATGCCTATCGGCACCTATATCTGAAATGCCTATCGGCACCTATTTTAAAAATGCGTATCGGAAACTACATCTGAAATGCCTATCAGCACCTATATTTGAAATGCCTATCGGCAACCATATCTGAAATGCCTATCGACACCTATATTTGAAATACCTATCGGCTTCTATATCTGAAATGCCTATCGGCACCTATTTTTAAATGCCAATCGGCAACTATATCTGAAATGCCTATCGGCATCAATTTCTAAAATGCCTATCGGCAACTATATCTGAAATGCCTATCGGAACTTATATTTGAAATGCCTATCGGCACCTATATCTGAAATGCCTATCAGCACCTATATTTGAAATGCCTATCGGCAACTATATTTGAAATGCCTTTCGGCATTTATATCTGAAATGCCTATCGGCACCTATATTTGATATGCCTATCGGCACCTATATTTTAAATGCCTATCGGCAACTATATCTGAAATGCCTATCGGCATCTATTTCTGAAATGCCTATCGGCAACTGTATCTGAAATGCCTATTGGCACCTATATTAGAAATGCCTATCGGCACCTATATCTGAAATGCCTATCGGCACCTATTTTTAAAATGTCAATCGGCAACTATATCTGAAAAGCCTATCAGCACCTATATTTGAAATGCCTATCGGCAACCAAATCAGAAATGCCTATCGGCATCTATATTTGAAATGCCTATCGGCACCTATATCTGAAACGCCTATCAGCACCTATATTTGAAATGCCTATCGGCAACCAAATCAGAAATGCCTATCGGCACCTAAATTTGAAATGTCTATCGGCACCTATATCTCAAATGCCAATCGGCATCTATTTTTGAAATGCCTATCGGAAACTACATCTGAAATGCCTATCAGCACCTATATCTGAAATGCCTATCGGCACCTATATCTGAAATGCCTATCGGCACCTATATTTGAAATGCCTATCGGCTTCTATATCTGAAATGCCTATCGGCACCTATTTTTAAAATGCCAATCGGCAACTATATCTGAAATGCCTATCGGCACCTATATCTGAAATGCCTATCGGCACCTATTTTTGAAATGCTTATCGGAAACTACATCAGAAAAGCCTATCGGCACCTATATTTTAAATACCTATCGGCAACTATATCTGATATGCCTATCGGCATCTATTTCTGAAATGCCTATCAGCAACTATATCTGAAATGCCTATCGGCACTTATATTTGAAATGCCTATCGCACCTATATCTGAAATGCCTATCGGCTCCTATATTTGATATGCCTATCGGCACCTATATTTTTAATGCCTATCAGCAAATATATCTGAAATGCCTATCGGCATCTATTTCTGAAATGCCTATCGGCAACTATATCTGAAATGCCTATCGGCACCTATATCTGAAATGCCTATCGGCACCTATTTTAAAAATGCCTATCGGAAACTACATCTGAAATGCCTATCAGCACCTATATTTGAAATGCCTATCGGCAACCATATCTGAAATGCCTATTGACACCTATATTTGAAATACCTATCGGCTTCTATATCTGAAATGCCTATCGGCACCTATTTTTTAATGCCAATCGGCAACTATATCTGAAATGCCTATCGGCATCAATTTCTAAAATGCCTATCGGCAACTATATCTAAAATGCCTATCGGAACTTATATTTGAAATGCCTATCGGCACCTATATCTGAAATGCCTATCAGCACCTATATTTAAAATGCCTATCAGCAACTATATTTGAAATGCCTTTCAGCATTTATATCTGAAATGCCTATCGGCACCTATATTTGAATGCCTATCGGCAACCAAATCAGAAATGCCTATCGGCATCTATATCTGAAATGCCTATCAGCACCTATATTTGAAATGCCTATCAGCAACCAAATCAGAAATGCCTATCGGCATTTATAATTCAACTGCCTATCGGCAACTATATCTGAAATGCCTATCGGCACCTATTTTTAAAATGCCAATCGGTAACTATATCTGAAATGCCTATCAGCACCTATATTTGAAATGCCTATCGGCAACCAAATCAGAAATGCCTATCGGCACCTATATTTGAAATGCCTATCGGCACCTATATCTGAAATGCCTATCAGCACCTATATTTGAAATGCCTATCGGCACCTATATTTAAAATGCCTATCGGCACATATATCTGAAATGCCTATCGGCACCTATTTTTAAAATGCCAATCGGCAACTATATCTGAAATGCCTATCGGCATCAATTTCTAAAATGCCTATCGGCAACTATATCTGAAATGCCTATCGGAACTTATATTTGAAATGCCTATCGGCACCTATATCTGAAATGCCTATCAGCACCTATATTTGAAATGCCTATCGGCAACTATATTTGAAATGCCTTTCGGCATTTATATCTGAAATGCCTATCGGCACCTATATTTGATATGCCTATCGGCACCTATATTTTAAATGCCTATCGGCAACTATATCTGAAATGCCTATAGGCATCTATTTCTGAAATGCCTATCGGCAACTGTATCTGAAATGCCTATTGGCACCTATATTAGAAATGCCTATCGGCACCTATATCTGAAATGCCTATCGGCACCTATTTTTAAAATGTCAATCGGCAACTATATCTGAAAAGCCTATCAGCACCTATATTTGAAATGCCTATCGGCAACCAAATCAGAAATGCCTATCGGCATCTATATTTGAAATGCCTATCGGCACCTATATCTGAAACGCCTATCAGCACCTATATTTGAAATGCCTATCGGCAACCAAATCAGAAATGCCTATCGGCACCTAAATTTGAAATGTCTATCGGCACCTATATCTCAAATGCCAATCGGCATCTATTTTTGAAATGCCTATCGGAAACTACATCTGAAATGCCTATCAGCACCTATATCTGAAATGCCTATCGGCACCTATATCTGAAATGCCTATCGGCACCTATATTTGAAATGCCTATCGGCTTCTATATCTGAAATGCCTATCGGCACCTATTTTTAAAATGCCAATCGGCAACTATATCTGAAATGCCTATCGGCACCTATATCTGAAATGCCTATCGGCACCTATTTTTGAAATGCTTATCGGAAACTACATCAGAAAAGCCTATCGGCACCTATATTTTAAATGCCTATCGGCAACTATATCTGATATGCCTATCGGCATCTATTTCTGAAATGCCTATCAGCAACTATATCTGAAATGCCTATCGGCACTTATATTTGAAATGCCTATCGCACCTATATCTGAAATGCCTATCGGCTCCTATATTTGATATGCCTATCGGCACCTATATTTTTAATGCCTATCAGCAAATATATCTGAAATGCCTATCGGCATCTATTTCTGAAATGCCTATCGGCAACTATATCTGAAATGCCTATCGGCACCTATATCTGAAATGCCTATCGGCACCTATTTTAAAAATGCCTATCGGAAACTACATCTGAAATGCCTATCAGCACCTATATTTGAAATGCCTATCGGCAACCATATCTGAAATGCCTATTGACACCTATATTTGAAATACCTATCGGCTTCTATATCTGAAATGCCTATCGGCACCTATTTTTTAATGCCAATCGGCAACTATATCTGAAATGCCTATCGGCATCAATTTCTAAAATGCCTATCGGCAACTATATCTAAAATGCCTATCGGAACTTATATTTGAAATGCCTATCGGCACCTATATCTGAAATGCCTATCAGCACCTATATTTAAAATGCCTATCAGCAACTATATTTGAAATGCCTTTCAGCATTTATATCTGAAATGCCTATCGGCACCTATATTTGAATGCCTATCGGCAACCAAATCAGAAATGCCTATCGGCATCTATATCTGAAATGCCTATCAGCACCTATATTTGAAATGCCTATCAGCAACCAAATCAGAAATGCCTATCGGCATTTATAATTCAACTGCCTATCGGCAACTATATCTGAAATGCCTATCGGCACCTATTTTTAAAATGCCAATCGGTAACTATATCTGAAATGCCTATCAGCACCTATATTTGAAATGCCTATCGGCAACCAAATCAGAAATGCCTATCGGCACCTATATTTGAAATGCCTATCGGCACCTATATCTGAAATGCCTATCAGCACCTATATTTGAAATGCCTATCGGCACCTATATTTAAAATGCCTATCGGCACATATATCTGAAATGCCTATCGGCACCTATTTTTAAAATGCCAATCGGCAACTATATCTGAAATGCCTATCAGCACCTATATTTGAAATGCCTATCGGCAACCAAATCAGAAATGCCTATCGGCACCTGTATTTGAAATGCCTATCGGTACCTCTATCTGAAATGCCTATCGGCACCTATTTTTAAAATGCCAATCGGCAACTATATCTGAAATGCCTATCAGCACCCATATTTGAAATGCCTATCGGCAACCATATCTGAAATGCCTATCGACACCTATATTTGAAATACCTATCTGCTTCTATATCTGAAATGCCTATCGGCACCTATTTTTAAAATGCCAATCGGCAACTATATCCGAAATTCCTATCGGCACCTATATCTAAATTGCCTATCGGCACCTATTTTTGAAATGCCTATCGGAAACTACATCTGAAATGCCTATCAGCACCTATATTTAAAATGCCTATCAGCAAACAAATCAGAAATACCTATCGGCACTTATATCTGAAATGCCTTTCGGCATGTATATCTGAAATGCCTATCGGCACCTATATTTGAAATGCCTATCGGAACCTATATTTTAAATGCCTATCGACAACTATATCTAATATGTCTATCGGCACCTATATCTGAAATGCCTATCGGCACCTACTTTTGAAATGCCTATCGGAAACTACATCTGAAATGCCTATCGGCAACTATATCTGATATGCCTATCGGCACCTATATCTGAAATGCCTATCGCAACCTATATCTGAAACGCCTATCTGCACCTATTTTTGAAATGCCTATCGGAAACTACATCTGAAATGCCTATCAGCACCTATATTTGAAATGCCTATCGGCAACCATATCTGAAATGCCTATCGATACCTATATTTAAAATGCTAATCGGCAACTATATCTGAAATGCCTATCGGCACCTATATCTGAAATGCCTATCGGTAACCAAATCAGAAATGCCTATCGGCACCTATATTTTAAATGCCTATCGGCAACTATATCTGATATGCCTATCGGCACCTATATCCGAAATGCCTATCGCAACCTATATCTGAAATGCCTATCAGCACCTATATTTGAAATGCCTATCGGCTCCTATATCTGAAATGCCTATCGGCACCTATTTTTAAAATGCCAATCGGCAACTATATCTGAAATGCCTATCGGCACCTATATCTGAAATGCCATCGGCACCAATTTTTGAAATGCCTATCGGAAACTACATCTGAAATGCCTATCAGCACCTATATTTGAAATGCCTATCGGCAACCATATCTTGAATGCCAATCGGCACTTATATTTGAAATGCCTATCGGCTTCTATATCTGAAATACCTATCGGCTCCTATTTTTAAAATGCCAATCGGCAACTATAACTGAAATGCCTATTGGCACCTATTTTTGAAATGCCTATCGGAAACTACATCTGAAATGCCAATCGGCACCTATTTTTAAAATGCCAATCGGCAACTATATCTGAAATGCCTATCGGCACCTATATCTGAAATTCCTATCGGCACCAGTTTTTGAAGTGCCTATCGGAAACTACATCTGAAATGCCTATCAGCACATATATTTGAAATGCCTATCTTCAACCATATCTGGAATGCCTATTGGCACCTATATTTGAAATGCCTATCGGCTTCTATCTCTGAAATACCTATCGGCAACCATATCTGAAATGCCTATCGACACCTATATTTGAAATACCTATCGGCTTCTATATCTGAAATGCCTATCGGCACCTATTTTTAAAATGCCAATCGGCAACTATAACTGAAATGCCTATCAACACCTATTTTTGAAATGCCTATCGGAAACTACATCTGAAATGCCAATCGGCACCTATTTTTAAAATGCCAATCGGCAACTATATCTGAAATGCCTATCGGCACCTATATCTGAAATTCCTATCGGCACCAGTTTTTGAAATGCCTATCGGAAACTACATCTGAAATGCCTATCAGCACATATATTTGAAATGCCTATCGGCAAACGTATCTGGAATGCCTATCGGCACCTATATTTGAAATGCCAATTGGCTTCTATATTTGAAATGCCTATCGGCACCTATTTTTTAAATGCCAAACGGCAACTATATCTGAAATGCCTATCGGCACCTATATCTGAAATGCCTATCGGAACCTATTTTTGAAATGCCAATCGGAAACTACATCTGAAATGCCTATCAGCACCTATATTTGAAATGCCTATCGGCAACCATATCTGGAATGCCTATCGGCACCTATATTTGAAATGCTTATCGGCTTCTATATCTGAAATGCCTATCGGCACCTATTTTTAAAATGCCAATCGGCAACTATATCTAAAATGCCTATAGGCACCTATATCTGAAATGCCTATCGGCACCTATTTTTGAATTGCCTATCGGAAACTACATCTGAAATGCCTATCAGCACCTATATTTGAAATGCCTATCGGCAACCATATTTGGAATACTTATCGGCACCTATATTTGAAATGCCTATCGGCTTTTATATCTGAAATGCCTATCGGCACCTATTTCTAAAATGCCAATCGGCAACTATATCTGAAATGCCTATCAGCAACTATATCTGAAATACCTATCAGGACCTATATCTGAAATGCTTATCGGCAACTATATTTGAAATGCCTTTCGGCATTTATATCTGAAATGCCTATCGGCACCTATATTTGATATGCCTCTCGGCACCTATATTTGAAATGCCTATCGGCAACTATATCTGAAATGCCTATCGGCATCCATTTCTGAAATGCCTATCGGCACCTATTTTTGAAATGCCAATCGGCAACTATATCTGAAATGCCTATCAGCACCTATATTTGAAATGCCTATCGGCAACCAAATCAGAAATGCCTATCGGCACCTATATTTGAAATGCCTATCGGCACCTATATCTGAAATGCGTATCAGCACCTATATTTGAAATGCCTATCAGCAACCAAATCAGAAATGACTATCGGCACCTATATTTGAAATGCCTATCGGCACCTATATCTGAAATGCGTATCAGCACCTATATTTGAAATGCTTATCAGCAACCAAATCAGAAATGACTATCGGCACCTATATTTGAAATGCCTATCGGCACCTATATCTGAAATGCCTATCGGCACCTATTTTTAAAATACCAATCGGCAACTATATCTGAAATGCCTATCAGCACCCATATTTAAAATGCCTATCGAGAACCATATCTGAAATGCCTATCGACACCTATATTTGAAATACCTATCGGCTTCTATATCTGAAATGCCTATCGGCACCTATTTTTAAAATGCCAATCGGCAACTATATCTGAAATGCCTATCAGCACCTATATCTGAAGTGCCTATCGGCAATTATTTTTGAAATGCCTATCGAAAAATACATCTGAAATGCCTATCAGCACCTATATTTGAAATGACTATCGGCAACCATATCTGGAATGCCTATCGGCACCTATATTTGAAATGCTTATCGGTTTCTATATCTGAAATGCCTATCGGCACCTATTTTTAAAATGCCAATCGGCAACTATATCTGAAATGCCTATCGGCACCTATATCTGAAATGCCTATCGGCACCTATTTTTGAAATGCCTATCGGAAACTACATCTGAAATGCCTATCAGGACCTATATTTGAAATGCCTATCGGCAACCAAATCAGAAATGCCTATCGGCGCCTATATCTGAAATGCCTTCCGGCATTTATATCTGAAATGCCTATCGGCACCTATATTTGAAATGCCTATCGGCACCTATATTTTAAATGCCTATCGGCAACTATATCTGATATGCCTATCGGCACTTATATCTGAAATGCCTATCGGCACCTATTTTTGAAATGCCTATCGGAAACTACATCTGAAATGCCTATCGGCACCTATTTTTAAAATGCCAATCGGCAACTATATCTGAAATGCCTATCGGCACCTATATCTGAAATGCCTTTCGGCACCTAACTACATCTGAAATGCCTATCAGCACCTATATTTAAAATGCCTATCGGCAACCATATCTCAAATGCCTATCGACACCTATATTTGAAATACCTATCGGCTTCTATATCTGAAATGCCTATCGGCACCTATTTTTAAAATGCCAATCGGCAACTATATCTAAAATGCCTATCGGCACCTATATCTGAAATGCCTATCGGCACCTATTTTTGAAATGCCTATCGGAAAATACATCTGAAGTGCCTATCAGCACCTATATTTGAAATGCCTATCGGCAACCATATCTGAAATGCCTATCGGCACCAATATTTGAAATGCCTATCGGCTTCTATATCTGAAATGCCTATCGGCACCTATTTTTAAAATGCCAATGGGCAACTATATCTGAAATGCCTATCAGCACCTATATTTGAAATGCCTATCGGCAACAATATCTGAAATGCCTATCGACACCTATATTTGAAATACCTATCGGCTTCTATATCTGAAATGCCTATCGGCACCTATTTTTAAAATGCCAATCAGTAACTATATCTGAAATGCCTATTAGCACCTATATCTGAAATGCCTATCGGCACCTATTTTTGAAATGCCTATCGGAAACTACATCTGAAATGCCTATCAGCACCTATATTTGAAATGCCTATCGGCAACCATATTTGGAATACTTATCGGCACCTATATTTGAAATGCCTATCGGCTTTTATATCTGAAATGCCTATCGGCACCTATTTCTAAAATGCCAATCGGCAACTATATCTGAAATGCCTATCAGCAACTATATCTTAAATACCTATCAGGACCTATATCTGAAATGCCTATCGGCAACTATATTTGAAATGCCTTTCGGCATTTATATCTGAAATGCCTATCGGCACCTATATTTGATATGCCTTTCGGCACCTATATTTGAAATGCCTATCGGCAACTATATCTGAAATGCCTATCGGCATCTATTTCTGAAATGCCTATCGGCACCTATTTTTGAAATGCCAATCGGCAACTATATCTGAAATGCCTATCAGCACCTATATTTGAAATGCCCATAGGCAACCAAATCAGAAATGCCTATCGGCACCTATATTTGAAATGCCTATCGGCACCTATATCTGAAATGCGTATCAGCACCTATATTTGAAATGCCTATCAGCAACCAAATCAGAAATGACTATCGGCACCTATATTTGAAATGCCTATCGGCACCTATATCTGAAATGCGTATCAGCACCTATATTTGAAATGCTTATCAGCAACCAAATCAGAAATGACTATCGGCACCTATATTTGAAATGCCTATCGGCACCTATATCTGAAAAGCCTATCGGCACCTATTTTTAAAATACCAATCGGCAACTATATCTGAAATGCCTATCAGCACCCATATTTAAAATGCCTATCGAGAACCATATCTGAAATGCCTATCGACACCTATATTTGAAATACCTATCGGCTTCTATATCTGAAATGCCTATCGGCACCTATTTTTAAAATGCCAATCGGCAACTATATCTGAAATGCCTATCAGCACCTATATCTGAAGTGCCTATCGGCAATTATTTTTGAAATGCCTATCGAAAAATACATCTGAAATGCCTATCAGCACCTATATTTGAAATGACTATCGGCAACCATATCTGGAATGCCTATCGGCACCTATATTTGAAATGCCTATCGGTTTCTATATCTGAAATGCCTATCGGCACCTATTTTTAAAATGCCAATCGGCAACTATATCTGAAATGCCTATCGGCACCTATTTTTGAAATGCCTATCGGAAACTACATCTGAAATGCCTATCAGCACCTATATTTGAAATGCCTATCGGCAACCAAATCAGAAATGCCTATCGGCACCTATATCTGAAATGCCTTCCGGCATTTATATCTGAAATGCCTATCGGCACCTATATTTGAAATGCCTATCGGCACCTATTTTTAAAATGCCAATCGGCAACTATATCTGAAATGCCTATCGGCACCTATATCTGAAATGCCTTTCGGCACCTAACTACATCTGAAATGCCTATCAGCACCTATATTTAAAATGCCTATCGGCAACCATATCTCAAATGCCTATCGACACCTATATTTGAAATACCTATCGGCTTCTATATCTGAAATGCCTATCGGCACCTATTTTTAAAATGCCAATCGGCAACTATATCTAAAATGCCTATCGGCACCTATATCTGAAATGCCTATCGGCACCAATTTTTGAAATGCCTATCGGAAAATACATCTGAAGTGCCTATCAGCACCTATATTTGAAATGCCTATCGGCAACCATATCTGGAATGCCTATCGGCACCTATATTTGAAATGCCTATCGGCTTCTATATCTGAAATGCCTATCGGCACCTATTTTTAAAATGCCAATCGGCAACTATATCTGAAATGCCTATCAGCACCTATATTTGAAATGCCTATCGGCAACCATATCTGGAATGCCTATCGGCACCTATATTTGAAATGCCTATCGGCTTCTATATCTGAAATGCCTATCGGCACCTATTTTTAAAATGCCAATCGGCAACTATATCTGAAATGCCTATCAGCACCTATATTTGAATGCCTATCGGCAACCAAATCAGAAATGCCTATCGGCATCTATATCTGAAATGCCTATCAGCACCTATATTTGAAATGCCTATCAGCAACCAAATCAGAAATGCCTTTCGGCATTTATAATTCAACTGCCTATCGGCAACTATATCTGAAATGCCTATCGGCACCTATTTTTAAAATGCCAATCGGTAACTATATCTGAAATGCCTATCAGCACCTATATTTGAAATGCCTATCGGCAACCAAATCAGAAATGCCTATCGGCACCTATATTTGAAATGCCTATCGGCACCTATATCTGAAATGCCTATCAGCACCTATATTTGAAATGCCCATCGGCAACTATATTTGAAATGCCTTTCGGCATTTATATTTGAAATGCCTATCGGCACCTATATTTGATATGCCTATCGGCACCTATAATTTAAATGCCTATCGGCAACTATATCTGAAATGCCTATCGGCATCTATTTCTGAAATGCCTATCGGCACCTATATTTGAAATGCCTATCGGCACATATATCTGAAATGCCTATCGGCACCTATTTTTAAAATGCCAATCGGCAACCATATCTGAAATGCCTATCAGCACCTATATTTGAAATGCCTATCGGCAACCAAATCAGAAATGCCTATCGGCACCTGTATTTGAAATGCCTATCGGTACCTCTATCTGAAATGCCTATCGGCACCTGTTTTTAAAATGCCAATCGGCAACTATATCTGAAATGCCTATCAGCACCCATATTTGAAATGCCTATCGGCAACCATATCTGAAATGCCTATCGACACCTATATTTGAAACACCTATCTGCTTCTATATCTGAAATGCCTATCGGCACCTATTTTTAAAATGCCAATCGGCAACTATATCTGAAATTCCTATCGGCACCTATATCTAAATTGCCTATCGGCACCTATTTTTGAAATGCCTATCGGAAACTACATCTGAAATGCCTATCAGCACCTATATTTAAAATGCCTATCGGCAAACAAATCAGAAATACCTATCGGCACTTATATCTGAAATGCCTTTCGGCATGTATATCTGAAATGCCTATCGGCACCTATATTTGAAATGCCTATCGGAACCTATATTTTAAATGCCTATCGACAACTATATCTAATATGCCTATCGGCACCTATATCTGAAATGCCTATCGGCACCTACTTTTGAAATGCCTATCGGAAACTACATCTGAAATGCCTATCGGCAACTATATCTGAAATGCCTATCGGCACCTATATCTGAAATGCCTATCGGTAACCAAATCAGAAATGCCTATCGGCACCTATATTTTAAATGCCTATCGGCAACTATATCTGATATGCCTATCGGCACCTATATCTGAAATGCCTATCGCAACCTATATCTGAAATGCCTATCTGCACCTATTTTTGAAATGCCTATCGGAAACTACATCTGAAATGCCTATCAGCACCTATATTTGAAATGCCTATCGGCTCCTATATCTGAAATGCCTATCGGCACCTATTTTTAAAATGCCAATCGGCAACTATATCTGAAATGCCTATCGGCACCTATATCTGAAATGCCATCGGCACCAATTTTTGAAATGCCTATCGGAAACTACATCTGAAATGCCTATCAGCACCTATATTTGAAATGCTTATCGGCAACCATATCTTGAAAGCCAATCGGCACTTATATTTGAAATGCCTATCGGCTTCTATATCTGAAATACCTATCGGCACCTATTTTTAAAATGCCAATCGGCAACTATAACTGAAATGCCTATTGGCACCTATTTTTGAAATGCCTATCGGAAACTACATCTGAAATGCCAATCGGCACCTATTTTTAAAATGCCAATCGGCAACTATATCTGAAATGCCTATCGGCACCTATATCTGAAATTCCTATCGGCACCAGTTTTTGAAGTGCCTATCGGAAACTACATCTGAAATGCCTATCAGCACATATATTTGAAATGCCTATCTTCAACCATATCTGGAATGCCTATCGGCACCTATATTTGAAATGCCTATCGGCTTCTATCTCTGAAATGCCTATCGGCAACCATATCTGAAATGCCTATCGACACCTATATTTGAAATACCTATCGGCTTCTATATCTGAAATGCCTATCGGCACCTATTTTTAAAATGCCAATCGGCAACTATAACTGAAATGCCTATCAACACCTATTTTTGAAATGCCTATCGGCAACCATATCTGGAATGCCTATCGGCACCTATATTTGAAATGCTTATCGGCTTCTATATCTGAAATGCCTATCGGCACCTATTTTTAAAATGCCAATCGGCAACTATATCTAAAATGCCTATAGGCACCTATATCTGAAATGCCTATCGGCACCTATTTTTGAATTGCCTATCGGAAACTACATCTGAAATGCCTATCAGCACCTATATTTGAAATGCCTATCGGCAACCATATCTGAAATGCCTATCGACACCTATATTTGAAATACCTATCGGCTTCTATATTTGAAATGCCTATCGACACCTATTTTTAAAATGCCAATCGGCAACTATATCTGAAATGCCTATCGGCACCTATATCTGAAATGCCTATCGGCACCTATTTTTGAAATGCCTATCGGAAACTACATCTGAAATGCCTATCAGCACCTATATTTGTAATGCCTATCGCAAACCATATCTGAAATGCCTATCGACACCTATATTTGAAATACCTATCGGCTTCTATATCTGAAATGCCTATCGGCACCTATTTTTAAAATGCCAATCGGCAACTATATCTGAAATGCCTATCGGCACCTATATCTAAAATGCCTATCGGCACCTATATTTGAAATGCCTATCGGCACCAATTTTTGAAATGTCTATCGAAAACTACATCTGAAATGCCTATCAGCACCTTTATTTGAAATGCCTATCGGCAACCATATCTGGAATGCTTATCGGCACCTATATTTGAAATGCCTATCGGATTCTATATCTGAAATGCCTATCGGCACCTATTTTTAAAATGCCAATCGGCAACTATATCTGAAATGCATATCGGCACCTATATCTGAAATGCCTATCGGCACCTATTTTTGAAATGCCTATCGGAAACTACATCTGAAATGCCTATCAGCACCTATATTTGAAATGCCTATCGACAAGCATATCTGGAATGCCTATCGGCACCTATATTTGAAATGCCTATCGGCTTCTAAATCTGAAATGCCTATCGGCACCTATTTTTAAAATGCCAATCGGCAACTATATCTGAAACGCCTATCGGCACTTATATCTGAAATGCCTATCGGCACCTATTTTTGAAATGCCTATCGGAAACTACATCTGAAAAGCCTATCAGCACCTATATTTGAAATGCCTATCGGCAACCATATCTGGAATGCCTATCGGCACCTATATTTGAAATGCCTATCGGCTCCTATATCTGAAATGCCTATCTGCACTTATTTTTAAAATGCCAATCAGCAACTATATCTGGAGTGCCTATCGGCACCTATATCTGAAATGCCTATCGGCACCTATTTTTTAAATGCCTATCGAAAATTACATCTGAAATGCCTATCAGCACCTATATTTGAAATGCCTATCGGCAACCACATCAGAAATGCCTATCGGCACCTATATCTAAAATGCCTTTCGGCATTTATATCTGAAATGCCTATCGACACCTATATTTGAAATGCCTATCGACACCTATATTTTAAATGCCTATCGGCAACTATATCTGATATGCCTATCGGCACCCATATCTGAAATGCCTATCGGCACCTATTTTTGAAATGCCTATCGGAAACTACATCTAAAATAAAATCGGCACCTATTTTTAAAATGCCAATCGGCAACTATATCTGAAATGCCTATCGGCGCCTATACTTGAAATACCTATCGGCTTCTATATCTGAAATGCCTATCGGTACCTATTATTAAAATGCCTGTCGGCAACTATATCTGAAATGCCTATCGGCACCAATTTTTGAAATGCCCATCGGAAACTACATCTGAAATGCCTATCAGCACCTATATTTGAAATGCCTATCGGCAACCATATCTGAAATGCCTATCGACACCTATATTTGAAATACCTACCGGCTTCTATATCTGAAATGCCTATCGGCACCTATTTTTGAAATGCCTATCGGAAACTACATCTGAAATGCCTATCAGCACCTATATTTTAAATGCCTATCGGCAACAATATCGGAAATGCCTATCGGCACCTATATTTGAAATGCCTTTCGGCATTTATATCTGAAATGCCTATCGACACCTATATTTTAAATGCCTATTGGCACCTATATTTTAAATGCCTTTTGGCAACTATATCTGATATGCCTATCGGCACCAATATTTGAAATGCCTATCGGAAACTACATCTGAAATGCCTATTGGCACCTATTTTTAAAATGCCAATCGGCAACTATATCTGAAATGCCTATCGGCACCTATATCTGAAATGCCTATTCGCACCTATTTTTGAAATGCCTATCGGAAACTACATCTGAAATACCTACCAGCACCTATATTTGAAATGCCTATCGGCAACCATATCTGGAATGCCTATCGGCACCTATATTTGAAATGCATATCGGCTTCTATATCTGAAATGCCTATCGGCACCTATTTTTAAAATGCCAATCGGCAACTATATCTGAAATAACTATCGGCACCTATATCTGAAATGCCTATCGGCACCTATTTTTGAAATGCCTATCGGAAACTACATCTGAAATGCCTATCAGCACCTATATTTGAAATGCCTATCGGCAGCCATATCTGAAATGCCTATCGGCACCTATATTTGAAATGCTTATCGGCTTCTATATCTGAAATGCCTATCGGCACCTATTTTTAAAATGCCAATCGGCAACTATATCTGAAATGCCTATCAGCAACTATATCTGATATGCCTATCGGCACCTATATATGAAATGCCTATCGCCACCTATTTTTTAAATGCCTATCGGCACCTATTTTTAAAATGCCAATCGGCAACTATATCTGAAATGCCTATCGGCACCTATATCTGAAATGCCTATCGGCACCTATTTTTGAAATGCTAATCGGAAACTACATCTGAAATGCCTATCAGCACCTATATTTGAAATGCCTATCGGCAACAATATCTGGAATGCCTATCGGACACTATATTTGAAATGCCTTTCGGCATTTATATCTGAAATGCCTATCGGCACCTATATTTGATATGCCTATCGGCACCTATATTTTAAATGCCTATCGGCACCTATATTTGAAATGCCTATCGGCACCTATATCTGAAATGCCTATCGGCACCTATTTTTAAAATGCCAATCGGCAAATATATCTAAAATGCCTATCTTCACCTCTATTTGAAATGCCTATCGGCAACCAAATCAGAAATGCCTATCGGCACCTATATTTGAAATGCCTATCGGCACCTATATCTGAAATGCCTATCAGCACCTATATTTGAAATGCCTATCAGCAACCAAATCAGAAATGCCTATCGGCAACTATATTTGAAATGCCTATCGGCACCTATATCTGAAATTACTATCGGCACCAGTTTTTGAAATGCCTATCGGAAACTACATCTGAAATGCCTATCAGCACATATATTTGAAATGCCTATCGGCAAACGTATCTGGAATGCCTATCGGCACCTATAATTGAAATGCCTATAGGCTTCTATATTTGAAATGCCTATCGGCACCTATTTTTTAAATGCCAAACAGCAACTATATCTGAAATGCCTATCGGCACCTATATCTGAAATGCCTATCGGCACCTATTTTTGAAATGCCTATCGGAAACTACATCTGAAATGCCTATCAGCACCTATATTTCAAATGCCTATCGGGAACCATATCTGGAATGCCTATCGGCACCTATATTTGTAATGCCTATCGGCACCTATTTTTGAAATGCCTATCGGAAACTACATCTGAAATGCCTATCAGCACCTATATTTGAAATGCCTATCGGCAGCCATATCTGGAATGCCTATCGGCACCTATATTTGAAATGCTTATCGGCTTCTATATCTGAAATGCCTATCGGCACCTATTTTTAAAATGCCAATCGGCAACTATATCTGAAATGCCTATCAGCAACAATATCTGATATGCCTATCGGCACCTATATATGAAATGCCTATCGCCACCTATTTTTTAAATGCCTATCGGCACCTATTTTTAAAATGCCAATCGGCAACTATATCTGAAATGCCTATCGGCACCTATATCTGAAATGCCTATCGGCACCTATTTTTGAAATGCCAATCGGAAACTACATCTGAAATGCCTATCAGCACCTATATTTGAAATGCCTATCGGCAACAATATCTGGAATGCCTATCGGCACCTTTATTTCAAATGCCTATCGGCTTCTATATCTGAAATGCCTATCAGCACCTATTTTTAAAATGCCAATCGGCAACTATATCTGAAATGCCTATCGGCACCTATATCTGAAATGCCTATCGGCACCTATATCTGAAATGCCTATCGGCAACTATATTTGAAATGCCTTTCGGCATTTATATCTGAAATGCCTATCGGCACCTATATTTGATATGCCTATCGGCACCTATATTTTAAATGCCTATCGGCACCTATATTTTAAATGCCTATCGGCACCTATATCTGAAATGCCTATCGGCACCTATTTTTAAAATGCCAATCGGCAAATATATCTAAAATGCCTATCTTCACCTCTATTTGAAATGCCTACCGGCAACCAAATCAGAAATGCCTATCGGCACCTATATTTGAAATGCCTATCGGCACCTATATCTGAAATGCCTATCAGCACCTATATTTGAAATGCCTATCAGCAACCAAATCAGAAATGCCTATCGGCAACTATATTTGAAATGCCTATCGGCACCTATATCTGAAATTACTATCGGCACCAGTTTTTGAAATGCCTATCGGAAACTACATCTGAAATGCCTATCAGCACATATATTTGAAATGCCTATCGGCAAACGTATCTGGAATGCCTATCGGCACGTATAATTGAAATGCCTATAGGCTTCTATATTTGAAATGCCTATCGGCACCTATTTTTTAAATGCCAAACGGCAACTATATCTGAAATGCCTATCGGCACCTATATCTGAAATGCCTATCGGCACCTATTTTTGAAATGCCTATCGGAAACTACATCTGAAATGCCTATCAGCACCTATATTTGAAATGCCTATCGGCAACCATATCTGGAATGCCTATCGGCACCTATATTTGAAATGCCTATCGGCACCTATTTTTAAAATGCCTATCGGAAACATCAATCTGAAATGCCTATCAGCACCTATATTTGAAATGCCTATCGGCAAGCATATCTGGAATGCCTATCGGCACCTATATTTGAAATGCCTATCGGCTTCTAAATCTGAAATGCCTATCGGCACCTATTTTTAAAATGCCAATCGGCAACTATATCTGAATCGCCTATCGGCACCTATTTTTAAAATGCCAATCGGCAACTATATCTGAAATGCCTATCGGCACCTATATCTGAAATGCCTATCGGCACCTATATTTGAAATGCCTATCGGCACCAATTTTTGAAATGTCTATAGAAAACTACATCTGAAATGCCTATCAGCACCTATATTTGAAATGCCTATCGGCAACCATATCTGGAATGCTTATCGGCACCTATATTTGAAATGCCTATCGGATTCTATATCTGAAATGCCTAACGGCACTTATTTTTAAAATGCCAATCGGCAACTATATCTGAAATGCCTATCGGCACCTATATCTGAAATGCCTATCGGCACCTATTTTTGAAATGCCTATCGAAAACTACATCTGAAATGCCTATCAGCACCTATATTTGAAATTCCTATCGGCAAGCATATCTGGAATGCCTATCGGCACCTATATTTGAAATGCCTATCGGCTTCTAAATCTGAAATGCCTATCGGCACCTATTTTTAAAATGCCAATCGGCAACAATATCTGAAACGCCTATCGGCACCTATATCTGAAATGCCTATCGGCACCTATTTTTGAAATGCCTATCAAAAACTACATCTGAAAAGCCTATTAGCACCTATATTTGAAATGCCTATGGGCAACCATATCCGGAATGCCTATCGGCACCTATATTTGAAATGCCTATCCGCTCCTATATCTGAAATGCCTATCTGCACTTATTTTTAAAATGCCAATCAGCAACTATATCTGGAGTGCCTATCGGCACCTATATCTGAAATGCCTATCGGCACCTATTTTTTAAATGCCTATCGAAAACTACATCTGAAATGCCTATCAGCACCTATATTTGAAATGCCTATTGGCAACCACATCAGAAATGCCTATCGGCACCTATATCTGAAATGCCTTTCGGCATTTATATCTGAAATGCCTATCGACACCTATATTTGAAATGCCTTTCGGCACCTATTTTTTAAATGCCTATCGGCAACTATATCTGATATGCCTATCGGCACCCATATCTGAAATGCCTATCGGCACCTATTTTTGAAATGCCTATCGGAAACTACTTCTAAAATAAAATCGGCACCTATTTTTAAAATGCCAATCGGCAACTATATCTGAAATGCCTATCGGCGCCTATACTTGAAATACCTATCGGCTTCTATATTATCTGAAATGCCTATCGGTACCTATTTTTAAAATGCCAGTCGGCAACTATATCTGAAATGCCTATCGGCACCAATTTTTGAAATGCCCATCGGAAACTACATCTGAAATGCCTATCAGCACCTATATTTGAAATGCCTATCGGCAACCATATCTGAAATGCCTATCGACACCTATATTTGAAATACCTATCGGCTTCTATATCTGAAATGCCCATTGGCACCTATTTTTGAAATGCCTATCGGAAACTACATCTGAAATGCCTGTCAGCACCTATATTTGAAATGCCTATCGGCAACCATATCTGGAATGCCTATCGGCACCTATATTTGAAATGCCTATCGGCTTCTATATCTGAAATGCCTATCGACACCTATTTCTAAAATGCCAATCGGCAACTATATCTGAAGTGCCTATCGGCACCTATATCTGAAATGCCTATCGGCACCTATTTTTGAAATGCATATCGGAAACTACATCTGAAATGCCTATCAGCACCTATATTTGAAATGCCTATCGGCAACCACATCAGAAATGCCTATCGGCACCTATATCTGAAATGCCTTTCGGCATTTATATCTGAAATGCCTATCGACACCTATATTTTAAATGCCTATTGGCACCTATATTTTAAATGCCTTTTAGCAACTATATCTGATATGCCTATCGGCACCAATATTTGAAATGCCTATCGGAAACTACATCTGAAATGCCTATTGGCACCTATTTTTAAAATGCCAATCGGCAACTATATCTGAAATGCCTATCGGCACCTATATCTGAAATGCCTATCGGCACCTATTTTTGAAATGCCTATCGGAAACTACATCTGAAATACCTACCAGCACCTATATTTGAAATGCCTATCGGCAACCATATCTGGAATGCCTATCGGCACCTATATTTGAAATGCATATCGGCTTCTATATCTGAAATGCCTATCGGCACCTATTTTTAAAATGCCAATCGGCAACTATATCTGAAATGCCTATCAGCACCTATATCTGAAATGCCTATCGGCACCTATTTTTGAAATGCCTATCGGAAACTACATCTGAAATGCCTATCAGCACCTATATTTGAAATGCCTATCGGCAACCATATCTGGAATGCCTATCGGCACCTTTATTTGAAATGCTTATCGGCTTCTATATCTGAAATGCCTATCGGCACCTATTTTTAAAATGCCAATCGGCAACTATATCTGAAATGCCTATCAGCAACTATATCTGATATGCCTATCGGCACCTATATATGAAATGCCTATCGCCACCTATTTTTTAAATGCCTATCGGCACCTATTTTTAAAATGCCAATCGGCAACTATATCTGAAATGCCTATCGGCACCTATATCTGAAATGCCTATCGGCACCTATTTTTGAAATGCCAATCGGAAACTACATCTGAAATGCCTATTAGCACCTATATTTGAATTGCCTATCGGCAACCATATCTGGAATGCCTATCGGTACCTTTATTTCAAATGCCTATCGGTTTCTATATCTGAAATGCCTATCGGCACCTATTTTTAAAATGCCAATCGGCAACTATATCTGAAATGCCTATCGGCACATATATCTGAAATGCCTATCGGCACCTATATCTGAAATGCCTATCGGCAACTATATTTGAAATGCCTTTCAGCATTTATATCTGAAATGCCTATCGGCACCTATATTTGATATGCCTATCGGCACCTATATTTTAAATGCCTATCGGCACCTATATTTGAAATGCCTATCGGCACCTATATCTGAAATGCCTATCGGCACCTATTTTTAAAATGCCAATAGGCAAATATATCTAAAATGCCTATCTTCACCTATATTTGAAATGCCTATCGGCAACCAAATCAGAAATGCCTATCGGCACCTATATTTGAAATGCCTATCGGCACCTATATCTGAAATGCCTATCAGCACCTATATTTGAAATGCCTATCAGCAACCAAATCAGAAATGCCTATCGGCAACTATATTTGAAATGCCTATCGGCACCTATATCTGAAATTCCTATCGGCACCAGTTTTTGAAATGCCTATCGGAAACTACATCTGAAATGCCTATCAGCACATATATTTGAAATGCCTATCGGCAAACGTATCTGGAATGCCTATCGGCACCTATATTTGAAATGCCTATAGGCTTCTATATTTGAAATGCCTATCGGCACCTATTTTTTAAATGCCAAACGGCAACTATATGTGAAATGCCTATCGGCACCTATATCTGAAATGCCTATCGGCACCTATTTTTGAAATGCCTATGGGAAACTACATCTGAAATGCCTATCAGCACCTATATTTGAAATGCCTATCGGCAACCATATCTGGAATGCCTATCGGCACCTATATTTGAAATGCCTATCGGCTTTTATATCTGAAATGCCTATCGGCACCTATATATGAAATGCCTATCGCCACCTATTTTTTAAATGCCTATGGGCACCTATTTTTAAAATGCCTATCGGCAACTATATCTGAAATGCCTATCGGCACCTATATCTGAAATGCCTATCGGCACCTATTTTTGAAATGCCTATCGGAAATTACATCTGAAATGCCTATCAGCACTTATATTTGAAATGCCTATCGGCAACCATATCTGAAATGCCTATCGACACCTATATTTGAAATACCTATCGGTAACTATATCTGAAATGCCTATCGGCACATATATCTGAAATGCCTATCGGCACCAATATTTGAAATGCCTATCGGAAACTACATCTGGAATGCCTATCAGCACCTATATTTGAAATGCCTATCGGCAACCATATCTGGAATGCCTATCGGCACCTATATTTGAAATGCCTATCGGCCTCTATATCTGAAATGCCTATCGACACCTATTTTTAAAATGCCAATCGGCAACTATATCTGAAATGCCTATCGGCACCTATATCTGAAATGCCTATCGGCTCCTATTTTTGAAATGCCTATCGGAAACTACATCTGAAATGCCTATCAGCACCTATATTTGTAATGCCTATCGCAACCATATCTGAAATGCCTATCGACCCCTATATTTGAAATACCTATCGGCTTCTATATCTGAAATGCCTATCGGCACCTATTTTTAAAATGCCAATCGGCAACTATATCTGAAATGTCTATCGGCACCTATATCTGAAATGCCTATCGGCACCTATATCTGAAATGCCTATCGGCACCAATTTTTGAAATGTCTATCGAAAACTACATCTGAAATGCCTATCAGCACCTATATTTGAAATGCCTATCGGCAACCATATCTGGAATGCTTATCGGCACCTATATTTGAAATGCCTATCGGATTCTATATCTGAAATGCCTATCGGCACCTATTTTTAAAATGCCAATCGGCAACTATATCTGAAATGTCTATCGGCACCTATATCTGAAATGCCTATCGGCACCTATATCTGAAATGCCTATCGGCACCAATTTTTGAAATGTCTATCGAAAACTACATCTGAAATGCCTATCAGCACCTATATTTGAAATGCCTATCGGCAACCATATCTGGAATGCTTATCGGCACCTATATTTGAAATGCCTATCGGCTCCTATATCTGAAATGCCTATCGGCACCTATTTTTAAAATGCCAATCGGCAACTATATCTGAAATGCCTGTCGGCACCTATATCTGAAATGCCTATCGGCACCTATATCTGAAATGCCTATCGGCACCTATTTTTGAAATGCCAATCGGAAACTACATCTGAAATGCATATCAGCACCTATATTTGAAATGCCTATCGGCAACCATATCTATAATGCCTATCGGCACTTATTTTTTAAATGCCAATCGGCAACTATATCTGAAGTGCCTATCGGCACCTATATCTGAAATGCCTATCGGAACCTATTTTTTAAATGCCTATCGAAAACTACATCTGAAATGCCTATCAGCACCTATATTTGAAATGCCTATCGGCAACCACATCAGAAATGCCTATCGGCACCTATATCTGAAAAGCCCTTTGGCACCTATTTTTGAAATGCCTATCGGAAACTACATCTAAAATAAAATCGGCACCTATTTTTAAAATGCCAATCGGCAACTATATCTGAAATGCCTATCGGCGCCTATACTTGAAATACCTATCGGCTTCTATATCTGAGATGCCTATCGGTACCTATTTTTAAAATGCCAGTCGGCAACTATATCTGAAATGCCTATCGGCACCAATTTTTGAAATGCCCATCGGAAACTACATCTGAAATGCCTATCAGCACCTATATTTGAAATGCCTATCGGCAACCATATCTGGAATGCCTATCGGCACCTATATTTCAAATGCCTATCGGCTTCTATATCTGAAATGCCTATCGGCACCTATATTTGAAATGCCTATCGGCATCTATATCTGAAATGCCTATCGGCACCTATTTTTAAAATGCCAATCGGCAAATATATCTAGAATGCCTATCAGCACCTATATTTGAAATGCCTATCGGCAACCAAATCAGAAATGCCTATCGGCACCTATATTTGAAATGCCTATCGGCACCTATATCTGAAATGCCTATCAGCACCTATATTTGAAATGCCTATCAGCAACCAAATCAGAAATGCCTATCGGCAACTATATTTGAAATGCCTATCGGCACCTATATCTGAAATTCCTATCGGCACCAGTTTTTGAAATGCCTATCGGAAACTACATCTGAAATGCCTATCAGCACATATATTTGAAATGCCTATCGGCAAACGTATCTGGAATGCCTATCGGCACCTATATTTGAAATGCCTATCGGCTTCTATATTTGAAATGCCTATCGGCACTTATTTTTTAAATGCCAAACGGCAACTATATCTGAAATGCCTATCGGCACCTGTATCTGAAATGCCTATCGACACCTATTTTTGAAATGCCTATCGGAAACTACATCTGAAATGCCTATCAGCACCTATATTTGAAATGCCTATCGGCAACCATATCTGGAATGCCTATCGGCACCTATATTTGAAAAGCCTATCGGCTTCTATATTTGAAATGCCTATCGGCACCTATTTTTAAAATGCCAATCGGCAACTATATCTGAAATGCCTATCGGCACCTATATCTGAAATGCCTATCGGCACCTATTTTTGAATTGCCTATCGGAAACTACATCTGAAATGCCTATCAGCACCTATATTTGAAATGCCTATCGGTAACCATATATGAAATGCCTATCGACACCTATATTTGAAATACCTATCGGGTTCTATATCTGAAATGCCTATCGGCACCTATTTTTAAAATGCCAATCGGTAACTATATCTGAAATGCCTATCGGCACATATATCTGACATGCCTATCGGCACCAATATTTGAAATGCCTATAGGAAACTACATCTGGAATGCCTATCAGCACCTATATTTGAAATGCCTATCGGCAACCATATCTGGAATGCCTATCGGCACCTATATTTGAAATGCCTATCGGCTTCTATATCTGAAATGCCTATCGACACCTATTTTTAAAATGCCAATCGGCAACTATATCTGAAATGCCTATAGGCACCTATATCTGAAATGCCTATCGGCACCTATTTTTGAAATGCCTATCGGAAACTACATCTGAAATGCCTATCAGCACCTATATTTGTAATGCCTATCGGCAACCATATCTGAAATGCCTATCGACACCTATATTTGAAATACCTATCGGCTTCTATATCTGAAATGCCTATCGGCACCTATTTTTAAAATGCCAATCGGCAACTATATCTGAAATGTCTATCGGCACCTATATCTGAAATGCCTATCGGCACCTATATCTGAAATGCCTATCGGCACCTATTTTTGAATTGCCTATCGGAAACTACATCTGAAATGCCTATCAGCACCTATATTTGAAATGCCTATCGGCAACCATATCTGGAATGCTTATCGGCACTTATATTTGAAATGCCTATCGGATTCTATATCTGAAATGCCTATCGGCACCTATTTTTAAAATGCCAATCGGCAACTATATCTGAAATGCCTATCGGCACCTATTTTTGAAATGCCTATCGGAAACTACATCTGAAATGCCTATCAGCACCTATATTTGAAATGCCTCTTGGCAACCATATCTGGAATGCCTATCGGCACCTATATTTGAAATGCCTATCGGCTTCTATATCTGAAATGCCTATCGGCACCTATTTTTAAAATGCCAATCGGCAACTATATCTGAAATGCCTATCGGCACCTATATCTGAAATGCCTATCGGCACCTATTTTTGAAATGCCAATCGGAAACTACATCTGAAATGCCTATCAGCACCTATATTTGAAATGCCTATCGGCAACCATATCTGGAATGCCTATCGGCACCTATATTTGAAATGCCTATCGGCTTCTATATCTGAAATGCCTATCTGCACTTATTTTTTAAATGCCAATCGGCAACTATATCTGAAGTGCCTATCGGCACCTATATCTGAAATGCCTATCGGCACCTATTTTTTAAATGCCTATCGAAAACTACATCTGAAATGCCTATCAGCACCTATATTTGAAATGCCTATCGGCAACCACATCAGAAATGCCTATCGGCACCTATATCTGAAATGCCTTTCGGCATTTATATCTGAAATGCCTATCGACACCTATATTTGAAATGCCTATCGGCACCTATATTTTAAATGCCTATCGGCAACTATATCTGATATGCCTATTGACATTTATATCTGAAATGCCTATCGGCACCTATTTTTGAAATGCCTATCGGAAATTACATCTGAAATGCCTATCGGCACCTATTTTTAAAATGCTAATCGGCAACTATATCTGAAATGCCTATCGGCACCTATATCTGAAATGCCTATCGGCACCTATTTTTGAAATGCCTATCGGAAACTACATCTGAAATGCCTATCAGCACCTATATTTGAAACGCCTATCGGACACCATATCTGAAATGCCTATCGACACCTATATTTAAAATACCTATCGGCTTCTATATTTGAAATGCCTATCAGTAACTATATTTGAAATGCCTTTCGGCATTTATATCTGAAATGCCTATCGGCACCTTTATTTGATATGCCTATCGGCACCTATATTTTAAATGCCTATCGGCAACTATATCTGAAATGCCTATCGGCATCTATTTCTGAAATGCCTATCGGCAACTATATCTGAAATGGCTATCGGCACCTATATTTGAAATGCCTATCGGCACCTATATCTGAAATGCCTATCGGCACCTATTTTTAAAATGCTAATCGGCAACTATATCTGAAATGCCTATCGGCACCTATTTTTGAAATGCCTATCGGAAACTACATCTGAAATGCCTATCAGCACCTATATTTGAAATGCCTATCGGCAACCATATCTGGAATACCAATCGGCACCTATATTTGAAATGCCTATCGGCTTCTATATCTGAAATGCCTATCGGCACCTATTTTTGAAATGCCAATCGGCAACTATATCTGAAATGCCTCTCAGCAACTATATCTGAAATGCCTATCGGCACCTATATTTAAAATGATTATCGGCTTCTATATCTGAAATGCCTATCGGTACTTATTTTTAAAATGCCAATCGGCAACTATATCTGAAATGCCTATCGGCACCAATATTTGAACTGCCTATCGGCACCTATATTTGAAATGCCTATCGGCGACTATATCTAAAATGCCTAACGGCACCTATATCTGAAATGCCTATCGCCACCTATATTTTAAATGCCTATCGCCAACAATATCTGATAGCCTAACAGCACCTATATTCGAAATGCCCATCGGCAACTATATCTGAAATGCCTATCGGCACCTATATTTGAAATGCCTATGGGCACCTATATTTTAAATGCCTATCGTTAACTATATCTGATATGCCTATCGGCACGTATATCTGAAATGCCTATCGGCACCTATTTTTGAAATGCCTATCGGAAACTATATCTAAAATGCCTATCGGCACCTATTTTTAAAATGCTAATCGGCAACAATATCTGAAATGCCTATCGGCACCTATATCTGAAATGCCTATCGGCACCTATTTTTGAAATGCCTATCGGAAACTACATCTGAAATGCCTATCAGCGCCTATACTTAAAATGCCTATCGGCAACCAAATCAGAAATGCCTATCGGCACCTATATCTGAAATGCCTTTCGGCATTTATACCTGAAATGCCTATCGGCACCTATATTTGAAATGCCTACCGGCACCTATATTTTAAATACCTATCGGCAACTATATCTGATATGCCTATCGACATTTATATCTGAAATGCCTATCGGCACCTATTTTTGAAATGCCTATCGGAAACTACATCTGAAATGCCTATCAGCACCTATATTTGAAATGCCTATCGGACACCATATCTGAAATGCCTATCAACACCTATATTTGAAATACCTATCGCCTTCTATATCTGAAATGCCTATCGGCTCCTATTTTTAAAATGCCAATCGGCAACTATATCTGAAATGCCTATCAGCACCTATATTTGAAATGCCTATCGGTAACTATATTTGAAATGCCTTTCGGCATTTATATCTGAAATGCCTATCGGCACCTTTATTTGATATGCCTATCGCCACCTATATTTTAAATGCCTATCGGCAACTATATCTGAAATGCCTATCGGCATCTATTTCTGAAATGCCTATCGGCAACTATATCTGAAATGGCTATCGGCACCTATATTTGAAATGCCTATCGGCACCTATATCTGAAATGCCTATCGGCACCTATTTTTAAAATGCTAATCGGCAACTATATCTGAAATGCCTATCGGCACCTATTTTTGAAATGCCTATCGGAAACTACATCTGAAATGCCTATCAGCACCTATATTTGAAATGTCTATCGGCAAACATATCTGGAATACCAATCGGAACCCATATTTGAAATGCCTATCGGCTTCTATATCTGAAATGCCTATCAGCACCTATTTTTGAAATGCCAATCGGCAACTATATCTGAAATGCCTATCAGCAACTATATCTGATATGCCTATCGGCACCTATATATGAAATGCCTATCGCCACCTATTTTTGAAATGCCTATTGGAAACTACATCTTAAATGCCTATCGGCACCTATTTTTAAAATGCCTATCGGAAACTATATCTGAAATGCCTATCGGCACCTATATCTGAAATGCCTATCGGCACCTATTTTTGAAATGCCTATCGGAAACTACATCTGAAATGCCTATCAGCACTTATATTTGAAATGCCTATCGGCAACGATATCTGAAATGCCTATCGACACCTATATTTGAAATACCTATCGGCTTCTATATCTGAAATGCCTATCGGCACCTATTTTTAAAATGCCAATCGGCAACTATATCTGAAATGCCTATCGGCACCTATTTTTGAAATGCCTATCGGAAACTACATCTGAAATGCCTATCAGCACCTATATTTGAAATGTCTATCGGCAAACATATCTGGAATACCAATCGGAACCCATATTTGAAATGCCTATCGGCTTCTATATCTGAAATGCCTATCGGCACCTATTTTTGAAATGCCAATCGGAAACTACATCTGAAATGCCTATCAGCACCTATTTTTGAAAAGCCTATCGGCAACGATATCTGGAATGCCTATCGGCACCTATATTTCAAATGCCTATCGGCTTCTATATCTGAAATGCCTATCGGCACCTATTTTTAAAATGCCAGTCGGCAACTATATCTGAAATGCCTACCGGCACCTATATCTGAAATGCCTATCGGCACCTATATCTAAAATGCCTATCGGCAAATATATTTGAAATGCCTTTCGGCATTTATATCTGTAATGCCTATCGGCACCTATATTTGATATGCCTATCGGCACCTATATTTTAAATGCCTATCGGCAACAACATATGAAATGCCTATCGGCATCTATTTCTGAAATGCCTATCGGCAACTATATCTAAAATGCCTATCGGCACCTATATTCAAATGCCTATCGGCACCTATATCCGAAATGCCTATCGGCACCTATTTTTAAAATGCCAATCGGCAAATATATCTAAAATGCCTATCAGACCCTATATTTGAAATGCCTATCGGCAACCAAATCAGAAATGCCTATCGGCACCTATATTTGAAATGCCTATCGGCACCTTTATCTGAAATGCATATCAGCACCTATATTTGAAATGCCTATCAGCAACTAAATCAGAAATGCCTATCGGCAACTATATTTGAAATGCCTATCGGCACCTATATCTGAAATGCCTATCGGCACCTATTTTTAAAATGCCAATCGGCAACTATATCTGAAATGCCTATCAGCACCCATATTTGAAATGCCTATCGGCAACCATATCTGAAATGCCTATCGACACCTTTATTTTAAATACCTATCGGCTTCTATATCTGTAATGCATTGCGGCACCTATTTTTAAAATGCCAATCGGCAACTATATCTGAAATGCCTATAGGCACCTATATCTGAAATGCCTATCGGAACCTATTTTTGAAATGCCAATCGGAAACTACATCTGAAATGCCTATCAGCACCTATGTTTGAAATGCCTATCGGCACCTGTATCTGAAATGCCTATCGGCAACTATATTTGAAATGCCTTTCGGCATTTATATCTGAAGTGCCTATCGGCATTTTTATTTGATATGCCTATCGGCACCTATATTTCAAATACCTATCGGCAACTATATCTGAAATGCCTATCGGCACCTATATCTGAAATACCTATCGGCACCTATATCTGAAATGCCTATCGGCAACTATATTTGAAATGCCTTTCGGCATTTATATCTAAAATGCCTATCGGCACCTATATTTGAAATGCCTATCGGCACCTATATCTGAAATGCCTATCGGCACCTATTTTGAAAATGCCAATCGGCAACTATATCTGAAATGCCTATCAGCACCTATATTTGAAATGCCTATCGGCAACCACATCTGAAATACCTATCGACACCTATATTTGAAATACCTATCGGCTTCTATATCTGAAATGCCTATCGGCACCTATTTTTTAAATGCCAATCGGCAACTATATCTGAAATGCCTATCGGCACCTATATCTGAAATGCCTATCGGCACCTATTTTTGAAATGCCTATCGAAAACTACATCTGAAATGCCTATCAGCACCTATATTTGAAATGCCTATCGTCAACCATATCTGAAATGCCTATCGACACCTATATTTGTAATACCTATCGGCTTCTATATCTAAAATGCCTATCGGCACCTATTTTTAAAATGCCAATCGGCAACTATATCTGAAATGCCTATTAGCACCTATATCTGAAATGCCTATCGGCACCTATTTTTGAAATGCCTATCGGAAACTACATCTGAAATGCCTATCAGCACCTATATTTGAAATTCCTATCGGCTTTTATATCTGAAATGCCTATCGGCACCTATTTCTAAAATGCCAATCGGCAACTATATCTGAAATGCCTAGCAGCAACTATATCTGATATGCCTATCGGCACCTATATCTGAAATGCCTATCGCCACCTATTTTTGAAATGCCTATCGGAAACTACATCTGAAATGCCTATCATAACCTATTTTTAAAATGCCAATCGGCAACTATATCTGAAATGCCTATTGGCACCTATATCTGAAATGCCTATCGGCACCTATTTTTGAAATGCCTATCGGAAACTACATCTGAAATGCCTATCAGCACTTATATTTGAAATGCCTATCGGCAACCATATCTGAAATGCCTATCGACACCTATATTTGAAATACCTATCGGCTTCTATATCTGAAATGCCTATCGACACCTATTTTTAAAATGCCAATCGGCAACTATATCTGAAATGCCTATCGGCACCTATATCTGAAATGCCTATCGGCACCTATATCTGAAATGCCTATCGGCAACTATATTTGAAATGCCTTCGGCATTTATATCTGAAATGCCTATCGGCACCTATATTTGATATGCTTATCGGCACCTATATTTCAAATGCCTATCGGCAACTATATCTAAAATGCCTATCGGCACCTATATTTGAAATGCCTATCGGCACCTATACCTGAAATGCCTATCGGCACCTATTTTTAAAATGTTAATCGGCAACTATATCTGAAATGCCTATCAGCACCTATATTTGAAATGCCTATCGGCACCTATTTTTAAAATGTTAATCGGCAACTATATCTGAAATGCCTATCAGCACCTATATTTGAAATGCCTATCGGCAACCAAATCAGAAATACCTATCGGCACCTATATTTGAAATGCCTATCGGCACCTATATCTGAAATGCCTATCAGCACCTATATTTGAAATGCCTATCAGCAACCAAATCAGAAATGCCTATCGGCACCTATATTTGAAATGCCTATCGGCACCTATATCTGAAATGCCTATCGGCACCTATTTTTTAAATGCCAATCGGCAACTATATCTGAAATGCCTATCAGCACCCATATTTGAAATGCCTATCGGCAACCATATCTGAAATGCCTATCGACACCTATATTTGAAATACCTATCGGCTTCTATATCTGAAAGGCCTATCGGCACCTATTTTTAAAATGCCAATCGGCAACTGTATCTGAAATGCCTATAGGCACCTATATCTAAAATGCCTATCGGCACCTATTTTTGAAATGCCTATCGGAAACTACATCTGAAATGCCTATCAGCACCTATATTTGAAATGACTATCGGCAACCATATCTGGAATGCCTATCGGCACCTATATTTGAAATGCCTATCGGCTTCTATATCTGAAATGCCTATCGGCACCTATTTTTAAAATGCCAATCGGCAACTATATCTGAAATGCCTATCAACACCTATATCTGAAATGCCTATCGGCACCTATTTTTGAAATGCCAATCGGAAACTACATCTGAAATGCCTATCAGCACCTATATTTGAAATGCCTATCGGCAACCAAATGAGAAATGCCTATCGGCACCTATACCTGAAATGCCTTTCAGCATTTATATCTGAAATGCCTATCGGCACCTATATTTGAAATGCCTATCGGCACCTATTTTCTAAAATGCCAATCGGCAACTATATCTGAAATGCCTATCGGCACCTATATTTTAAATGCCTATCGGCACCTATATCTGAAATGCCTATCGGCACCTATTTTTAAAATGCCAATCGGCAACTATATCTGAAATGACTATCGACACCTATATTTGAAATACTTATCGGCTTCTATATCTGAAATGCCTATCGGCACCTATTTTTGAAATGCAAATCGGCAACTATATCTGAAATGCCTATCGGTACCTATATCTGAAATGCCTATCGGCACCTATTTTTGAAATGCCTATCGGCAACCATATCTGAAATGACTATCGGCACCTATTTTTGAAATGCAAATCGGCAAATATATCTGAAATGCCTGTCGGCACCTATATCTGAAATGCCTATCGGCACCTATTTTTGATATGCCTATCGGAAACTACATCTGAAATGCCTATCAGCACCTATATTTGAAATGACTATCGGCAACCATATCTGGAATGCCTATCGGCACCTATATTTGAAATGCCTATCGGCCTCTATATCTAAAATGCCTATCGGCACCTATTTTTAAAATGCCAATCGGCAACTATATCTGAAATGCCTATCGGCACCTATATCTGAAATGCCTATCGGCACCTATTTTTGAAATGCCTATCGGAAACTACATCTAAAATGCCTATCAGCACCTATATTTGAAATGCCTATCGGCAACCAAATCAGAAATGCCTATCGGCACCTATATCTCAAATGCCTTTCGGCATTTATATCTGAAATGCCTATCGGCACCTATATTTTAAATGCCTATCGGCAACTATATCTGATATGCCTATTGGCACTTATATCTGAAATGCCTATCGGCACCTATTTTTAAAATGCCAATCGGTAACTATATCTGAAATGCCTATCGGCACCTATATCTGAAATTCCTATCGGCACCTATTTTTGAAATGCCTATCGGAAACTACATCTGAAGTGCCTATCAGCACCTATATTTGAAATGCCTATCGGCAACCATATCTGGAATGCCTATCGGCACCTATATTTGAAATGCCTATCGGCTTCTATATCTGAAATGCCTATCGGCACCTATTTTTAAAATGCCAATCGGCAACTATAACTGAAATGCCCATCAGCAGCTATATTTGAAATGCCTATCGGCAACCATATCAGAAAGGCCTATCGACACCTATATTTGAAATACCTATCGGCTTCTATTTTTGAAATGCCTATCGGCACCTATATTTGAAATGCTTATCGGCACCTATATCTGAAATGCCTATCGGCACCTATATCTGAAATGCCTATCGGCACTTATATCTGAAATGCCTATCGGCAACTATATTTGAAATGCCTTTCGGCATTTATATCTGAAATGCCTATCGGCACCTATATTTGATATGCCTATCGGCACCTATATTTCAAATGCCTATCGGCAACTATATCTGAAATGCCTATCGGCATCTATTTCTGAAATGCCTATCGGCAACTATATCTAAAATGCCTATCGGCACCTATATTTGAAATGCCTATCGGCACCTATATCTGAAATACCTATCGGCACCTATTTTTAAAATGCAAATCGGCAACTATATCTGAAATGCCTATCAGCACCTATATTTGAATTGCCTATCGGCAACCAAATCAGAAATGCCTATCGGCACCTATATTTGAAATGCCTATCGGCACCTATATCTGAAATGCCTATCAGCACCTATATTTGAAATGCCTATCAGCAACCAAATCAGAAATGCCTATCGGCACCTATTTTTGAAATGCCAATCGGCAACTATATCTGAAATGCCTATCGGCACCTATATCTGAAATGCCTATCGGCACCTTTTTTTGAAATGCCTATCGGAAACTACATCTGAAGTGCCTATCAGCACCTATATTTGAAATGCCTATCGGCAACCATATCTGGAATGCCTATCGGCACCTATATTTGAAATGCCTATCGGCTTCTATATCTGAAATGCCTATCGGCACCTATTTTTAAAATGCCAATCCGCAACTATATCTGAAATGCCCATCAGCAGCTATATTTGAAATGCCTATCGGCAACCATATCTGAAAGGCCTATCGACACCTATATTTGAAATACCTATCGGCTTCTATTTTTGAAATGCCTATCGGCACCTATTTTTAAAATGCCAATCGGCAACTATAACTGAAATGCCTATCGGCACCTATATTTGAAATGATTATCGGCATCTATATCTGAAATGCCTATCGGCACCTATTTTTAAAATGCCAATCGGCAACTATATCTGAAATGCCTATCGGCACCTATATCTGAAATGTATATCGGCACCTATTTTTGAAATGCCTATCGGAAACTACATCTGAAATGCATATCAGCACCTAGATTTGAAATGCCTATCGGCAACCAAATCAGAAATGCCTATCGGCACATATATCTGAAATGCCTTTCGGCATTTATATCTGAAATGCCTATCGGCACTTATATTTGAAATGCCTATCGGCACCTATATTTTAAATGCCTATCGGCAACTATATCTAATATGCCTATCGGCATCTATTTCTGAAATGCTATTCGGCAACTATATCTGAAATGCCTATCGGCACCAAAATTTGAACTGCCTATCGGCACCTATATCCGAAATGCCTTTCGGCATTTATATCTGAAATGCCTACCGGCACCTATATTTGAAATGCCTATCAGCACCTATATTTTAAATGCCTATCGGCAACTATATCTGATATGCCTATCGGCATCTATTTCTGAAATGCCGTTCGGCAACTATATCTGAAATGCCTATCGGCACCAATATTTGAACTGCCTATCGGCACCTATATTTGAAATGCCTATCGGCGACTATATCTAAAATGCCTAACGGCACCTATATCTGAAATGCCTATCGCCACCTATATTTTAAATGCCTATCGCCAACAATATCTGATAGCCTATCAGCACCTATATTCGAAATGCCCATCGGCAACTATATCTGAAATGCCTATCGGCACGTATATCTGAAATGCCTATCGTCACCTATTTTTGAAATGCCTATCGGAAACTATATCTAAAATGCCTATCGGCACCTATTTTTAAAATGCTAATCGTCAACTATATCTGAAATGCCTATCGGCACCTATATCTGAAATGCCTATCGGCACCTATTTTTGAAATGCCTATCGGAAACTACATCTGAAATGCCTATCTGCACCTATTTTTATAATGCCAATCGGCAACTATATCTGAAATGCCTATCGGCATCTATATCTGAAATGCCTATCGGCACCTATTTTTGAAATGCCTATCGGAAACTACATCTGATATGCCTATCAGCACCTATATTTGAAATGCCTATCGGACACCATATCTGAAATGCCTATCGACACCTATATTTGAAATACGTATCGGGTTCTATATCTGAAATGCCTATCGGCACCTATTTTTAAAATGCCAATCGGCAACTATATCTGAAATGCCTATCAGCACCAATATTTGAAATGCCTATCGGTAACTATATTTGAAATGCCTTTCGGCATTTATATCTGAAATGCCTATCGGCATCTATTTCTGAAATGCCTATCGGCAAATATATCTGAAATTGCTATCGGCACCTATATTTGAAATGCCTATCGGCACCTATATCTGAAATGCCTATCGGCACCTATTTTTAAAATGCTAATCGGCAACTATATCTGAAATGCCTATCGGCACCTATTTTTGAAATGCCTATCGGAAACTACATCTGAAATGCCTATCAGCACCTATATTTGAAATGCCTATCGGCAACCATATCTGGAATACCAATCGGCACCTATATTTGAAATGCCTATCGGCTTCTATATCTGAAATGCCTATCGGCACCTATTTTTGAAATGCCTATCGGAAACTACATCTGAAATGCCAATCAGCACTTATATTTGAAATGCCTATCGGCAACCATATCTGAAATGCCTATCGACACCTATATTTGAAATACCTATCGGCTTCTATATCTGAAATGCCTATCGGCACCTATTTTTAAAATGCAAATCGGCAACTATATCTAAAATGCCTATCAGCACCTATATCTGAAATGCCTATCGGCACTTATTTTTGAAATGCCAATCGGAAACTACATCTGAAATGCCTATCAGCACCTATATTTGAAATGCCTATCGGCAACCATATCTGGAATGCCTATCGGCACCTATATTTCAAATGCCTATCGGCTTCTATATCTGAAATGCCTATCGGCACCTATTTTTAAAATGCCAATCGGCAACTATATTTGAAATGCCTATCGGCACCTATATCTGAAATGCCTATCGGCACCTATATCTGAAATGCCTATCGGCAACTATATTTAAAATGCCTTTCGGCATTTATATCTGAAATGCCTATCGGCACCTATATTTGAGATGCCTATCGGCACCTATATTTTAAATGCCTATCAGCAACTATATATGAAATGCCTATCGGCATCTATTTCTGAAATGCCTATCGGCAACTATATCTAAAATGCCTATCGGCACCTATATTTGAAATGCCTATCGGCAACCAAATCAGAAATGCCTATCGGCACCTATATCTGAAATGCCTATCAGCACCTATATTTGAAATGCCTATCAGCAACTAAATCAGAAATGCCTATCGGCAACTATATTTGAAATGCCTATCGGCACCTATATCTGAAATGCCTATCGGCACCTATTTATTAAATGCCAATCGGCAACTATATCTGAAATGCCTATCAGCACCCATATTTGAAATGCCTATCGGCAACCATATCTGAAATGCCTATCGACACCTATATTTGAAATACCTATCGGCTTCTATATCTGAAATGCCTATCGGCACCTATTTTTAAAATGCCAATCGGCAACTTTATCTGAAATGCCTATCGGCACCTATATCTGAAATGCCTATCGGCACCTATTTTTGAAATGCCTATCGGAAACTACATCTGAAATGCCTATCAGCACCTATATTTGAAATGACTATCGGCAACCATATCTGGAATGCCTATCGGCACCTATATTTGAAATGCCTATCGGCTTCTATATCTGAAATGCCTATCGGCACCTATTTTAAAAATGCCAATCGGCAACTATATCTGAAATGCCTATCAGCACCCATATTTGAAATGCCTATCGGCAACCATATCTGAAATGCCTATCGACACCTATATTTGAAATACCTATCGGCTTCTATATCTGAAATGCCTATCGGCACCTATTTTTAAAATGCCAATCGGCAACTATATCTGAAATGCCTATCGGCACCTATATCTGAAATGTATATCGGCACCTATTTTTGAAATGCCTATCGGAAACTACATCTGAAATGCATATCAGCACCTAGATTTGAAATGCCTATCGGCAACCAAATCAGAAATGCCTATCGGCACATATATCTGAAATGCCTTTCGGCATTTATATCTGAAATGCCTATCGGCACTTATATTTGAAATGCCTATCGGCACCTATATTTTAAATGCCTATCGGCAACTATATCTAATATGCCTATCGGCATCTATTTCTGAAATGCTATTCGGCAACTATATCTGAAATGCCTATCGGCACCAAAATTTGAACTGCCTATCGGCACCTATATCCGAAATGCCTTTCGGCATTTATATCTGAAATGCCTATCGGCACCTATATTTGAAATGCCTATCAGCACCTATATTTTAAATGCCTATCGGCAACTATATCTGATATGCCTATCGGCATCTATTTCTGAAATGCCGTTCGGCAACTATATCTGAAATGCCTATCGGCACCAATATTTGAACTGCCTATCGGCACCTATATTTGAAATGCCTATCGGCGACTATATCTAAAATGCCTAACGGCACCTATATCTGAAATGCCTATCGCCACCTATATTTTAAATGCCTATCGCCAACAATATCTGATAGCCTATCAGCACCTATATTCGAAATGCCCATCGGCAACTATATCTGAAATGCCTATCGGCACGTATATCTGAAATGCCTATCGGCACCTATTTTTGAAATGCCTATCGGAAACTATATCTAAAATGCCTATCGGCACCTATTTTTAAAATGCTAATCGTCAACTATATCTGAAATGCCTATCGGCACCAATATTTGAACTGCCTATCGGCACCTATATTTGAAATTCCTATCGGCGACTATATCTAAAATGCCTAACGGCACCTATATCTGAAATGCCTATCGCCACCTATATTTTAAATGCCTATCGCCAACAATATCTGATAGCCTATCAGCACCTATATTCGAAATGCCCATCGGCAACTATATCTGAAATGCCTATCGGCACGTATATCTAAAATGCCTATCGGCACCTATTTTTGAAATGCCTATCGGAAACTATATCTAAAATGCCTATCGGCACCTATTTTTAAAATGCTAATCGTCAACTATATCTGAAATGCCTATCGGCACCTATATCTGAAATGCCTATCGGCACCTATTTTTGAAATGCCTATCGGAAACTACATCTGAAATGCCTATCTGCACCTATTTTTATAATGCCTATCGGCAACTATATCTGAAATGCCTATCGGCACCTATATCTGAAATGCCTATCGGCACCTATTTTTGAAATGCCTATCGGAAACTACATCTGATATGCCTATCAGCACCTATATTTGAAATGCCTATCGGACACCATATCTGAAATGCCTATCGACACCTATATTTGAAATACCTATCGGGTTCTATATCTGAAATGCCTATCGGCACCTATTTTTAAAATGCCAATCGGCAACTATATCTGAAATGCCTATCAGCACCAATATTTGAAATGCCTATCGGTAACTATATTTGAAATGCCTTTCGGCATTTATATCTGAAATGCCTATCGGCATCTATTTCTGAAATGCCTATCGGCAAATATATCTGAAATTGCTATCGGCACCTATATTTGAAATGCCTATCGGCACCTATATCTGAAATGCCTATCGGCACCTATTTTTAAAATGCTAATCGGCAACTATATCTGAAATGCCTATCGGCACCTATTTTTGAAATGCCTATCGGAAACTACATCTGAAATGCCTATCAGCACCTATATTTGAAATGCCTATCGGCAACCATATCTGGAATACCAATCGGCACCTATATTTGAAATGCCTATCGGCTTCTATATCTGAAATGCCTATCGGCACCTATTTTTGAAATGCCTATCGGAAACTACATCTGAAATGCCAATCAGCACTTATATTTGAAATGCCTATCGGCAACCATATCTGAAATGCCTATCGACACCTATATTTGAAATACCTATCGGCTTCTATATCTGAAATGCCTATCGGCACCTATTTTTAAAATGCAAATCGGCAACTATATCTAAAATGCCTATCAGCACCTATATCTGAAATGCCTATCGGCACTTATTTTTTAAATGCCAATCGGAAACTACATCTGAAATGCCTATCAGCACCTATATTTGAAATGCCTATCGGCAACCATATCTGGAATGCCTATCGGCACCTATATTTCAAATGCCTATCGGCTTCTATATCTGAAATGCCTATCGGCACCTATTTTTAAAATGCCAATCGGCAACTATATTTGAAATGCCTATCGGCACCTATATCTGAAATGCCTATCGGCACCTATATCTGAAATGCCTATCGGCAACTATATTTAAAATGCCTTTCGGCATTTATATCTGAAATGCCTATCGGCACCTATATTTGAGATGCCTATCGGCACCTATATTTTAAATGCCTATCAGCAACTATATATGAAATGCCTATCGGCATCTATTTCTGAAATGCCTATCGGCAACTATATCTAAAATGCCTATCGGCACCTATATTTGAAATGCCTATCGGCAACCAAATCAGAAATGCCTATCGGCACCTATATCTGAAATGCCTATCAGCACCTATATTTGAAATGCCTATCAGCAACTAAATCAGAAATGCCTATCGGCAACTATATTTGAAATGCCTATCGGCACCTATATCTGAAATGCCTATCGGCACCTATTTATTAAATGCCAATCGGCAACTATATCTGAAATGCCTATCAGCACCCATATTTGAAATGCCTATCGGCAACCATATCTGAAATGCCTATCGACACCTATATTTGAAATACCTATCGGCTACTATATCTGAAATGCCTATCGGCACCTATTTTTAAAATGCCAATCGGCAACTTTATCTGAAATGCCTATCGGCACCTATATCTGAAATGCCTATCGGCACCTATTTTTGAAATGCCTATTGGAAACTACATCTGAAATGCCTATCAGCACCTATATTTGAAATGACTATCGGCAACCATATCTGGAATGCCTATCGGCACCTATATTTGAAATGCCTATCGGCTTCTATATCTGAAATGCCTATCGGCACCTATTTTAAAAATGCCAATCGGCAACTATATCTGAAATGCCTATCAGCACCCATATTTGAAATGCCTATCGGCAACCATATCTGAAATGCCTATCGACACCTATATTTGAAATACCTATCGGCTTCTATATCTGAAATGCCTATCGGCACCTATTTTTAAAATGCCAATCGGCAACTATATCTGAAATGCCTATCGGCACCTATATCTGAAATGTATATCGGCACCTATTTTTGAAATGCCTATCGGAAACTACATCTGAAATGCATATCAGCACCTAGATTTGAAATGCCTATCGGCAACCAAATCAGAAATGCCTATCGGCACATATATCTGAAATGCCTTTCGGCATTTATATCTGAAATGCCTATCGGCACTTATATTTGAAATGCCTATCGGCACCTATATTTTAAATGCCTATCGGCAACTATATCTAATATGCCTATCGGCATCTATTTCTGAAATGCTATTCGGCAACTATATCTGAAATGCCTATCGGCACCAAAATTTGAACTGCCTATCGGCACCTATATCCGAAATGCCTTTCGGCATTTATATCTGAAATGCCTATCGGCACCTATATTTGAAATGCCTATCAGCACCTATATTTTAAATGCCTATCGGCAACTATATCTGATATGCCTATCGGCATCTATTTCTGAAATGCCGTTCGGCAACTATATCTGAAATGCCTATCGGCACCAATATTTGAACTGCCTATCGGCACCTATATTTGAAATGCCTATCGGCGACTATATCTAAAATGCCTAACGGCACCTATATCTGAAATGCCTATCGCCACCTATATTTTAAATGCCTATCGCCAACAATATCTGATAGCCTATCAGCACCTATATTCGAAATGCCCATCGGCAACTATATCTGAAATGCCTATCGGCACGTATATCTGAAATGCCTATCGGCACCTATTTTTGAAATGCCTATCGGAAACTATATCTAAAATGCCTATCGGCACCTATTTTTAAAATGCTAATCGTCAACTATATCTGAAATGCCTATCGGCACCTATATCTGAAATGCCTATCGGCACCTATTTTTGAAATGCCTATCGGAAACTACATCTGAAATGCCTATCTGCACCTATTTTTATAATGCCAATCGGCAACTATATCTGAAATGCCTATCGGCACCTATATCTGAAATGCCTATCGGCACCTATTTTTGAAATGCCTATCGGAAACTACATCTGATATGCCTATCAGCACCTATATTTGAAATGCCTATCGGACACCATATCTGAAATGCCTATCGACACCTATATTTGAAATACCTATCGGGTTCTATATCTGAAATGCCTATCGGCACCTATTTTTAAAATGCCAATCGGCAACTATATCTGAAATGCCTATCAGCACCAATATTTGAAATGCCTATCGGTAACTATATTTGAAATGCCTTTCGGCATTTATATCTGAAATGCCTATCGGCATCTATTTCTGAAATGCCTATCGGCAAATATATCTGAAATTGCTATCGGCACCTATATTTGAAATGCCTATCGGCACCTATATCTGAAATGCCTATCGGCACCTATTTTTAAAATGCTAATCGGCAACTATATCTGAAATGCCTATCGGCACCTATTTTTGAAATGCCTATCGGAAACTACATCTGAAATGCCTATCAGCACCTATATTTGAAATGCCTATCGGCAACCATATCTGGAATACCAATCGGCACCTATATTTGAAATGCCTATCGGCTTCTATATCTGAAATGCCTATCGGCACCTATTTTTGAAATGCCTATCGGAAACTACATCTGAAATGCCAATCAGCACTTATATTTGAAATGCCTATCGGCAACCATATCTGAAATGCCTATCGACACCTATATTTGAAATACCTATCGGCTTCTATATCTGAAATGCCTATCGGCACCTATTTTTAAAATGCAAATCGGCAACTATATCTAAAATGCCTATCAGCACCTATATCTGAAATGCCTATCGGCACTTATTTTTGAAATGCCAATCGGAAACTACATCTGAAATGCCTATCAGCACCTATATTTGAAATGCCTATCGGCAACCATATCTGGAATGCCTATCGGCACCTATATTTCAAATGCCTATCGGCTTCTATATCTGAAATGCCTATCGGCACCTATTTTTAAAATGCCAATCGGCAACTATATTTGAAATGCCTATCGGCACCTATATCTGAAATGCCTATCGGCACCTATATCTGAAATGCCTATCGGCAACTATATTTAAAATGCCTTTCGGCATTTATATCTGAAATGCCTATCGGCACCTATATTTGAGATGCCTATCGGCACCTATATTTTAAATGCCTATCAGCAACTATATATGAAATGCCTATCGGCATCTATTTCTGAAATGCCTATCGGCAACTATATCTAAAATGCCTATCGGCACCTATATTTGAAATGCCTATCGGCAACCAAATCAGAAATGCCTATCGGCACCTATATCTGAAATGCCTATCAGCACCTATATTTGAAATGCCTATCAGCAACTAAATCAGAAATGCCTATCGGCAACTATATTTGAAATGCCTATCGGCACCTATATCTGAAATGCCTATCGGCACCTATTTATTAAATGCCAATCGGCAACTATATCTGAAATGCCTATCAGCACCCATATTTGAAATGCCTATCGGCAACCATATCTGAAATGCCTATCGACACCTATATTTGAAATACCTATCGGCTTCTATATCTGAAATGCCTATCGGCACCTATTTTTAAAATGCCAATCGGCAACTTTATCTGAAATGCCTATCGGCACCTATTTTTGAAATGCCTATCGGAAACTACATCTGAAATGCCTATCAGCACCTATATTTGAAATGACTATCGGCAACCATATCTGGAATGCCTATCGGCACCTATATTTGAAATGCCTATCGGCTTCTATATCTGAAATGCCTATCGGCACCTATTTTAAAAATGCCAATCGGCAACTATATCTGAAATGCCTATCGGTACGTATATCTGAAATGCCTATCGGCACCTATTTTTGAAATGCCTATCGGAAACTACATCTGAAATGCCTATCAGTACCTATATTTGAAATGCCTATCGGCAACCAAATCAGAAATGCCTATCGGCACCTATATCTGAAATGCCTTTCGGCATTTATATCTAAAATGCCTATCGGCACCTATATTTGAAATGCCTATCGGCACCTATATTTTAAATGCCTATCGGCAATTATATCTGATATGCCTATCGGCACTTATATCTGAAATGCCTATCGGCACCTATTTTTGAAATGCCTATCGGAAACTACATCTGAAATGCCTATCGGCACTTATTTTTAAAATGCTAATCGGCAACTATATCTGAAATGCCTATCGGCACCTATATTTGAAATGCCTATCGGCACCTATATCTGAAATGCCTATCGGCACCTATTTTTAAAAAGCCAATCGGCAACTATATCTAAAATGCCTATCAGCACCCATATTTGAAATGCCTATCGGCAACCATATCTGAAATGACTATCGACACCTATATTTGAAATACTTATCGGCTTCTATATCTGAAATGCCTATCGGCACCTATTTTTAAAATGCCAATCGGCAACTATATCTGAAATGACTATCGGCACCTATATCTGAAATACCTATCGGCACCTATTTTTGAAATGCCTATCAGAAACTACAACTGAAATGCCTATCAGCACCTATATTTGAAATGACTATCGGCATCCATATCTTGAATGCCTATCGGCACCTATATTTGAAATGCCTATCGGCTTCTATATCTAAAATGCCTATCGGCACCTATTTTTAAAATGCCAATCGGCAACTATATCTGAAATGACTATCGGCACCTATATCTGAAATACCTATCGGCACCTATTTTTGAAATGCCTATCGGAAACTACATCTGAAAAGCCTATTAGCACCTATATTTGAAACGCCTATCGGCAACCAAATCAGAAATGCCTATCGGCACCTATATCTCAAATGCCTTTCGGCATTTATATCTGAAATGCCTATCGGCACCTATATTTGAAATGCCTATCGGCACCTATATTTTAAATGCCTATCGGCAACTATATCTGATATGCCTATCGGCACTTATATCTGAAATGCCTATCGGCACCTATTTTTGAAATGCCTATCGGAAACTACATCTGGAATGCCTATCGGCACCTATTTTTAAAATGCTAATCGGCAACTATATCTGAAATGCCTATTGGCACCTATATCTGAAATGCCTATCGGCACCTATTTTTGAAATGCCTATCGGAAACTACATCTGAAATGCCTATCAGCACCTATATTTAAAATGCCTATCGGCAACCATATCTCAAATGCCTATCGACACCTATATTTAAAATACCTATCGGCTTCGAAATCTGAAATGCCTATCGGCACCTATTTTTAAAATGCCAATCGGCAACTATATCTGAAATGCCTATCGGCACCTATATCTGAAATGCCTATCGGCACCTATTTTTGAAATGCCTATCGGAAACTACATCTGAAGTGCCTATCAGCACCTATATTTGAAATGTCTATCGGCAACCATATCTGGAAAGCCTATCGGCACCTATATTTGAAATGCCTATCGGCTTCTATATCTGAAATGCCTATCGGCACCTATTTTTAAAATGCCAATCGGCAACTATATCTGAAATGCCTATCAGCACCTATATTTGAAAAGCCTATCGGCAACCATATCTGAAAGGCCTATCAACACCTATATTTGAAATACCTATCGGCTTCTATATCTGAAATGCCTATCGGCACCTATTTTTAAAATGCCAATCGGCAACTATATCTGAAATGCCTATCGGCACCTATATTTGAAATGATTATCGGCTTCTATATCTGAAATGCCTATCGGCACCTATTTTTAAAATGCCAATCGGCAACTATATCTGAAATGCCTATCGGCACCTATATCTGAAATGTATACGGCACCTATTTTTGAAATGCCTATCGGAAACTACATCTGAAATGCATATCAGCACCTATATTTGAAATGCCCATAGGCAACCAAATCAGAAATGCCTATCGGCACATATATCTGAAATGCCTTTCGGCATTTATATCTGAAATGCCTATCGGCACCTATATCTGAAATGCCTTTCGGCATTTATATCTGAAATGCCTATCAGCACCTATATTTGAAATGCCTACCGGCACCTATATTTTAAATGCCTATCGGCAACTATATCTAATATGCCTATCGGCATCTATTTCTGAAATGCTATTCGGCAACTATATCTGAAATGCCTATCGGCACCTAAATTTGAACTGCCTATCGGCACCTATATCTGAAATGCCTTTCGGCATTTATATCTGAAATGCCTATCGGCACCTATATCTGAAATGCCTATCGCCACCTATATTTTAAATGCCTATCGCCAACAATATCTGATAGCCTATCAGCACCTATATTCGAAACGCCTATCGGCAACTATATCTGAAATGCCTATCGGCATCTATATTTGAAATGCCTATCGGCACCTATATTTTAAATGCCTATCGGTAACTATATCTGATATGCCTATCGGCACATATATCTGAAATGCCTATCGGCACCTATTTTTGAAATGCCTATCGGAAACTACATCTGAAATGCCTATCAGCACCTATATTTGAAATGCCTATCGGCAACCAAATCAGAAATGCCTGTCGGCACCTATATCTGAAATGCCTTTCGGCATTTATATCTAAAATGCCTATCGGCACCTATATTTGAAATGCCTATCGGCACCTATATTTTAAATACCTATCGGCAACTATATCTGATATGCCTATCGACATTTATATCTGAAATGCCTATCGGCACCTATTTTTGAAATGCCTATCGGAAACTACATCTGAAATGCCTATCGGCACCTATTTTTAAAATGCCAATCGGCAACTATATCTGAAATGCCTATCGGCACCTATATCTGAAATGCCTATCGGCACCTATTTTTGAAATGCCTATCGGAAACTACATCTGAAATGCCTATCAGCACTTATATTCGAAATGCCTATCGGCAACCATATCTGAAATGCCTATCGACACCCATATTTGAAATACCTATCGGCTTCTATATCTGAAATGCCTATCGGCACCTATTTTTAAAATGCCAATCGGCAACTATATCTGAAATGCCTATCAGCACCTATATTTGAAATGCCTATCGGCAACCAAATCAGAAATGCCTGTCGGCACCTATATCTAAAATGCCTTTCGGCATTTATATCTGAAATGCCTATCGGCACGTATATCTGAAATGCCTTTCGGCATTTATATCTAAAATGCCTATCGGCACCTATATTTGAAATGCCTATCGGCACCTATATTTTAAAAGCCTATCGGCAATTATATCTGATATGCCTATCGGCACTTATATCTGAAATGCCTATCGGCACCTATTTTTGAAATGCCTATCGGAAACTACATCTGAAATGCCTATCGGCACCTATTTTTAAAATGCTAATCGGCAACTATATCTGAAATGCCTATCGGCACCTATATTTGAAATGCCTATCGGCACCTATATCTGAAATGCCTATCGGCACCTATTTTTAAAAAGCCAATCGGCAACTATATCTGAAATGCCTATCAGCACCCATATTTGAAATGCCTATCGGCAACCATATCTGAAATGACTATCGACACCTATATTTGAAATACTTATCGGCTTCTATATCTGAAATGCCTATCGGCACCTATTTTTAAAATGCCAATCGGCAACTATATCTGAAATGACTATCGGCACCTATATCTGAAATACCTATCGGCACCTATTTTTGAAATGCCTATCAGAAACTACAACTGAAATGCCTATCAGCACCTATATTTGAAATGACTATCGGCAACCATATCTTGAATGCCTATCGGCACCTATATTTGAAATGCCTATAGGCTTCTATATCTAAAATGCCTATCGGCACCTATTTTTAAAATGCCAATCGGCAACTATATATGAAATGACTATCGGCACCTATATCTGAAATACCTATCGGCACCTATTTTTGAAATGCCTATCGGAAACTACATCTGAAATGCCTATTAGCACCTATATTTGAAACGCCTATCGGCAACCAAATCAGAAATGCCTATCGGCACCTATATCTCAAATGCCTTTCGGCATTTATATCTGAAATGCCTATCGGCACCTATATTTGAAATGCCTATCGGCACCTATATTTTAAATGCCTATCGGCAACTATATCTGATATGCCTATCGGCACTTATATCTGAAATGCCTATCGGCACCTATTTTTGAAATGCCTATCGGAAACTACATCTGGAATGCCTATCGGCACCTATTTTTAAAATGCTAATCGGCAACTATATCTGAAATGCCTATTGGCACCTATATCTGAAATGCCTATCGGCACCTATTTTTGAAATGCCTATCGGAAACTACATCTGAAATGCCTATCAGCACCTATATTTAAAATGCCTATCGGCAACCATATCTCAAATGCCTATCGACACCTATATTTAAAATACCTATCGGCTTCGAAATCTGAAATGCCTATCGGCACCTATTTTTAAAATGCCAATCGGCAACTATATCTGAAATGCCTATCGGCACCTATATCTGAAATGCCTATCGGCACCTATTTTTGAAATGCCTATCGGAAACTACATCTGAAGTGCCTATCAGCACCTATATTTGAAATGTCTATCGGCAACCATATCTGGAAAGCCTATCGGCACCTATATTTGAAATGCCTATCGGCTTCTATATCTGAAATGCCTATCGGCACCTATTTTTAAAATGCCAATCGGCAACTATATCTGAAATGCCTATCAGCACCTATATTTGAAAAGCCTATCGGCAACCATATCTGAAAGGCCTATCCACACCTATATTTGAAATACCTATCGGCTTCTATATCTGAAATGCCTATCGGCACCTATTTTTAAAATGCCAATCGGCAACTATATCTGAAATGCCTATCGGCACCTATATTTGAAATGATTATCGGCTTCTATATCTGAAATGCCTATCGGCACCTATTTTTAAAATGTTAATCGGCAACTATATCTGAAATGCCTATCGGCACCTATATCTGAAATGTATACGGCACCTATTTTTGAAATGCCTATCGGAAACTACATCTGAAATGCATATCAGCACCTATATTTGAAATGCCCATCGGCAACCAAATCAGAAATGCCTATCGGCACATATATCTGAAATGCCTTTCGGCATTTATATCTGAAATGCCTATCGGCACCTATATCTGAAATGCCTTTCGGCATTTATATCTGAAATGCCTATCGGCACCTATATTTGAAATGCCTATCGGCACCTATATTTTAAATGCCTATCGGCAACTATATCTAATATGCCTATCGGCATCTATTTCTGAAATGCTATTCGGCAACTATATCTGAAATGCCTATCGGCACCTAAATTTGAACTGCCTATCGGCACCTATATCTGAAATGCCTATCGGCACCTATATCTGAAATGCCTATCGCCACCTATATTTTAAATGCCTATCGCCAACAATATCTGATAGCCTATCAGCACCTATATTCGAAACGCCTATCGGCAACTATATCTGAAATGCCTATCGGCATCTATATTTGAAATGCCTATCGGCACCTATATTTTAAATGCCTATCGGTAACTATATCTGATATGCCTATCGGCACATATATCTGAAATGCCTATCGGCACCTATTTTTGAAATGCCTATCGGAAACTACATCTGAAATGCCTATCAGCACCTATATTTGAAATGCCTATCGGCAACCAAATCAGAAATGCCTGTCGGCACCTATATCTGAAATGCCTTTCGGCATTTATATCTGAAATGCCTATCGGCACCTATATTTGAAATGCCTATCGGCACCTATATTTTAAATACCTATCGGCAACTATATCTGATATGCCTATCGACATTTATATCTGAAATGCCTATCGGCACCTATTTTTGAAATGCCTATCGGAAACTACATCTGAAATGCCTATCGGCACCTATTTTTAAAATGCCAATCGGCAACTATATCTGAAATGCCTATCGGCACCTATATCTGAAATGCCTATCGGCACCTATTTTTGAAATGCCTATCGGAAACTACATCTGAAATGCCTATCAGCACTTATATTTAAAATGCCTATCGGCAACCATATCTGAAATGCCTATCGACACCTATATTTGAAATACCTATCGGCTTCTATATCTGAAATGCCTATCGGCACCTATTTTTAAAATGCCAATCGGCAACTATATCTGAAATGCCTATCAGCACCTATATTTGAAATGCCTATCGGCAACCAAATCAGAAATGCCTGTCGGCACCTATATCTGAAATGCCTTTCGGCATTTATATCTGAAATGCCTATCGGCACCTATATCTGAAATGTATATCGGCACCTATTTTTGAAATGCCTATCGGAAACTACATCTGAAATGCCTATAAGCACCTATATTTGAAATGCCTATCGGCACCTATATTTTAAATGCCTATCGGCAACTATATTTGAAAGGCCTTTCGGCATTCATATCTGAAATGCCTATCGGCACCTATATTTTAAATGCCTATCGGCAACTATATCTGAAATGCCTATCGGCATCTATTTCTGAAATGCCTATCGGCAACTATATCTGAAATGCCTATCTGCACCTATATTTGAAATGCCTATCGGCACCTATATCTGAAATGCCTATCGGCACCTATTTTTCAAATGCCAATCGGCAACCATATCTGAAATGCCTATCAGCACCTATATTTGAAATGCCTATCGGCAACCAAATCAGAAATGCCTGTCGGCACCTATATTTGAAATGCCAATCAGCACCTATATTTGAAATGCCTTTCGGCATTTATATCTGAAATGCCTATCGGCACCTATGTTTGATATGCCTATCGGCACCTATATTTTAAATGCCTATCGGCAACTATATCTGAAATGCCTATCGGCATCTATTTCTGAAATGCCTATCGGCAACTATATCTGAAATGCCTATCGGCACCTATATTTGAAATGCCCATCGGCACCTATATCTGAAATGCCTATCGGCACCTATTTTTAAAATGCCAATCGGCAACTATATCTGAAATGCCTATCAGCACCTATATTTGAAAAGCCTATCGGCAACCAAATCAGAAATGCCTATCGGAACTTATATTTGAAATGCCTATCGGCACCTATATCTGAAATGCCTATCAGCACATATATTTGAAATGCCTATCGGCAACTATATTTGAAATGCCTTTCGGCATTTATATCTGAAATGCCTATCGGCACATATATATTATATGCCTATCGGCTCCTATATTTTAAATGCCTATCGGCAACTATATCTGTTATGCCTATCGGCATCTATTTCTGAAATGCCTATCGGCAACTATATCTGAAATGCCTATCGGCACTTATATTTAAAATGCCTAATGGCACCTATATCTAAAATGCCTATCAGCACCTATATTTGAAATGCCCATCGGCAACTATATTTGAAAGGCCTTTCGGCATTTATATCTAAAATGCCTATCGGCACTTATATTTGATATGCCTATCGGCACCTCTATTATAAATGCTTATCGGCAACTATATCTGAAATGCCTATCGGCATCTATTTCTGAAATGCCTATCGGCAACTATATCTGAAATGCCTATCGGCACCTATATTTGAAATGCCTATTAGCACCTATATCTGAAATGCCTATCGGCACCAATTTTTCAAATGCCAATCGGCAACTATATCTGAAATGCCTATCAGCACCTATATTTGAAATGCCTATCGGCAACCAAATCAGAAATGCCTATCGACACCTATATATGAAATACCTATCGGCTTCTATATCTGAAATGCCTATCGGCACCTATTTTTAAAATGCCAATCGGCAACTTTATCTGAAATGCCTATCGGCACCTATATCTAAAATGCCTATCGGCACCTATTTTTGAAATGCCTATCGGAAACTACATCTGAAATGCCTATCAGCACCTATATTTGAAATGACTATGGGCAACCATATCTGGAATGCCTATCGGCACCTATATTTGAAATGCCTATCGGCTTCTATATCTGAAATGCCTATCGGCACCTATTTTAAAAATGCCAATCGGCAACTATATCTGAAATGCCTATCGGTACCTATATCTGAAATGCCTATCGGCACCTATTTTTGAAATGCCTATCGGAAACTACATCTGAAATGCCTATCAGCACCTATATTTGAAATGCCTATCGGCAACCAAATCAGAAATGCCTATCGGCACCTATATCTGAAATGCCTTTCGGCATTTATATCTAAAATGCCTATCGGCACCTATATTTGAAATGCCTATCGGCACCTATATTTTAAATGCCTATCGGCAATTATATCTGATATGCCTATCGGCACTTATATCTGAAATGCCTATCGGCACCTATTTTTGAAATGCCTATCGGAAACTACATCTGAAATGCCTATCGGCACCTATTTTTAAAATGCCAATCGGCAACTATATCTGAAATGCCTATCGGCACCTATATTTGAAATGCCTATCGGCACCTATATCTGAAATGCCTATCAGCACCTATATTTGAAATGCCTATCGGCAACCAAATCAGAAATGCCTGTCGGCACCTATATCTGAAATGCCTTTCGGCATTTATATCTGAAATGCCTATCGGCACCTATATCTGAAATGTATATCGGCACCTATTTTTGAAATGCCTATCGGAAACTACATCTGAAATGCCTATTAGCACCTATATTTGAAATGCCTATCGGCACCTATATTTTAAATGCCTATCGGCAACTATATTTGAAAGGCCTTTCGGCATTCATATCTGAAATGCCTATCGGCACCTATATTTTAAATGCCTATCGGCAACTATATCTGAAATGCCTATCGGCATCTATTTCTGAAATGCCTATCGGCAACTATATCTGAAATGCCTATCTGCACCTATATTTGAAATGCCTATCGGCACCTATATCTGAAATGCCTATCGGCACCTATTTTTCAAATGCCAATCGGCAACCATATCTGAAATGCCTATCAGCACCTATATTTGAAATGCCTATCGGCAACCAAATCAGAAATGCCTGTCGGCACCTATATTTGAAATGCCAATCAGCACCTATATTTGAAATGCCTTTCGGCATTTATATCTGAAATGCCTATCGGCACCTATGTTTGATATGCCTATCGGCACCTATATTTTAAATGCCTATCGGCAACTATATCTGAAATGCCTATCGGCATCTATTTCTGAAATGCCTATCGGCAACTATATCTGAAATGCCTATCGGCACCTATATTTGAAATGCCCATCGGCACCTATATCTGAAATGCCTATCGGCACCTATTTTTAAAATGCCAATCGGCAACTATATCTGAAATGCCTATCAGCACCTATATTTGAAAAGCCTATCGGCAACCAAATCAGAAATGCCTATCGGAACTTATATTTGAAATGCCTATCGGCACCTATATCTGAAATGCCTATCAGCACATATATTTGAAATGCCTATCGGCAACTATATTTGAAATGCCTTTCGGCATTTATATCTGAAATGCCTATCGGCACATATATATTATATGCCTATCGGCTCCTATATTTTAAATGCCTATCGGCAACTATATCTGTTATGCCTATCGGCATCTATTTCTGAAATGCCTATCGGCAACTATATCTGAAATGCCTATCGGCACTTATATTTAAAATGCCTAATGGCACCTATATCTAAAATGCCTATCAGCACCTATATTTGAAATGCCCATCGGCAACTATATTTGAAAGGCCTTTCGGCATTTATATCTAAAATGCCTATCGGCACTTATATTTGATATGCCTATCGGCACCTCTATTATAAATGCTTATCGGCAACTATATCTGAAATGCCTATCGGCATCTATTTCTGAAATGCCTATCGGCAACTATATCTGAAATGCCTATCGGCACCTATATTTGAAATGCCTATTAGCACCTATATCTGAAATGCCTATCGGCACCAATTTTTCAAATGCCAATCGGCAACTATATCTGAAATGCCTATCAGCACCTATATTTGAAATGCCTATCGGCAACCAAATCAGAAATGCCTATCGACACCTATATATGAAATACCTATCGGCTTCTATATCTGAAATGCCTATCGGCACCTATTTTTAAAATGCCAATCGGCAACTTTATCTGAAATGCCTATCGGCACCTATATCTAAAATGCCTATCGGCACCTATTTTTGAAATGCCTATCGGAAACTACATCTGAAATGCCTATCAGCACCTATATTTGAAATGACTATGGGCAACCATATCTGGAATGCCTATCGGCACCTATATTTGAAATGCCTATCGGCTTCTATATCTGAAATGCCTATCGGCACCTATTTTAAAAATGCCAATCGGCAACTATATCTGAAATGCCTATCGGTACCTATATCTGAAATGCCTATCGGCACCTATTTTTGAAATGCCTATCGGAAACTACATCTGAAATGCCTATCAGCACCTATATTTGAAATGCCTATCGGCAACCAAATCAGAAATGCCTATCGGCACCTATATCTGAAATGCCTTTCGGCATTTATATCTAAAATGCCTATCGGCACCTATATTTGAAATGCCTATCGGCACCTATATTTTAAATGCCTATCGGCAATTATATCTGATATGCCTATCGGCACTTATATCTGAAATGCCTATCGGCACCTATTTTTGAAATGCCTATCGGAAACTACATCTGAAATGCCTATCGGCACCTATTTTTAAAATGCCAATCGGCAACTATATCTGAAATGCCTATCGGCACCTATATTTGAAATGCCTATCGGCACCTATATCTGAAATGCCTATCGGCACCTATTTTTAAAATGCCAATCGGCAACTATATCTGAAATGCCTATCAGCACCCATATTTGAAATGCCTATCGGCAACCATATCTGAAATGACTATCGACACCTATATTTGAAATACTTATCGGCTTCTATATCTGAAATGCCTATCAGCACCTATTTTTAAAATGCAAATCGGCAACTATATCTGAAATACCTATCGGCACCTATATCTGAAATGCCTATCGGCACCTATTTTTGAAATGCCTATCGGAAACTACAACTGAAATGCCTATCAGCACCTATATTTGAAATGACTATCGGCAACCATATCTTGAATGCCTATCGGCACCTATATTTGAAATGCCTATCATCTTCTATATCTACAATGCCTATCGGCACCTATTTTTAAAATGCCAATCGGCAACTATATCTGAAATGCCTATCGGCACCTATATCTGAAATACCTATCGGCACCTATGTTTGAAATGCCTATCGGAAACTACATCTGAAATGCCTATTAGCACCTGTATTTGAAACGCCTATCGGCAACCAAATCAGAAATGCCTATCGGCACCTATATCTCAAATGCCTTTCGGCATTTATATCTGAAATGCCTATCGGCACCTATATTTGAAATGCCTATCGGCACCTATATTTTAAATGCCTATCGGCAACTATATCTGATATGCCTATCGGCCCTTATATCTGAAATGCCTATCGGCACCTATTTTTGAAATGCCTATCGGAAACTACATCTGGAATGCCTATCGGCACCTATTTTTAAAATGCTAATCGGCAACTATATCTGAAATGCCTATCGGCACCTTTATCTGAAATGCCTATCGGCACCTATTTTAGAAATGCCTATCGGAAACTACATCTGAAATGCCTATCGGCACCTATTTTTAAAATGCCAATCGGCAACTATATCTGAAATGCCTATCAGCACCTATATTTGAAATGCCTATCGGCAACCATATCTGAAAGGCCTATCCACACCTATATTTGAAATACCTATCGGCTTCTATATCTGAAATGCCTATCGGCACCTATTTTTAAAATGCCAATCGGCAACTATATCTGAAATGCCTATCGGCACCTATATTTGAAATGATTATCGGCTTCTATATCTGAAATGCCTATCGGCACCTATTTTTAAAATGCCAATCGGCAACTATATCTGAAATGCCTATCGGCACCTATATCTGAAATGTATATCGGCACCTATTTTTGAAATGCCTATCGGAAACTACATCTGAAATGCATATCAGCACCTATATTTGAAATGCCCATCGGCAACCAAATCAGAAATGCCTATCGGCACATATATCTAAAATGCCTTTCGGCATTTATATCTGAAATGCCTATCGGCACCTATATCTGAAATGCCTTTCGGCATTTATATCAGAAATGCCTATCGGCACCTATATTTGAAATGCCTATCGGCACCTATATTTTAAATGCCTATCGGCAACTATATCTGATATGCCTATCGGCATCTATTTCTGAAATGCCGTTCGGCAACTATATCTGAAATGCCTATCGGCACCAATATTTGAACTGCCTATCGGCACCTATATTTGAAATGCCTATCGGCGACTATATCTAAAATGCCTATCGGCACCTATATCTGAAATGCCTATCGCCACCTATATTTTAAATGCCTATCGCCAACAATATCTGATAGCCTATCAGCACCTATATTTGAAATGCCTATCGGCACCTATATTTTAAATGCCTATCGGTAACTATATCTGATATGCCTATCGGCACATATATCTGAAATGCCTATCGGCACCTATTTTTAAAATGCCTATCGGAAACTACATCTGAAATGCCTATCAGCACCTATATTTGAAATGCCTATCGGCAACCAAATCAGAAATGCCTGTCGGCACCTATATCTGAAATGCCTTTCGGCATTTATATCTGAAATGCCTATCGGCACCTATATTTGAAATGCCTATCGGTACCTATATTTTAAATACCTATCGGCAACTATATCTGATATGCCTATCGACATTTATATCTAAAATGCCTATCGGCACCTATTTTTGAAATGCCTATCGGAAACTACATCTGAAATGCCTATCGGCACCTATTTTTAAAATGCCAATCGGCAACTATATCTGAAATGCCTATCGGCACCTATATCTGAAATGCCTATCGGCACCTATTTTTGAAATGCCTATCGGAAACTACATCTGAAATGCCTATCAGCACTTATATTTGAAATGCCTATCGGCAACTATATCTGATATGCCTATCGGCATCTATTTCTCAAATGCCGTTCGGCAACTACATCTGAAATGCCTATCGGCACCTATTTTTAAAATGCCAATCAGCAACTATATCTGAAATGCCTATCGGCACCTATATCTGAAATGCCTATCGGCACCTATTTTTGAAATGCCTATCGGAAACTACATCTGAAATGCCTATCAGCACCTATATCTGAAATGCCTTTCGGCATTTATATCTGAAATGCCTATCGGCACCTATATTTGAAATGCCTACCGGCACCTATATTTTAAATGCCTATCGGCAACTATATCTGATATGCCTATCGGCACCTATATCTGATATGCCTATCGGCACCTATTTTTGAAATGCCTATCGGAAACTACATCTGAAATGTCTATTGGCACCTATTTTTAAAATACCTATCGGCAACTATATCTGATATGCCTATCGACATTTATATCTAAAATGCCTATCGGCACCTATTTTTGAAATGCCTATCGGAAACTACATCTGAAATGCCTATCGGCACCTATTTTTAAAATGCCAATCAGCAACTATATCTGAAATGACTATCGGCACCTATATCTGAAATGCCTATCGGCATCTATTTTTGAAATGCCTATCGGAAACTACATCTGAAATGCCTATCAGCACCTATATTTGAAATGCCTATCGGTAACTATATTTGAAATGCCTTTCGGCATTTATATCTGAAATGCCTATCGGCACCTTTATAAGATATGCCTATCGGCACCTATATTTTAAATGCCTATCGGCAACTATATCTGAAATGCCTATCGGCATCAATTTCTGAAATGCCTATCGGCACCTATATCTGAAATGCCTATCGGCACCTATTTTTAAAATGCTAATCGGCAACTATATCTGAAATGCCTATCAGCACCTATATTTGAAATGCCTATCGGCAACCAAATCAGAAATGCCTATCGGCACCTATATTTGAAATGCCTATCGGCACCTATATCTGAAATGCCTATCGGCACCTATTTTTAAAATGCCAATCGGCAACTATATCTGAAATGCCTATCAGCACCCATATTTGAAATGCCTATCGGCAACCATATCTGAAATGCCTATCGACACCTATATTTGAAATACCTATCGGCTTCGATATCTGAAATGCCTATCGGCACCTATTTTTAAAATGCCAATCGGCAACTATATCTGAAATGCCTATCGGCACCTATTTTTGAAATGCCTATCGGAAGCTACATCTGAAATGCCTAACAGCACCTATTTTTGAAATGCCTATCGGAAACTACATCTGAAATGTCTATTGGCACCTATTTTTAAAATACCTATCGGCAACTATATCTGATATGCCTATCGACATTTATATCTAAAATGCCTATCGGCACCTATTTTTGAAATGCCTATCGGAAACTACATCTGAAATGCCTATCGGCACCTATTTTTAAAATGCCAATCAGCAACTATATCTGAAATGACTATCGGCACCTATATCTGAAATGCCTATCGGCATCTATTTTTGAAATGCCTATCGGAAGCTACATCTGAAATGCCTAACAGCACCTATATTTGAAATGCCTATCGGCTTCTATATCTGAAATGCCTACCGGCACCTGATTTTAAAATGCCAATCGGCAACTATATCTGAAATGCCTATTGACACCTATATCTGAAATGCCTATCGGCACCTATTTTTGAAATGCCTATCGGAAACTACATCTGAAATGCCTATCAGCACCTATATTTGAAATGCCTATCGGCAACCAAATCGGAAATGCCTATCGGCACCTATATCTGAAATGCCTTTCGGCATTTATATCTGAAATGCCTATCGGCACCTATATTTGAAATGCCTACCGGCACCAATATTTTAAATGCCTATCGGCAACTATATCTGATGTGCCTATCGGCACCTATATCTGAAATGCCTATCGACAACTTTATTTGAAATACCTATCGGCTTCTATATCTGTAATGCCTATCGGCACCTATTTTTAAAATGCCATTCGGCAACTATATCTGAAATGCCTATCGGCCCCTATATCTGAAATGCCTACCGGCACCTGATTTTAAAATGCCAATCGGCACCTATATTTGAAATGCCTATCGGCACCTATATCTGAAATGCCTATCGGCACCTATTTTTAAAATGCTAATCGGCAACTATATCTGAAATGCCTATCGGCACCTATTTTTGAAATGCCTATCGGAAACTACATCTGAAATGCCTATCAGCACCTATATTTGAAATGCCTATCGGCAACCATATCTGGAATACCAATCGGCACCTATATTTGAAATGCCTATCGGCTTCTATATCTGAAATGCCTATCGGCACCTATTTTTGAAATGCCTATCGGAAACTACATCTGAAATGCCAATCAGCACTTATATTTGAAATGCCTATCGGCAACCATATCTGAAATGCCTATCGACACCTATATTTGAAATACCTATCGGCTTCTATATCTGAAATGCCTATCGGCACCTATTTTTAAAATGCAAATCGGCAACTATATCTAAAATGCCTATCAGCACCTATATCTGAAATGCCTATCGGCACTTATTTTTGAAATGCCAATCGGAAACTACATCTGAAATGCCTATCAGCACCTATATTTGAAATGCCTATCGGCAACCATATCTGGAATGCCTATCGGCACCTATATTTCAAATGCCTATCGGCTTCTATATCTGAAATGCCTATCGGCACCTATTTTTAAAATGCCAATCGGCAACTATATTTGAAATGCCTATCGGCACCTATATCTGAAATGCCTATCGGCACCTATATCTGAAATGCCTATCGGCAACTATATTTGAAATGATTATCGGCTTCTATATCTGAAATGCCTATCGGCACCTATTTTTAAAATGCCAATCGGCAACTATATCTGAAATGCCTATCGGCACCTATATCTGACATGTATACGGCACCTATTTTTGAAATGCCTATCGCAAACTACATCTGAAATGCATATCAGCACCTATATTTGAAATGCCCATCGGCAACCAAATCAGAAATGCCTATCGGCACATATATCTGAAATGCCTTTCGGCATTTATATCTGAAATGCCTATCGGCACCTATATCTGAAATGCCTTTCGGCATTTATATCTGAAATGCCTATCAGCACCTATATTTGAAATGCCTATCGGCACCTATATTTTAAATGCCTATCGGCAACTATATCTAATATGCCTATCGGCATCTATTTCTGAAATGCTATTCGGCAACTATATCTGAAATGCCTATCGGCACCTAAATTTGAACTGCCTATCGGCACCTATATCTGAAATGCCTTTCGGCATTTATATCTGAAATGCCTATCGGCACCTATATCTGAAATGCCTATCGCCACCTATATTTTAAATGCCTATCGCCAACAATATCTGATAGCCTATCAGCACCTATATTCGAAACGCCTATCGGCAACTATATCTGAAATGCCTATCGGCATCTATATTTGAAATGCCTATCAGCACCTATATTTTAAATGCCTATCGGTAACTATATCTGATATGCCTATCGGCACATATATCTGAAATGCCTATCGGCACCTATTTTTGAAATGCCTATCGGAAACTACATCTGAAATGCCTATCAGCACCTATATTTGAAATGCCTATCGGCAACCAAATCAGAAATGCCTGTCGGCACCTATATCTGAAATGCCTTTCGGCATTTATATCTAAAATGCCTATCGGCACCTATATTTGAAATGCCTATCGGCACCTATATTTTAAATACCTATCGGCAACTATATCTGATATGCCTATCGACATTTATATCTGAAATGCCTATCGGCACCTATTTTTGAAATGCCTATCGGAAACTACATCTGAAATGCCTATCGGCACCTATTTTTAAAATGCCAATCGGCAACTATATCTGAAATGCCTATCGGCACCTATATCTGAAATGCCTATCGGCACCTATTTTTGAAATGCCTATCGGAAACTACATCTGAAATGCCTATCAGCACTTATATTTGAAATGCCTATCGGCAACCATATCTGAAATGCCTATCGACACCTATATTTGAAATACCTATCGGCTTCTATATCTGAAATGCCTATCGGCACCTATTTTTAAAATGCCAATCGGCAACTATATCTGAAATGCCTATCAGCACCTATATTTGAAATGCCTATCGGCAACCAAATCAGAAATGCCTGTCGGCACCTATATCTAAAATGCCTTTCGGCATTTATATCTGAAATGCCTATCGGCACCTATATCTGAAATGCCTTTCGGCATTTATATCTAAAATGCCTATCGGCACCTATATTTGAAATGCCTATCGGCACCTATATTTTAAATGCCTATCGGCAATTATATCTGATATGCCTATCGGCACTTATATCTGAAATGCCTATCGGCACCTATTTTTGAAATGCCTATCGGAAACTACATCTGAAATGCCTATCGGCACCTATTTTTAAAATGCCAATCGGCAACTATATCTGAAATGCCTATCGGCACCTATATTTGAAATGCCTATCGGCACCTATATCTGAAATGCCTATCGGCACCTATTTTTAAAAAGCCAATCGGCAACTATATCTGAAATGCCTATCAGCACCCATATTTGAAATGCCTATCGGCAACCATATCTGAAATGACTATCGACACCTATATTTGAAATACTTATCGGCTTCTATATCTGAAATGCCTATCGGCACCTATTTTTAAAATGCCAATCGGCAACTATATCTGAAATGACTATCGGCACCTATATCTGAAATACCTATCGGCACCTATTTTTGAAATGCCTATCAGAAACTACAACTGAAATGCCTATCAGCACCTATATTTGAAATGACTATCGGCAACCATATCTTGAATGCCTATCGGCACCTATATTTGAAATGCCTATAGGCTTCTATATCTAAAATGCCTATCGGCACCTATTTTTAAAATGCCAATCGGCAACTATATATGAAATGACTATCGGCACCTATATCTGAAATACCTATCGGCACCTATTTTTGAAATGCCTATCGGAAACTACATCTGAAATGCCTATTAGCACCTATATTTGAAACGCCTATCGGCAACCAAATCAGAAATGCCTATCGGCACCTATATCTCAAATGCCTTTCGGCATTTATATCTGAAATGCCTATCGGCACCTATATTTGAAATGCCTATCGGCACCTATATTTTAAATGCCTATCGGCAACTATATCTGATATGCCTATCGGCACTTATATCTGAAATGCCTATCGGCACCTATTTTTGAAATGCCTATCGGAAACTACATCTGGAATGCCTATCGGCACCTATTTTTAAAATGCTAATCGGCAACTATATCTGAAATGCCTATTGGCACCTATATCTGAAATGCCTATCGGCACCTATTTTTGAAATGCCTATCGGAAACTACATCTGAAATGCCTATCAGCACCTATATTTAAAATGCCTATCGGCAACCATATCTGAAATGCCTATCGACACCTATATTTAAAATACCTATCGGCTTCGAAATCTGAAATGCCTATCGGCACCTATTTTTAAAATGCCAATCGGCAACTATATCTGAAATGCCTATCGGCACCTATATCTGAAATGCCTATCGGCACCTATTTTTGAAATGCCTATCGGAAACTACATCTGAAGTGCCTATCAGCACCTATATTTGAAATGTCTATCGGCAACCATATCTGGAAAGCCTATCGGCACCTATATTTGAAATGCCTATCGGCTTCTATATCTGAAATGCCTATCGGCACCTATTTTTAAAATGCCAATCGGCAACTATATCTGAAATGCCTATCAGCACCTATATTTGAAAAGCCTATCGGCAACCATATCTGAAAGGCCTATCCACACCTATATTTGAAATACCTATCGGCTTCTATATCTGAAATGCCTATCGGCACCTATTTTTAAAATGCCAATCGGCAACTATATCTGAAATGCCTATCGGCACCTATATTTGAAATGATTATCGGCTTCTATATCTGAAATGCCTATCGGCACCTATTTTTAAAATGCCAATCGGCAACTATATCTGAAATGCCTATCGGCACCTATATCTGAAATGTATACGGCACCTATTTTTGAAATGCCTATCGGAAACTACATCTGAAATGCATATCAGCACCTATATTTGAAATGCCCATCGGCAACCAAATCAGAAATGCCTATCGGCACATATATCTGAAATGCCTTTCGGCATTTATATCTGAAATGCCTATCGGCACCTATATCTGAAATGCCTTTCGGCATTTATATCTGAAATGCCTATCGGCACCTATATTTGAAATGCCTATCGGCACCTATATTTTAAATGCCTATCGGCAACTATATCTAATATGCCTATCGGCATCTATTTCTGAAATGCTATTCGGCAACTATATCTGAAATGCCTATCGGCACCTAAATTTGAACTGCCTATCGGCACCTATATCTAAAATGCCTATCGGCACCTATATCTGAAATGCCTATCGCCACCTATATTTTAAATGCCTATCGCCAACAATATCTGATAGCCTATCAGCACCTATATTCGAAACGCCTATCGGCAACTATATCTGAAATGCCTATCGGCATCTATATTTGAAATGCCTATCGGCACCTATATTTTAAATGCCTATCGGTAACTATATCTGATATGCCTATCGGCACATATATCTGAAATGCCTATCGGCACCTATTTTTGAAATGCCTATCGGAAACTACATCTGAAATGCCTATCAGCACCTATATTTGAAATGCCTATCGGCAACCAAATCAGAAATGCCTGTCGGCACCTATATCTGAAATGCCTTTCGGCATTTATATCTGAAATGCCTATCGGCACCTATATTTGAAATGCCTATCGGCACCTATATTTTAAATACCTATCGGCAACTATATCTGATATGCCTATCGACATTTATATCTGAAATGCCTATCGGCACCTATTTTTTAAATGCCTATCGGAAACTACATCTGAAATGCCTATCGGCACCTATTTTTAAAATGCCAATCGGCAACTATATCTGAAATGCCTATCGGCACCTATATCTGAAATGCCTATCGGCACCTATTTTTGAAATGCCTATCGGAAACTACATCTGAAATGCCTATCAGCACTTATATTTAAAATGCCTATCGGCAACCATATCTGAAATGCCTATCGACACCTATATTTGAAATACCTATCGGCTTCTATATCTGAAATGCCTATCGGCACCTATTTTTAAAATGCCAATCGGCAACTATATCTGAAATGCCTATCAGCACCTATATTTGAAATGCCTATCGGCAACCAAATCAGAAATGCCTGTCGGCACCTATATCTGAAATGCCTTTCGGCATTTATATCTGAAATGCCTATCGGCACCTATATCTGAAATGTATATCGGCACCTATTTTTGAAATGCCTATCGGAAACTACATCTGAAATGCCTATTAGCACCTATATTTGAAATGCCTATCGGCACCTATATTTTAAATGCCTATCGGCAACTATATTTGAAAGGCCTTTCGGCATTCATATCTGAAATGCCTATCGGCACCTATATTTTAAATGCCTATCGGCAACTATATCTGAAATGCCTATCGGCATCTATTTCTGAAATGCCTATCGGCAACTATATCTGAAATGCCTATCTGCACCTATATTTGAAATGCCTATCGGCACCTATATCTGAAATGCCTATCGGCACCTATTTTTCAAATGCCAATCGGCAACCATATCTGAAATGCCTATCAGCACCTATATTTGAAATGCCTATCGGCAACCAAATCAGAAATGCCTGTCGGCACCTATATTTGAAATGCCAATCAGCACCTATATTTGAAATGCCTTTCGGCATTTATATCTGAAATGCCTATCGGCACCTATGTTTGATATGCCTATCGGCACCTATGTTTTAAATGCCTATCGGCAACTATATCTGAAATGCCTATCGGCATCTATTTCTGAAATGCCTATCGGCAACTATATCTGAAATGCCCATCGGCACCTATATTTGAAATGCCCATCGGCACCTATATCTGAAATGCCTATCGGCACCTATTTTTAAAATGCCAATCGGCAACTATATCTGAAATGCCTATCAGCACCTATATTTGAAAAGCCTATCGGCAACCAAATCAGAAATGCCTATCGGAACTTATATTTGAAATGCCTATCGGCACCTATATCTGAAATGCCTATCAGCACATATATTTGAAATGCCTATCGGCAACTATATTTGAAATGCCTTTCGGCATTTATATCTGAAATGCCTATCGGCACATATATATTATATGCCTATCGGCTCCTATATTTTAAATGCCTATCGGCAACTATATCTGTTATGCCTATCGGCATCTATTTCTGAAATGCCTATCGGCAACTATATCTGAAATGCCTATCGGCACTTATATTTGAAATGCCTAATGGCACCTATATCTAAAATGCCTATCAGCACCTATATTTGAAATGCCCATCGGCAACTATATTTGAAAGGCCTTTCGGCATTTATATCTGAAATGCCTATCGGCACTTATATTTGATATGCCTATCGGCACCTCTATTATAAATGCTTATCGGCAACTATATCTGAAATGCCTATCGGCATCTATTTCTGAAATGCCTATCGGCAACTATATCTGAAATGCCAATCGGCACCTATATTTGAAATGCCTATTAGCACCTATATCTGAAATGCCTATCGGCACCAATTTTTCAAATGCCAATCGGCAACTATATCTGAAATGCCTATCAGCACCTATATTTGAAATGCCTATCGGCAACCAAATCAGAAATGCCTATCGACACCTATATTTGAAATACCTATCGGCTTCTATATCTGAAATGCCTATCGGCACCTATTTTTAAAATGCCAATCGGCAACTTTATCTGAAATGCCTATCGGCACCTATATCTGAAATGCCTATCGGCACCTATTTTTGAAATGCCTATCGGAAACTACATCTGAAATGCCTATCAGCACCTATATTTGAAATGACTATGGGCAACCATATCTGGAATGCCTATCGGCACCTATATTTGAAATGCCTATCGGCTTCTATATCTGAAATGCCTATCGGCACCTATTTTAAAAATGCCAATCGGCAACTATATCTGAAATGCCTATCGATACCTATATCTGAAATGCCTATCGGCACCTATTTTTGAAATGCCTATCGGAAACTACATCTGAAATGCCTATCAGCACCTATATTTGAAATGCCTATCGGCAACCAAATCAGAAATGCCTATCGGCACCTATATCTGAAATGCCTTTCGGCATTTATATCTAAAATGCCTATCGGCACCTATATTTGAAATGCCTATCGGCACCTATATTTTAAATGCCTATCGGCAATTATATCTGATATGCCTATCGGCACTTATATCTAAAATGCCTATCGGCACCTATTTTTGAAATGCCTATCGGAAACTACATCTGAAATGCCTATCGGCACCTATTTTTAAAATGCCAATCGGCAACTATATCTGAAATGCCTATCGGCACCTATATTTGAAATGCCTATCGGCACCTATATCTGAAATGCCTATCGGCACCTATTTTTAAAATGCCAATCGGCAACTATATCTGAAATGCCTATCAGCACCCATATTTGAAATGCCTATCGGCAACCATATCTGAAATGACTATCGACACCTATATTTGAAATACTTATCGGCTTCTATATCTGAAATGCCTATCAGCACCTATTTTTAAAATGCAAATCGGCAACTATATCTGAAATACCTATCGGCACCTATATCTGAAATGCCTATCGGCACCTATTTTTGAAATGCCTATCGGAAACTACAACTGAAATGCCTATCAGCACCTATAATTGAAATGACTATCGGCAACCATATCTTGAATGCCTATCGGCACCTATATTTGAAATGCCTATCGGCTTCTATATCTACAATGCCTATCGGCACCTATTTTTAAAATGCCAATCGGCAACTATATCTGAAATGCCTATCGGCACCTATATCTGAAATACCTATCGGCACCTATGTTCGAAATGCCTATCGGAAACTACATCTGAAATGCCTATTAGCACCTGTATTTGAAACGCCTATCGGCAACCAAATCAGAAATGCCTATCGGCACCTATATCTCAAATGCCTTTCGGCATTTATATCTGAAATGCCTATCGGCACCTATATTTGAAATGCCTATCGGCACCTATATTTTAAATGCCTATCGGCAACTATATCTGATATGCCTATCGGCCCTTATATCTGAAATGCCTATCGGCACCTATTTTTGAAATGCCTATCGGAAACTACATCTGGAATGCCTATCGGCACCTATTTTTAAAATGCTAATCGGCAACTATATCTGAAATGCCTATCGGCACCTTTATCTGAAATGCCTATCGGCACCTATTTTAGAAATGCCTATCGGAAACTACATCTGAAATGCCTATCAGTACCTATATTTAAAATGCCTATCGGCAACCATATCTCAAATGCCTATCGACACCTATATTTAAAATACCTATCGGCTTCGAAATCTGAAATGCCTATCGGCACCTATTTTTAAAATGCCAATCGGCAACTATATCTGAAATGCCTATCAGCACCTATATTTGAAATGCCTATCGGCAACCATATCTGAAAGGCCTATCCACACCTATATTTGAAATACCTATCGGCTTCTATATCTGAAATGCCTATCGGCACCTATTTTTAAAATGCCAATCGGCAACTATATCTGAAATGCCTATCGGCACCTATATTTGAAATGATTATCGGCTTCTATATCTGAAATGCCTATCGGCACCTATTTTTAAAATGCCAATCGGCAACTATATCTGAAATGCCTATCGGCACCTATATCTGAAATGTATATCGGCACCTATTTTTGAAATGCCTATCGGAAACTACATCTGAAATGCATATCAGCACCTATATTTGAAATGCCCATCGGCAACCAAATCAGAAATGCCTATCGGCACATATATCTAAAATGCCTTTCGGCATTTATATCTGAAATGCCTATCGGCACCTATATCTGAAATGCCTTTCGGCATTTATATCAGAAATGCCTATCGGCAACTATATTTGAAATGCCTATCGGCACCTATATTTTAAATGCCTATCGGCAACTATATCTGATATGCCTATCGGCATCTATTTCTGAAATGCCGTTCGGCAACTATATCTGAAATGCCTATCGGCACCAATATTTGAACTGCCTATCGGCACCTATATTTGAAATGCCTATCGGCGACTATATCTAAAATGCCTATCGGCACCTATATCTGAAATGCCTATCGCCACCTATATTTTAAATGCCTATCGCCAACAATATCTGATAGCCTATCAGCACCTATATTTGAAATGCCTATCGGCACCTATATTTAAATGCCTATCGGTAACTATATCTGATATGCCTATCGGCACATATATCTGAAATGCCTATCGGCACCTATTTTTAAAATGCCTATCGGAAACTACATCTGAAATGCCTATCAGCACCTATATTTGAAATGCCTATCGGCAACCAAATCAGAAATGCCTGTCGGCACCTATATCTGAAATGCCTTTCGGCATTTATATCTGAAATGCCTATCGGCACCTATATTTGAAATGCCTATCGGTACCTATATTTTAAATACCTATCGGCAACGATATCTGATATGCCTATCGACATTTATATCTAAAATGCCTATCGGCACCTATTTTTGAAATGCCTATCGGAAACTACATCTGAAATGCCTATCGGCACCTATTTTTAAAATGCCAATCGGCAACTATATCTGAAATGCCTATCGGCACCTATATCTGAAATGCCTATCGGCACCTATTTTTGAAATGCCTATCGGAAACTACATCTGAAATGCCTATCAGCACTTATATTTGAAATGCCTATCGGCAACTATATCTGATATGCCTATCGGCATCTATTTCTGAAATGCCGTTCGGCAACTACATCTGAAATGCCTATCGGCACCTATTTTTAAAATGCCAATCAGCAACTATATCTGAAATGCCTATCGGCACCTATATCTGAAATGCCTATCGGCACCTATTTTTGAAATGCCTATCGGAAACTACATCTGAAATGCCTATCAGCACCTATATCTGAAATGCCTTTCGGCATTTATATCTGAAATGCCTATCGGCACCTATATTTGAAATGCCTACCGGCACCTATATTTTAAATGCCTATCGGCAACTATATCTGATATGCCTATCGGCACCTATATCTGATATGCCTATCGGCACCTATTTTTGAAATGCCTATCGGAAACTACATCTGAAATGTCTATTGGCACCTATTTTTAAAATACCTATCGGCAACTATATCTGATATGCCTATCGACATTTATATCTAAAATGCCTATCGGCACCTATTTTTGAAATGCCTATCGGAAACTACATCTGAAATGCCTATCGGCACCTATTTTTAAAATGCCAATCAGCAACTATATCTGAAATGCCTATCGGCACCTATATCTGAAATGCCTATCGGCATCTATTTTTGAAATGCCTATCGGAAACTACATCTGAAAAGCCTATCAGCACCTATATTTGAAATGCCTATCGGTAACTATATTTGAAATGCCTTTCGGCATTTATATCTGAAATGCCTATCGGCACCTTTATAAGATATGCCTATCGGCACCTATATTTTAAATGCCTATCGGCAACTATATCTGAAATGCCTATCGGCATCAATTTCTGAAATGCCTATCGGCAACTATATCTGAAATGGTTATCGGCACCTAAATTTGAAATGCCTATCAGCACCTATATCTGAAATGCCTATCGGCACCTATTTTTAAAATGCTAATCGGCAACTATATCTGAAATGCCTATCAGCACCTATATTTGAAATGCCTATCGGCAACCAAATCAGAAATGCCTATCGGCACCTATATTTGAAATGCCTATCGGCACCTATATCTGAAATGCCTATCGGCACCTATTTTTAAAATGCCAATCGGCAACTATATCTGAAATGCCTATCAGCACCCATATTTGAAATGCCTATCGGCAACCATATCTGAAATGCCTATCGACACCTATATTTGAAATACCTATCGGCTTCGATATCTGAAATGCCTATCGGCACCTATTTTTAAAATGCCAATCGGCAACTATATCTGAAATGCCTATCGGCACCTATTTTTGAAATGCCTATCGGAAGCTACATCTGAAATGCCTAACAGCACCTATATTTGAAATGCCTATCGGCTTCTATATCTGAAATGCCTACCGGCACCTGATTTTAAAATGCCAATCGGCAACTATATCTGAAATGCCTATTGACACCTATATCTGAAATGCCTATCGGCACCTATTTTTGAAATGCCTATCGGAAACTACATCTGAAATGCCTATCAGCACCTATATTTGAAATGCCTATCGGCAACCAAATCGGAAATGCCTATCGGCACCTATATCTGAAATGCCTTTCGGCATTTATATCTGAAATGCCTATCGGCACCTATATTTGAAATGCCTACCGGCACCAATATTTTAAATGCCTATCGGCAACTATATCTGATGTGCCTATCGGCACCTATATCTGAAATGCCTATCGACAACTTTATTTGAAATACCTATCGGCTTCTATATCTGGAATGCCTATCGGCACCTATTTTTAAAATGCCATTCGGCAACTATATCTGAAATGCCTATCGGCCCCTATATCTGAAATGCCTAACGGCACCTATTTTTGAAATGCCTATCGGAAACTACATCTGAAATGCCTATCAGCACCTATATTTGAAATGCCTATCGGCAACCATATCTGGAATGCCTATCGGCACCTATATTTGAAATGCCAATCGGCTTCTATATCTGTAATGCCTATCGGCACCTATTTTTAAAATGCCAATCGGCAAGTATATCTTAAATGCCTATCAGCACCCATATTTGAAAAGCCTATCGGCAACCATATCTGAAAGGCCTATCGACACCTATATTTGAAATACCTATCGGCTTCTTATCTGAAATGCCTATCGGCACCTATTTTTAAAATGCTAATCGGCAACTATATCTGAAATGCCTATCGGCACCTATATTTGAAATGCCTATCGGCATCTATATCTGAAATGCCTATCGGCACCTATTTTTAAAATGCCAATCGGCAACTATATCTGAAATGCCTATCGGCACCTATATCTGAAATGTATATCGGCACCTATTTTTGAAATGCCTATCGGAAACTACATCTGAAATGCCTATCAGCACCTATATTTGAAATGCCTATCGGCACCTATATTTTAAATGCCTATCGGCAACTATATTTGAAAGGCCTTTCGGCATTTATATCTGAAATGCCTATCGGCACCTATATTTTAAATGCCTATCGGCAACTATATCTGAAATGCCTATCGGCATCTATTTCTGAAATGCCTATCGGCAACTATATCTGAAATGCCTATCTGCACCTATATTTGAAATGCCTATCGGCACCTATATCTGAAATGCCTATCAGCACCTATTTTTCAAATGCCAATCGACAACCATATCTGAAATGCCTATCAGCACCTATATTTGAAATGCCTATCGGCAACCAAATCAGAAATGCCTATTGGCACCTATATTTGAAATGCCAATCAGTACCTATATTTGAAATGCCTTTCGGCATTTATATCTGAAATGCCTATCGGCACCTATGTTTGATATGCCTATCGGCACCTATATTTTAAATGCCTATCGGCAACTATATCTGAAATGCCTATCGGCATCTATTTCTAAAATGCCTATCGGCAACTATATCTGAAATGCCTATCGGCACCTATATTTGAAATGCCCATCGGCACCTATATCTGAAATGCCTATCGGCACCTATTTTTCAAATGCCAATCGGCAACTATATCTGAAATGCCTATCAGCACCTATATTTGAAATGCCTATCGGCAACCAAATCAGAAATGCCTATCGGAACTTATATTTGAAATGCCTATCGGCACCTATATCTGAAATGCCTATCAGCACATATATTTGAAATGCCTATCGGCAACTATATTTGAAATGCCTTTCGGCATTTATATCTGAAATGCCTATCGGCACATATATATGATATGCCTATCGGCTCCTATATTTTAAATGCCTATCGGCAACTATATCTGTTATGCCTATCGGCAACTATATCTGAAATGCCTATCAGCACTTATATTTGAAATGCCTAATGGCACCTATATCTGAAATGCCTATCAGCACCTATATTTGAAATGCCTTTCGGCAACTATATTTGAAAGGCCTTTCGGCATTTATATCTGAAATGCCTATCGGCACTTATATTTGATATGCCTATCGGCACCTCTATTTTAAATGCTTATCGGCAACTATATCTGAAATGCCTATCGGCATCTATTTCTGAAATGCCTATCGGCAACTATATCTGAAATGCCTATCGGCACCTATATTTGAAATGCCTATCGGCAACCAAATCAGAAATGCCTATCGGCACCTATTTTTAAAATGCCAATCGGCAACTATATCTGAAATGCCTATCGGCACCTATATCTGAAATGCCTATCGGCACCTATTTTTGAAATGCCTATCGGAAACTACATCTGAAATGCCTATCAGCACTTATATTTGAAATGCCTATCGGACACCATATCTGAAATGCCTATCGACACCTATATTTGAAATACCTATCGGCTTCTATATCTGAAATGCCTATCGGCACCTATTTTTAAAATGCCAATCGGCAACTACATCTGAAATGCCTATCGGCACCTATTTTTAAAATGCCAATCAGCAATTATATCTGAAATGCCTATCGGCACCTATATCTGAAATGCCTATCGTCACCTATTTTTGAAATGCCTATCGGAAACTACATCTAAAATGCCTATCAGCACCTATATCTGAAATGCCTTTCGGCATTTATATCTGAAATGCCTATCGGCACCTATATTTGAAATGCCTACCGGCACCTATATTTTAAATGCCTATCGGCAACTATATCTGATATGCCTATCGGCACCTATATCTGATATGCCTATCGGCACCTATTTTTGAAATGCCTATCGGAAACTACATCTGAAATGTCTATTGGCACCTATTTTTAAAATACCTATCGGCAACTATATCTGATATGCCTATCGACATTTATATCTAAAATGCCTATCGGCACCTATTTTTGAAATGCCTATCGGAAACTACATCTGAAATGCCTATCGGCACCTATTTTTAAAATGCCAATCGGCAACTATATCTGAAATGACTATCGGCACCTATATCTGAAATGCCTATCGGCACCTATTTTTGAAATGCCTATCGGAAACTACATCTGAAATGCCTATCAGCACCTATATTTGAAATGCCTATCGGTAACTATATTTGAAATGCCTTTCGGCATTTATATCTGAAATGCCTATCGGCACCTTTATAAGATATGCCTATCGGCACCTATATTTTAAATGCCTATCGGCAACTATATCTGAAATGCCTATCGGCATCTATTTCTGAAATGCCTATCGGCAACTATATCTGAAATGGTTATCGGCACCTATATTTGAAATGCCTATCGGCACCTATATCTGAAATGCCTATCGGCACCTATTTTTAAAATGCTAATCGGCAACTATATCTGAAATGCCTATCAGCACCTATATTTGAAATGCCTATCGGCAACCAAATCAGAAATGCCTATCGGCACCTATATTTGAAATGCCTATCGGCACCTATATCTGAAATGCCTATCGGCACCTATTTTTAAAATGCCAATCGGCAACTATATCTGAAATGCCTATCAGCACCCATATTTGAAATGCCTATCGGCAACCATATCTGAAATGCCTATCGACACCTATATTTGAAATACCTATCGACTTCGATATCTGAAATGCCTATCGGCACCTATTTTTAAAATGCCAATCGGCAACTATATCTGAAATGCCTATCAGCACCTATATTTGAAATGCCTATCGGCAACCAAATCGGAAATGCCTATCGGCACCTATATCTGAAATGCCTTTCGGCATTTATATCTGAAATGCCTATCGGCACCTATATTTGAAATGCCTACCGGCACCAATATTTTAAATGCCTATCGGCAACTATATCTGATGTGCCTATCGGCACCTATATCTGAAATGCCTATCGACAACTTTATTTGAAATACCTATCGGCTTCTATATCTGGAATGCCTATCGGCACCTATTTTTAAAATGCCATTCGGCAACTATATCTGAAATGCCTATCGGCCCCTATATCTGAAATGCCTAACGGCACCTATTTTTGAAATGCCTATCGGAAACTACATCTGAAATGCCTATCAGCACCTATATTTGAAATGCCTATCGGCAACCATATCTGGAATGCCTATCGGCACCTATATTTGAAATGCCAATCGGCTTCTATATCTGAAATGCCTATCGGCACCTATTTTTAAAATGCCAATCGGCAAGTATATCTTAAATGCCTATCAGCACCCATATTTGAAATGCCTATCGGCAACCATATCTGAAAGGCCTATCGACACCTATATTTGAAATGCCTATCGGCATCTATATCTGAAATGCCTATCGGCACCTATTTTTAAAATGCCAATCGGCAACTATACATGAAATGCCTATCGGCACCTATATCTGAAATGTATATCGGCACCTATTTTTGAAATGCCTATCGGAAACTACATCTGAAATGCCTATCAGCACCTATATTTGAAATGCCTATCGGCACCTATATTTTAAATGCCTATCGGCAACTATATTTGAAAGGCCTTTCGGCATTTATATCTGAAATGCCTATCGGCACCTATATTTTAAATGCCTATCGGCAAACATATCTGAAATGCCTATCGGCATCTATTTCTGAAATGCCTATCGGCAACTATATCTGAAATGCCTATCTGCACCTATATTTGAAATGCCTATCGGCACCTATATCTGAAATGCCTATCGGCACCTATTTTTCAAATGCCAATCGGCAACCATATCTGAAATGCCTATCAGCACCTATATTTAAAAATGCCTATCGGCAACCAAATCAGAAATGCCTATTGGCACCTATATTTGAAATGCCAATCAGTACCTATATTTGAAATGCCTTTCGGCATTTATATCTGAAATGCCTATTGGCACCTATGTTTGATATGCCTATCGGCACCTATATTTTAAATGCCTATCGGCAACTATATCTGAAATGCCTATCGGCATCTATTTCTAAAATGCCTATCGGCAACTATATCTGAAATGCCTATCGGCACCTATATTTGAAATGCCCATCGGCACCTATATCTGAAATGCCTATCGGCACCTATTTTTAAAATGCCAATCGGCAACTATATCTGAAATGCCTATCAGCACCTATATTTGAAATGCCTATCGGCAACCAAATCAGAAATGCCTATCGGAACTTATATTTGAAATGCCTATCGGCACCTATATCTGAAATGCCTATCGGCACATATATATGATATGCCTATCGGCTCCTATATTTTAAATGCCTATCGGCAACTATATCTGTTATGCCTATCGGCAACTATATCTGAAATGCCTATCAGCACTTATATTTGAAATGCCTAATGGCACCTATATCTGAAATGCCTATCAGCACCTATATTTGAAATGCCTTTCGGCAACTATATTTGAAAGGCCTTTCGGCATTTATATCTGAAATGCCTATCGGCACTTATATTTGATATGCCTATCGGCACCTCTATTTTAAATGCTTATCGGCAACTATATCTGAAATGCCTATCGGCATCTATTTCTGAAATGCCTATCGGCAACTATATCTGAAATGCCTATCGGCACCTATATTTGAAATGCCTATCGGCAACCAAATCAGAAATGCCTATCGGCACCTATATCTGAAATGCCTATCAGCACCTATATTTGAAATGCCTATCGGCAACTATATTTGAAATGCCTTTCGGCATTTATATCTGAAATGCCAATCGGCACCTATATTTGATATGCCTATCGGCACCAATATTTTAAATGCCTATCGGCAAATATATCTGAAATGCCTATCGGCATCTTTTTCTGAAATGCCTATCGGCAACTATATCTGAAATGCCTATCGGCACCTATATTTGAAATGCCTATCGGCACCTATATCTGAAATGCCTCTCGGCACCTATTTTTAAAATGCCAATCGGCAACTATATCTGAAATGCCTATCAGCACCTATATTGGAAATGCCTATCGGCAACCAAATCAGAAATGCCTATCGGCATCTATATTTGAAATGCCTATCTTCACCTATATCTGAAATGCCTATCAGCACCTATATTTGAAATGCTTATCGGCAACCAAATGAGAAATGCCTATCGGCACCTATATTTGAAATGCCTATCGGCAACTATATTTGAAATGCCTTTCGGCATTTATATCTGAAATGCCTATCGGCAGCTATATTTGATATGCCTATCGGCTCCTATATTTTAAATGCCTATCGGCAACTATATCTGAAATGCCTATTGGCATCTATTTCTGAAATGCCTATCGGCAACTATATGTGAAATGCCTATCAGCACCTATATTTGAAATGCCTAACCGCACGTATATCTGAAATGCCTATCGGCACCTATTTTTAAAATGCCAATCGGCAACTATATCTGAAATGCCTATCAGCACCTATATTTTAAATACCTATCGGCAACCAAATCAGAAATACCTATCGGCACCTATATTTGAAATGCCTATCGGCACCTATATCTGAAATGCCTATCGGCACCTATTTTTAAAATGCCAATCGGAAACTATATCTGAAATGCCTATCAGCACCCATATTTGAAATGCCTATCGGCAACCATATCTGAAATGCCTATCAACACCTATATTTGAAATACCTATCAGCTTCTATATCTGAAATGCATATCGGAACCTATATCTGAAATGCCTTTCGGCATTTATATCTGAAATGCCTATCGGCACCTATATTTGAAATGCCTATCGGCACCTATATTTTAAATGCCTATCGGCAACTATATCTGATATGCTTATCGGCACCTATATCTGAAATGCCTATCGGCACCTATTTTTGAAATGCCTATCGGAAACTACATCTGAAATGCCTATCAGCACCTATATTTGAAATGCCTATCGGCAACCATATCTGAAATGCCTATCGACACCTATATTTGAAATACCTATCGGCTTCTATATCTGAAATGCCTATCGGCACCTATTTTTCAAATTCCAATCGGCAACTATATCTGAAATGACTATCGGCACCTATTTTTGAAATGCCTATCGGAAACTACATCTGAAATGCCTATCAGCACCTATATTTGAAATGCCTATCGGCAACCATATCTGAAATGCCTATCGACACCTATATTTGAAATACCTATCGGCTTCTATATCTGAAATGCCTATCGGCACCTATTTTTAAAATGCCAACCGGCAACTATATCTGAAATCCCTATAAGCACCTATATCTGAAATGCCTATCGGCACCTATTTATGTAATGCCTATCGGAAACTACATCTGAAATGCCTATCAGCACCTATATTTGAAAGGCCTATCGGCAACCATATTTGGAATACTTATCGGCACCTATATTTGAAATGCTTATCGGCTTCTATATCTGAAATGCCTATCGGCACCTATTTTTAAAATGCCAATCGACAACTATATCTGAAATGCCTTTCAGCACCCATATTTGAAATGCCTATAGGCAACTATACCTGAAATGCCTATCGACACCTATATTTGAAATACCTATCGGCTTCTATATCTGAAATGCCTATCGGCACCTATTTTTAAAATGCCAATCGGCAACTATATCTGAAATGCCTATCGGCACCTATAACTGAAATGCCTATCGGCACCTATTTTTGAAATGCCTATCGGAAACAACACCTGAAAAGCCTATCAGCCCCTATATTTGAAATGCCTATCGGCAACCATATCTGAAATGCCTATCGACACCTATATTTGAAATACCTATCGGCTTCTATATCTGAAATGCCTATCGGCACCTATTTTTAAAATGCCAATCGGCAACTATATCTGAAATGCCTATTAGCACTTATATCTGAAATGCCTATCGGCACCTATTTTTGAAATGCCTATCGGAAACTACATCTGAAATGCTTATCAGCACCTATATTTGAAATGCCTATCGGCAACCATATCTGGAATACCTATCGGCACCTATATTTGAAATGCCTATCGGCTACTATATCTGAAATGCCTATCGGCACATATTTTTAAAATGCCTATCGGCACCTATATTTGAAATGCCTATCGGCACCTATATCTGAAATGCCTATCGGCACCTATTTTTAAAATGCCAATCGGCAAATATATCTAAAATGCCTATCTGCACCTATATTTGAAATGCCTATCGGCAACCAAATCAGAAATGCCTATCGGCACCTATATTTGAAATGCCTATTGGCACCTATATCTGAAATGCCTATCAGCACCTATATTTGAAATGCCTATCAGCAACCAAATCAGAAATGCCTATCAGCACTTATATTTGAAAAACCTATAGGCAACCATATCTGAAATGCCTATCGACACCTATATTTGAAATACCTATCGGCTTCTATATCTGACATGCCTACCGGCACCTATTTTTAAAATGCCAATCGGCAACTATATCTGAAATGCCTATTAGCACTTATATCTGAAATGCCTATCGGCACTTATTTTTGAAATTCCTATTGGAAACTACATCTGAAATGCCTATCGGCACCTATATCTGAAATGCCTATCGGCACCTATATCTGAAATGCCTATCGGCAACTATATTTGAAATGCCTTTCGGCATTTATATCTGAAATGCCTATCGGTACCTATATTTGATATGCCTATCGGCACCTATATTTTAAATGCCTATCGGCAACTATATCTGAAATGCCTATCGGCATCTATTTCTGAAATGCCTATCGGCCACTATATCTAAAATGCCTATCGGCACCTATATTTGAAATACCTATCGGCACCTATATCTGAAATGCCTATCGGCACCTATTTTTAAAATGCCAATCGGCAAATATATCTAAAATGCCTATCAGCACCTATATTTGAAATGCCTATCGGCAACCAAATCAGAAGTGCCTATCGGCACCTATATTTGAAATGCCTATCGGCACCTATATCTGAAATCCCTATCAGAACTATATTTGAAATGCCTATCAGCAACCAAATCAGAAATGCCTATCGGCACCTATATCTGAAATGCCTACCGCCACCTATATTTTAAATGCCTATCGCCAACAATATCTGATAGCCTATCAGCACCTATATTTGAAATGCCTATCGGCAACTATATCTGAAATGCCTATCGGCACTTATTTTTGAAATGCCTATCGGAAACTACATCTGAAATGCCTCTCGGCACCTATTTTTAAAATGCCAATCGGCAACTATATCTGAAATGCCTATCAGCACCTATATTTGAAATGCCTATCGGCAACCAAATCAGAAATGCCTATCAGCACCTATATTTGAAATGCCTATCGGCACCTATATTTGAAATGCCTATCAGCACCTATATTTGAAATGCCTATCGGCAACCAAATCAGAAAAGCCTATCGGCACCTATATTTGAAATGCCTATCGGCAACTATATTTGAAATGCCTTTCGGCATTTATATCTGAAATGCCTATCGGCACCTATATTTGATATGCCTATCGGCACCTATATTTTAAATGCCTATCGGCAACTATATCTGAAATGCCTATCGGCATCTATTTCTGAAATGCCTATCGGCAACTATATGTGAAATGCCTATCGGCACCTATATTTGAAATGCCTATCCGCACGTATATCTGAAATGCCTATCGGCACCTATTTTTAAAATGCCAATCGGCAACTATATCCGAAATGCCTATCAGCACCCATATTTGAAATGCCTATCGGCAACCATATCTACAATGCCTATCAACACCTATATTTGAAATAACTATCAGCTTCTATATCTGAAATGTCTATCGGCACCTATTTTTGAAATGCCTATCGGAAACTACATCTGAAATGGCTATCAGCACCTATATTTGAAATGCCTATCGGCAACCAAATCAGAAATGCCTATCGGAACCTATATCAGAAATGCCTTTCGGCATTTATATCTGAAATGCCTATCGGCACCTATATTTGAAATGCCTATCGGCACCTATATATTAAATGTCTATCGGCAAATATATCTGATATGCTTATCGGCACCTATTTCTGAAATACCTATCGGCACTTATTTTTGAAATGCCTATCGGAAACTACATCTGAAATGCCTATCGGCACCTATATCTGAAATGCCTGACGGCACCTATATCTGAAATGCCTATCGGCACCTGTTTTTGAAATGCCTATCGGAAACTACATATGAAATGCCTACCAGCAACTATATTTGAAATGCCTATCGGCAACCACACCTGAAATGCCTATCGACACCTATATTTGAAATACCTATCGGCTTCTATATCTGAAATGCCTATCGGCACCTATTTTTAAAATGCCAATCGGCAACTAAATCTGAAATGCCTATAAGCACCTATATCTGAAATGCCTATCGGCACCTATTTATGTAATGCCTATCGGAAACTACATCTGAAATGCCTATCAGCACCTATATTTTAAATGCCTATCGGCAACCATATCTGGAATACTTATCGGCACCTATATTTGAAATGCCTATCGGCTTCTATATCTGAAATGCCTATCGGCACCTATTTTTAAAATGCCAATCGGCAACTATATCTGAAATGCCTATTAGCACCTATATCTGAAATGCCTATCGGCACCTATTTTTGAAATGCCTATCGGAAACTACATCTGAAATGCCTATCAGCACCTATATTTGAAATGCCTATCGGCAACCATATCTGGAATACCTATCGGCACCTATATTTGAAATGCCTATTGGCTTCTATAGCTGAAATGCCGATCGGCACCTATTTTTAAAATGCCAGTCGGCAACTATATCTGAAATGCCTTTCAGCACCCATATTTGAAATGCCTATCGGCAACCATATCTGAGATGCCTATCGACACCTATATTTGAAATACCTATCGGCTTCTATATCTGAAATGCCTATCGGCACCTATTTTTAAAATGCCAATCGGCAATGATATCTGAAATGCCTATCGGCACCTATATCTGAAATACCTATCCGCACCTATTTTTGAAATAGCTATCGGAAACTACATCTGAAATGCCTATCAGCACCTATATAGGAAATGCCTATCGGCAACCATATCTGGAATGCCTATCGGCACCTATATTTGAAATGCCTATCGGCTTCTATATCTGAAATGCCTATCGGCACCTATTTTTAAAATGCCAATCGGCAACTATATCTGAAATGCCTATCGGCACCTATATCTGAAATGCCTATCGGCCCCTATTTTTGAAATGCCTATATCTGAAATGCCTATCAGCACCTATATTTGAAATGCCTATCGGCAACCATATCTGAAATGCCTATCGACACCTATATTTGAAATACCTATCGGCTTCTATATCTGAAATGCCTATCGGCACCTATTTTTAAAATGCCAATCAGTAACTATATCTGAAATGCCTATTAGCACCTATATCTGAAATGCCTATCGGCACCTATTTTTAAAATGCCAATCGGAAACTATATCTGAAATGCCTATCAGCACCCATATTTGAAATGCCTATCGGCAACCATATCTGAAATGCCTATCAACACCTATATTTGAAATACCTATCAGCTTCTATATCTGAAATGCATATCGGAACCTATATCTGAAATGCCTTTCGGCATTTATATCTGAAATGCCTATCGGCACCTATATTTGAAATGCCTATCGGCACCTATATTTTAAATGCCTATCGGCAACTATATCTGATATGCTTATCGGCACCTATATCTGAAATGCCTATCGGCACCTATTTTTGAAATGCCTATCGGAAACTACATCTGAAATGCCTATCAGCACCTATATTTGAAATGCCTATCGGCAACCATATCTGAAATGCCTATCGACACCTATATTTGAAATACCTATCGGCTTCTATATCTGAAATGCCTATCGGCACCTATTTTTTAAATTCCAATCGGCAACTATATCTGAAATGCCTATCGGCACCTATTTTTGAAATGCCTATCGGAAACTACATCTGAAATGCCTATCAGCACCTATATTTGAAATGCCTATCGGCAATCATATCTGAAATGCCTATCGACACCTATATTTGAAATACCTATCGGCTTCTATATCTGAAATGCCTATCGGCACCTATTTTTAAAATGCCAATCGGCAACTATATCTGAAATGCCTATAAGCACCTATATCTGAAATGCCTATCGGCACCTATTTATGTAATGCCTATCGGAAACTACATCTGAAATGCCTATCAGCACCTATATTTGAAAGGCCTATCGGCAACCATATTTGGAATACTTATCGGCACCTATATTTGAAATGCCTATCGGCTTCTATATCTGAAATGCCTATCGGCACCTATTTTTAAAATGCCAATCGACAACTATATCTGAAATGCCTTTCAGCACCCATATTTGAAATGCCTATCGGCAACTATACCTGAAATGCCTATCGACACCTATATTTGAAATACCTATCGGCTTCTATATCTGAAATGCCTATCAGCACCTATTTTTAAAATGCCAATCGGCAACTATATCTGAAATGCCTATCGGCACCTATAACTGAAATGCCTATCGGCACCTATTTTTGAAATGCCTATCGGAAACAACACCTGAAATGCCTATCAGCCCCTATATTTGAAATGCCTATCGGCAACCATATCTGAAATGCCTATCGACACCTATATTTGAAATACCTATCGGCTTCTATATCTGAAATGCCTATCGGCACCTATTTTTAAAATGCCAATCGGCAACTATATCTGAAATGCCTATCAGCACTTATATCTGAAATGCCTATCGGAAACTACATCTGAAATGCCTATCAACACCTATATTTGAAATGCCTATCGGCAACCATATCTGGAATACCTATCGGCACCTATATTTGAAATGCCTATCGGCTACTATATCTGAAATGCCTATCGGCACATATTTTTAAAATGCCTATCGGCACCTATATTTGAAATGCCTATCGGCACCTATATCTGAAATGCCTATCGGCACCTATTTTTAAAATGCCAATCGGCAAATATATCTAAAATGCCTATCAGCACCTATATTTGAAATGCCTATCGGCAACCAAATCAGAAATGCCTATCGGCACCTATATTTGAAATGCCTATTGGCACCTATATCTGAAATGCCTATCAGCACCTATATTTGAAATGCCTATCAGCAACCAAATCAGAAATGCCTATCAGCACTTATATTTGAAAAACCTATAGGCAACCATATCTGAAATGCCTATCGACACCTATATTTGAAATACCTATCGGCTTCTATATCTGAAATGCCTACCGGCACCTATTTTTAAAATGCCAATCGGCAACTATATCTGAAATGCCTATTAGCACTTATATCTGAAATGCCTATCGGCACCTATTTTTGAAATTCCTATTGGAAACTACATCTGAAATGCCTATCGGCACCTATATCTGAAATGCCTATCGGCACCTATATCTGAAATGCCTATCGGCAACTATATTTGAAATGCCTTTCGGCATTTATATCTGAAATGCCTATCGGTACCTATATTTGATATGCCTATCGGCACCTATATTTTAAATGCCTATCGGCAACTATATCTGAAATGCCTATCGGCATCTATTTCTGAAATGCCTATCGGCCACTATATCTAAAATGCCTATCGGCACCTATATTTGAAATACCTATCGGCACCTATATCTGAAATGCCTATCGGCACCTATTTTTAAAATGCCAATCGGCAAATATATCTAAAATGCCTATCAGCACCTATATTTGAAATGCCTATCGGCAACCAAATCAGAAGTGCCTATCGGCACCTATATTTGAAATGCCTATCGGCACCTATATCTGAAATCCCTATCAGAACTATATTTGAAATGCCTATCAGCAACCAAATCAGAAATGCCTATCGGCACCTATATCTGAAATGCCTACCGCCACCTATATTTTAAATGCCTATCGCCAACAATATCTGATAGCCTATCAGCACCTATATTTGAAATGCCTATCGGCAACTATATCTGAAATGCCTATCGGCACTTATTTTTGAAATGCCTATCGGAAACTACATCTGAAATGCCTCTCGGCACCTATTTTTAAAATGCCAATCGGCAACTATATCTGAAATGCCTATCAGGACCTATATTTGAAATGCCTATCGGCAACCAAATCAGAAATGCCTATCAGCACCTATATTTGAAATGCCTATCGGCACCTATATTTGAAATGCCTATCAGCACCTATATTTGAAATGCCTATCGGCAACCAAATCAGAAAAGCCTATCGGCACCTATATTTGAAATGCCTATCGGCAACTATATTTGAAATGCCTTTCGGCATTTATATCTGAAATGCCTATCGGCACCTATATTTGATATGCCTATCGGCACCTATATTTTAAATGCCTATCGGCAACTATATCTGAAATGCCTATCGGCATCTATTTCTGAAATGCCTATCGGCAACTATATGTGAAATGCCTATCGGCACAAATATTTGAAATCCCTATCCGCACGTATATCTGAAATGCCTATCGGCACCTATATTTGAAATGCCTACCGGCACCTATATTTTAAATGCCTATCGGCAACTATATCTGATATGCCTATCGGCACCTATATCTGATATGCCTATCGGCACCTATTTTTGAAATGCCTATCGGAAACTACATCTGAAATGTCTATTGGCACCTATTTTTAAAATACCTATCGGCAACTATATCTGATATGCCTATCGACATTTATATCTAAAATGCCTATCGGCACCTATTTTTGAAATGCCTATCGGAAACTACATCTGAAATGCCTATCGGCACCTATTTTTAAAATGCCAATCAGCAACTATATCTGAAATGACTATCGGCACCTATATCTGAAATGCCTATCGGCATCTATTTTTGAAATGCCTATCGGAAACTACATCTGAAATGCCTATCAGCACCTATATTTGAAATGCCTATCGGTAACTATATTTGAAATGCCTTTCGGCATTTATATCTGAAATGCCTATCGGCACCTTTATAAGATATGCCTATCGGCACCTATATTTTAAATGCCTATCGGCAACTATATCTGAAATGCCTATCGGCATCAATTTCTGAAATGCCATCGGCAACTATAACTGAAATGGTTATCGGCACCTAAATTTGAAATGCCTATCGGCACCTATATCTGAAATGCCTATCGGCACCTATTTTTAAAATGCTAATCGGCAACTATATCTGAAATGCCTATCAGCACCTATATTTGAAATGCCTATCGGCAACCAAATCAGAAATGCCTATCGGCACCTATATTTGAAATGCCTATCGGCACCTATATCTGAAATGCCTATCGGCACCTATTTTTAAAATGCCAATCGGCAACTATATCTGAAATGCCTATCAGCACCCATATTTGAAATGCCTATCGGCAACCATATCTGAAATGCCTATCGACACCTATATTTGAAATACCTATCGGCTTCGATATCTGAAATGCCTATCGGCACCTATTTTTAAAATGCCAATCGGCAACTATATCTGAAATGCCTATCGGCACCTATTTTTGAAATGCCTATCGGAAGCTACATCTGAAATGCCTAACAGCACCTATATTTGAAATGCCTATCGGCTTCTATATCTGAAATGCCTACCGGCACCTGATTTTAAAATGCCAATCGGCAACTATATCTGAAATGCCTATTGACACCTATATCTGAAATGCCTATCGGCACCTATTTTTGAAATGCCTATCGGAAACTACATCTGAAATGCCTATCAGCACCTATATTTGAAATGCCTATCGGCAACCAAATCGGAAATGCCTATCGGCACCTATATCTGAAATGCCTTTCGGCATTTATATCTGAAATGCCTATCGGCACCTATATTTGAAATGCCTACCGGCACCAATATTTTAAATGCCTATCGGCAACTATATCTGATGTGCCTATCGGCACCTATATCTGAAATGCCTATCGACAACTTTATTTGAAATACCTATCGGCTTCTATATCTGGAATGCCTATCGGCACCTATTTTTAAAATGCCATTCGGCAACTATATCTGAAATGCCTAACGGCACCTATTTTTGAAATGCCTATCGGAAACTACATCTGAAATGCCTATCAGCACCTATATTTGAAATGCCTATCGGCAACCATATCTGGAATGCCTATCGGCACCTATATTTGAAATGCCAATCGGCTTCTATATCTGTAATGCCTATCGGCACCTATTTTTAAAATGCCAATCGGCAAGTATATCTTAAATGCCTATCAGCACCCATATTTGAAAAGCCTATCGGCAACCATATCTGAAAGGCCTATCGACACCTATATTTGAAATACCTATCGGCTTCTTATCTGAAATGCCTATCGGCACCTATTTTTAAAATGCTAATCGGCAACTATATCTGAAATGCCTATCGGCACCTATATTTGAAATGCCTATCGGCATCTATATCTGAAATGCCTATCGGCACCTATTTTTAAAATGCCAATCGGCAACTATATCTGAAATGCCTATCGGCACCTATATCTGAAATGTATATCGGCACCTATTTTTGAAATGCCTATCGGAAACTACATCTGAAATGCCTATCAGCACCTATATTTGAAATGCCTATCGGCACCTATATTTTAAATGCCTATCGGCAACTATATTTGAAAGGCCTTTCGGCATTTATATCTGAAATGCCTATCGGCACCTATATTTTAAATGCCTATCGGCAACTATATCTGAAATGCCTATCGGCATCTATTTCTGAAATGCCTATCGGCAACTATATCTGAAATGCCTATCTGCACCTATATTTGAAATGCCTATCGGCACCTATATCTGAAATGCCTATCGGCACCTATTTTTCAAATGCCAATCGACAACCATATCTGAAATGCCTATCAGCACCTATATTTGAAATGCCTATCGGCAACCAAATCAGAAATGCCTATTGGCACCTATATTTGAAATGCCAATCAGTACCTATATTTGAAATGCCTTTCGGCATTTATATCTGAAATGCCTATCGGCACCTATGTTTGATATGCCTATCGGCACCTATATTTTAAATGCCTATCGGCAACTATATCTGAAATGCCTATCGGCATCTATTTCTAAAATGCCTATCGGCAACTATATCTGAAATGCCTATCGGCACCTATATTTGAAATGCCCATCGGCACCTATATCTGAAATGCCTATCGGCACCTATTTTTAAAATGCCAATCGGCAACTATATCTGAAATGCCTATCAGCACCTATATTTGAAATGCCTATCGGCAACCAAATCAGAAATGCCTATCGGAACTTATATTTGAAATGCCTATCGGCACCTATATCTGAAATGCCCTATCAGCACATATATTTGAAATGCCTATCGGCAAACTATATTTGAAATGCCTTTCGGCATTTATATCTGAAATGCCTATCGGCACATATATATGAATATGCCTATCGGCTCCTATATTTAAATGCCTATCGGCAACTATATCTGTTATGCCTATCGGCAACTATATCTGAAATGCCTATCAGCACTTATATTTGAAATGCCTAATGGCACCTATATCTGAAATGCCTATCAGCACCTATATTTGAAATTGCCTTTCGGCAACTATATTTGAAAGGCCTTTCGGCATTTATATCTGAATGCCTATCGGCACTTATATTTGATACGCCTATCGGCACCTCTATTTTAAATGCTTATCGGCAACTATATCTGAAATGCCTATCGGCATCTATTTCTGAAATGCCTATCGGCAACTATATCTGAAATGCCTATCGGCACCTATATTTGAAATGCCTATCGGCAACCAAAATCAGAAATGCCTATCGGCACCTATTTTTAAAATGCCAATCGGCAACTATATCTGAAATGCCTATCGGCACCTATATCTGAAATGCATATCGGCACCTATTTTTGAAATGCCTATCGGAAACTACATCTGAAATGCCTATCAGCACTTATATTTGAAATGCCTATCGGACACCATATCTGAAATGCCTATCGACACCTATATTTGAAATACCTATCGGCTTCTATATCTGAAATGCCTATCGGCACCTATTTTTAAAATGCCAATCGGCAACTACATCTGAAATGCCTATCGGCACCTATTTTTAAAATGCCAATCAGCAACTATATCTGAAATGCCTATCGGCACCTATATCTGAAATGCCTATCGTCACCTATTTTTTGAAATGCCTATCGGAAACTACATCTAAAATGCCTATCAGCACCTATATCTGAAATGCCTTACGGCATTTATATCTGAAATGCCTATCGGCACCTATATTTGAAATGCCTACCGGCACCCTATATTTTAAATGCCTATCGGCAACTATATCTGATATGCCTATCGGCACCTATATCTGATATGCCTATCGGCACCTATTTTTGAAATGCCTATCGGAAACTTACATCTGAAATGCCTATCGGCACCTATTTTTAAAATGCCAATCGGCAACTATATCTGAAAATGACTATCGGCACCTATATCTGAAATGCCTATCGGCACCTATTTTTGAAATGCCTATCGGAAACTACATGTGAAATGCCTATCAGCACCTATATTTGAAATGCCTATCGGTAACTATATTTGAAATGCCTTTCGGCATTTATATCTGAAATGCCTATCGGCACCTTTATAAGATATGCCTATCGGCACCTATATTTTAAATGCCTATCGGCAACTATATCTGAAATGCGTATCGGCATCTATTTCTGAAATGGCCTATCGGCAACTATATCTGAAATGGTTATCGGCACCTATATTTGAAATGCCTATCGGCACCTATATCTGAAATGCCTATCGGCACCTATTTTTAAAATGCTAATCGGCAACTATATCTGAAATGCCTATCAGCACCTATATTTGAAATGCCTATCGGCAACCAAATCAGAAATGCCCTATCGGCACCTATATTTGAAATGCCTATCGGCACCTATATCTGAAATGCCTATCGGCACCTATTTTTAAAATGCCAATCGGCAACTATATCTGAAATGCCTATCAGCACCCATATTTGAAATGCCTATCGGCAACCATATCTGAAATGCCTATCGACACCTATATTTGAAATACCTATCGACTTCGATATCTGAAATGCCTATCGGCACCTATTTTTAAAATGCCAATCGGCAACTAAATCTGAAATGCTTATCAGCACCTATATTTGAAATGCCTATCGGCAACCAAATCGGAAATGCCTATCGGCACCTATATCTGAAATGCCTTTCGGCATTTATATCTGAAATGCCTATCGGCACCTATATTTGAAATGCCTACCGGCACCAATATTTTAAATGCCTATCGGCAACTATATCTGATGTGCCTATCGGCACCTATATCTGAAATGCCTATCGACAACTTTATTTGAAATACCTATCGGCTTCTATATCTGGAATGCCTATCGGCACCTATTTTTAAAATGCCATTCGGCAACTATATCTGAAATGCCTATCGGCCCCTATATCTGAAATGCCTAACGGCACCTATTTTTGAAATGCCTATCGGAAACTACATCTGAAATGCCTATCAGCACCTATATTTGAAATGCCTATCGGCAACCATATCTGGAATGCCTATCGGCACCTATATTTGAAATGCCAATCGGCTTCTATATCTGAAATGCCTTTCGGCACCTATTTTTAAAATGCCAATCGGCAAGTATATCTTAAATGCCTATCAGCACCCATATTTGAAATGCCTATCGGCAACCATATCTGAAAGGCCTATCGACACCTATATTTGAAATGCCTATCGGCATCTATATCTGAAATGCCTATCGGCACCTATTTTTAAAATGCCAATCGGCAACTATATCTGAAATGCCTATCGGCACCTATATCTGAAATGTATATCGGCACCTATTTTTGAAATGCCTATCGGAAACTACATCTGAAATGCCTATCAGCACCTATATTTGAAATGCCTATCGGCACCTATATTTTAAATGCCTATCGGCAACTATATTTGAAAGGCCTTTCGGCATTTATATCTGAAATGCCTATCGGCACCTATATTTTAAATGCCTATCGGCAACCATATCTGAAATGCCTATCGGCATCTATTTCTGAAATGCCTATCGGCAACTATATCTGAAATGCCTATCTGCACCTATATTTGAAATGCCTATCGGCACCTATATCTGAAATGCCTATCGGCACCTATTTTTCAAATGCCAATCGGCAACCATAAATGAAATGCCTATCAGCACCTATATTTAAAAATGCCTATCGGCAACCAAATCAGAAATGCCTATTGGCACCTATATTTGAAATGCCAATCAGTACCTATATTTGAAATGCCTTTCGGCATTTATATCTGAAATGCCTATTGGCACCTATGTTTGATATGCCTATCGGCACCTATATTTTAAATGCCTATCGGCAACTATATCTGAAATGCCTATCGGCATCTATTTCTAAAATGCCTATCGGCAACTATATCTGAAATGCCTATCGGCACCTATATTTGAAATGCCCATCGGCACCTATATCTGAAATGCCTATCGGCACCTATTTTTAAAATGCCAATCGGAAACTATATCTGAAATGCCTATCAGCACCTATATTTGAAATGCCTATCGGCAACCAAATCAGAAATGCCTATCGGAACTTATATTTGAAATGCCTATCGGCACCTATATCTGAAATGCCTATCGGCACATATATATGATATGCCTATCGGCTCCTATATTTTAAATGCCTATCGGCAACTATATCTGTTATGCCTATCGGCAACTATATCTGAAATGCCTATCAGCACTTATATTTGAAATGCCTAATGGCACCTATATCTGAAATGCCTATCAGCACCTATATTTGAAATGCCTTTCGGCAACTATATTTGAAAGGCCTTTCGGCATTTATATCTGAAATGCCTATCGGCACTTATATTTGATATGCCTATCGGCACCTCTATTTTAAATGCTTATCGGCAACTATATCTGAAATGCCTATCGGCATCTATTTCTGAAATGCCTATCGGCAACTATATCTGAAATGCCTATCGGCACCTATATTTGAAATGCCTATCGGCAACCAAATCAGAAATGCCTATCGGCACCTATATCTGAAATGCCTATCAGCACCTATATTTGAAATGCGTATCGGCAACTATATTTGAAATGCCTTTCGGCATTTATATCTGAAATGCCAATCGGCACCTATATTTGATATGCCTATCGGCACCAATATTTTAAATGCCTATCGGCAAATATATCTGAAATGCCTATCGGCATCTTTTTCTGAAATGCCTATCGGCAACTATATCTGAAATGCCTATCGGCACCTATATTAGAAATGCCTATCGGCACCTATATCTGAAATGCCTCTCGGCACCTATTTTTAAAATGCCAATCGGCAACTATATCTGAAATGCCTATCAGCACCTATATTGGAAATGCCTATCGGCAACCAAATCAGAAATGCCTATCGGCATCTATATTTGAAATGCCTATCGGCACCTATATCTGAAATGCCTATCAGCACCTATATTTGAAATGCTTATCGGCAACCAAATGAGAAATGCCTATCGGCACCTATATTTAAATGCCTATCGGCAACTATATTTGAAATGCCTTTCGGCATTTATATCTGAAATGCCTATCGGCAGCTATATTTGATATGCCTATCGGCTCCTATATTTTAAATGCCTATCGGCAACTATATCTGAAATGCCTATTGGCATCTATTTCTGAAATGCCTATCGGCAACTATATGTGAAATGCCTATCAGCACCTATATTTGAAATGCCTAACCGCACGTATATCTGAAATGCCTATCGGCACCTATTTTTAAAATGCCAATCGGCAACTATATCTGAAATGCCTATCAGCACCTATATTTTAAATACCTATCGGCAACCAAATCAGAAATACCTACCGGCACCTATATTTGAAATGCCTATCGGCACCTATTTTTAAAATGCCAATCGGAAACTATATCTGAAATGCCTATCAGCACCCATATTTGAAATGCCTATCGGCAACCATATCTGAAATGCCTATCAACACCTATATTTGAAATACCTATCAGCTTCTATATCTGAAATGCATATCGGAACCTATATCTGAAATGCCTTTCGGCATTTATATCTGAAATGCCTATCGGCACCTATATTTGAAATGCCTATCGGCACCTATATTTTAAATGCCTATCGGCAACTATATCTGATATGCTTATCGGCACCTATATCTGAAATGCCTATCGGCACCTATTTTTGAAATGCCTATCGGAAACTACATCTGAAATGCCTATCAGCACCTATATTTGAAATGCCTATCGGCAACCATATCTGAAATGCCTATCGACACCTATATTTGAAATACCTATCGGCTTCTATATCTGAAATGCCTATCGGCACCTATTTTTCAAATTCCAATCGGCAACTATATCTGAAATGCCTATCGGCACCTATTTTTGAAATGCCTATCGGAAACTACATCTGAAATGCCTATCAGCACCTATATTTGAAATGCCTATCGGCAACCATATCTGAAATGCCTATCGACACCTATATTTGAAATACCTATCGGCTTCTATATCTGAAATGCCTATCGGCACCTATTTTTAAAATGCCAATCGGCAACTATATCTGAAATGCCTATAAGCACCTATATCTGAAATGCCTATCGGCACCTATTTATGTAATGCCTATCGGAAACTACATCTGAAATGCCTATCAGCACCTATATTTGAAAGGCCTATCGGCAACCATATTTGGAATACTTATCGGCACCTATATTTGAAATGCCTATCGGCTTCTATATCTGAAATGCCTATCGGCACCTATTTTTAAAATGCCAATCGACAACTATATCTGAAATGCCTTTCAGCACCCATATTTGAAATGCCTATAGGCAACTATACCTGAAATGCCTATCGACACCTATATTTGAAATACCTATCGGCTTCTATATCTGAAATGCCTATCGGCACCTATTTTTAAAATGCCAATCGGCAACTATATCTGAAATGCCTATCGGCACCTATAACTGAAATGCCTATCGGCACCTATTTTTGAAATGCCTATCGGAAACAACACCTGAAATGCCTATCAGCCCCTATATTTGAAATGCCTATCGGCAACCATATCTGAAATGCCTATCGACACCTATATTTGAAATACCTATCGGCTTCTATATCTGAAATGCCTATCGGCACCTATTTTTAAAATGCCAATCGGCAACTATATCTGAAATGCCTATTAGCACTTATATCTGAAATGCCTATCGGCACCTATTTTTGAAATGCCTATCGGAAACTACATCTGAAATGCTTATCAGCACCTATATTTGAAATGCCTATCGGCAACCATATCTGGAATACCTATCGGCACCTATATTTGAAATGCCTATCGGCTACTATATCTGAAATGCCTATCGGCACATATTTTTAAAATGCCTATCGGCACCTATATTTGAAATGCCTATCGGCACCTATATCTGAAATGCCTATCGGCACCTATTTTTAAAATGCCAATCGGCAAATATATCTAAAATGCCTATCTGCACCTATATTTGAAATGCCTATCGGCAACCAAATCAGAAATGCCTATCGGCACCTATATTTGAAATGCCTATTGGCACCTATATCTGAAATGCCTATCAGCACCTATATTTGAAATGCCTATCAGCAACCAAATCAGAAATGCCTATCAGCACTTATATTTGAAAAACCTATAGGCAACCATATCTGAAATGCCTATCGACACCTATATTTGAAATACCTATCGGCTTCTATATCTGAAATGCCTACCGGCACCTATTTTTAAAATGCCAATCGGCAACTATATCTGAAATGCCTATTAGCACTTATATCTGAAATGCCTATCGGCACCTATTTTTGAAATTCCTATTGGAAACTACATCTGAAATGCCTATCGGCACCTATATCTGAAATGCCTATCGGCACCTATATCTGAAATGCCTATCGGCAACTATATTTGAAATGCCTTTCGGCATTTATATCTGAAATGCCTATCGGTACCTATATTTGATATGCCTATCGGCACCTATATTTTAAATGCCTATCGGCAACTATATCTGAAATGCCTATCGGCATCTATTTCTGAAATGCCTATCGGCCACTATATCTAAAATGCCTATCGGCACCTATATTTGAAATACCTATCGGCACCTATATCTGAAATGCCTATCGGCACCTATTTTTAAAATGCCAATCGGCAAATATATCTAAAATGCCTATCAGCACCTATATTTGAAATGCCTATCGGCAACCAAATCAGAAGTGCCTATCGGCACCTATATTTGAAATGCCTATCGGCACCTATATCTGAAATCCCTATCAGAACTATATTTGAAATGCCTATCAGCAACCAAATCAGAAATGCCTATCGGCACCTATATCTGAAATGCCTACCGCCACCTATATTTTAAATGCCTATCGCCAACAATATCTGATAGCCTATCAGCACCTATATTTGAAATGCCTATCGGCAACTATATCTGAAATGCCTATCGGCACTTATTTATGAAATGCCTATCGGAAACTACATCTGAAATGCCTCTCGGCACCTATTTTTAAAATGCCAATCGGCAACTATATCTGAAATGCCTATCAGCACCTATATTTGAAATGCCTATCGGCAACCAAATCAGAAATGCCTATCAGCACCTATATTTGAAATGCCTATCGGCACCTATATTTGAAATGCCTATCAGCACCTATATTTGAAATGCCTATCGGCAACCAAATCAGAAAAGCCTATCGGCACCTATATTTGAAATGCCTATCGGCAACTATATTTGAAATGCCTTTCGGCATTTATATCTGAAATGCCTATCGGCACCTATATTTGATATGCCTATCGGCACCTATATTTTAAATGCCTATCGGCAACTATATCTGAAATGCCTATCGGCATCTATTTCTGAAATGCCTATCGGCAACTATATGTGAAATGCCTATCGGCACCTATATTTGAAATGCCTATCCGCACGTATATCTGAAATGCCTATCGGCACCTATTTTTAAAATGCCAATCGGCAACTATATCCGAAATGCCTATCAGCACCCATATTTGAAATGCCTATCGGCAACCATATCTACAATGCCTATCAACACCTATATTTGAAATAACTATCAGCTTCTATATCTGAAATGTCTATCGGCACCTATTTTTGAAATGCCTATCGGAAACTACATCTGAAATGGCTATCAGCACCTATATTTGAAATGCCTATCGGCAACCAAATCAGAAATGCCTATCGGAACCTATATCAGAAATGCCTTTCGGCATTTATATCTGAAATGCCTATCGGCACCTATATTTGAAATGCCTATCGGCACCTATATTTTAAATGTCTATCGGCAAATATATCTGATATGCTTATCGGCACCTATATCTGAAATACCTATCGGCACTTATTTTTGAAATGCCTATCGGAAACTACATCTGAAATGCCTATCGGCACCTATATCTGAAATGCCTATCGGCACCTATATCTGAAATGCCTATCGGCACCTGTTTTTGAAATGCCTATCGGAAACTACATCTGAAATGCCTATCAGCACCTATATTTGAAATGCCTATCGGCAACCACACCTGAAATGCCTATCGACACCTATATTTGAAATACCTATCGGCTTCTATATCTGAAATGCCTATCGGCACCTATTTTTAAAATGCCAATCGGCAACTAAATCTGAAATGCCTATAAGCACCTATATCTGAAATGCCTATCGGCACCTATTTATGTAATGCCTATCGGAAACTACATCTGAAATGCCTATCAGCACCTATATTTTAAATGCCTAACGGCAACCATATCTGGAATACTTATCGGCACCTATATTTGAAATGCCTATCGGCTTCTATATCTGAAATGCCTATCGGCACCTATTTTTAAAATGCCAATCGGCAACTATATCTGAAATGCCTATTAGCACCTATATCTGAAATGCCTATCGGCACCTATTTTTGAAATGCCTATCGGAAACTACATCTGAAATGCCTATCAGCACCTATATTTGAAATGCCTATCGGCAACCATATCTGGAATACCTATCGGCACCTATATTTGAAATGCCTATTGGCTTCTATAGCTGAAATGCCGATCGGCACCTATTTTTAAAATGCCAGTCGGCAACTATATCTGAAATGCCTTTCAGCACCCATATTTGAAATGCCTATCGGCAACCATATCTGAGATGCCTATCGACACCTATATTTGAAATACCTATCGGCTTCTATATCTGAAATGCCTATCGGCACCTATTTTTAAAATGCCAATCGGCAATGATATCTGAAATGCCTATCGGCACCTATATCTGAAATACCTATCCGCACCTATTTTTGAAATAGCTATCGGAAACTACATCTGAAATGCCTATCAGCACCTATATAGGAAATGCCTATCGGCAACCATATCTGGAATGCCTATCGGCACCTATATTTGAAATGCCTATCGGCTTCTATATCTGAAATGCCTATCGGCACCTATTTTTAAAATGCCAATCGGCAACTATATCTGAAATGCCTATCGGCACCTATATCTGAAATGCCTATCGGCCCCTATTTTTGAAATGCCTATATCTGAAATGCCTATCAGCACCTATATTTGAAATGCCTATCGGCAACCATATCTGAAATGCCTATCGACACCTATATTTGAAATACCTATCGGCTTCTATATCTGAAATGCCTATCGGCACCTATTTTTAAAATGCCAATCAGTAACTATATCTGAAATGCCTATTAGCACCTATACCTGAAATGCCTATCGGCACCTATTTTTAAAATGCCAATCGGAAACTATATCTGAAATGCCTATCAGCACCCATATTTGAAATGCCTATCGGCAACCATATCTGAAATGCCTATCAACACCTATATTTGAAATACCTATCAGCTTCTATATCTGAAATGCATATCGGAACCTATATCTGAAATGCCTTTCGGCATTTATATCTGAAATGCCTATCGGCACCTATATTTGAAATGCCTATCGGCACCTATATTTTAAATGCCTATCGGCAACTATATCTGATATGCTTATCGGCACCTATATCTGAAATGCCTATCGGCACCTATTTTTGAAATGCCTATCGGAAACTACATCTGAAATGCCTATCAGCACCTATATTTGAAATGCCTATCGGCAACCATATCTGAAATGCCTATCGACACCTATATTTGAAATACCTATCGGCTTCTATATCTGAAATGCCTATCGGCACCTATTTTTCAAATTCCAATCGGCAACTATATCTGAAATGCCTATCGGCACCTATTTTTGAAATGCCTATCGGAAACTACATCTGAAATGCCTATCAGCACCTATATTTGAAATGCCTATCGGCAATCATATCTGAAATGCCTATCGACACCTATATTTGAAATACCTATCGGCTTCTATATCTGAAATGCCTATCGGCACCTATTTTTAAAATGCCAATCGGCAACTATATCTGAAATGCCTATAAGCACCTATATCTGAAATGCCTATCGGCACCTATTTATGTAATGCCTATCGGAAACTACATCTGAAATGCCTATCAGCACCTATATTTGAAAGGCCTATCGGCAACCATATTTGGAATACTTATCGGCACCTATATTTGAAATGCCTATCGGCTTCTATATCTGAAATGCCTATCGGCACCTATTTTTAAAATGCCAATCGACAACTATATCTGAAATGCCTTTCAGCACCCATATTTGAAATGCCTATCGGCAACTATACCTGAAATGCCTATCGACACCTATATTTGAAATACCTATCGGCTTCTATATCTGAAATGCCTATCGGCACCTATTTTTAAAATGCCAATCGGCAACTATATCTGAAATGCCTATCGGCACCTATAACTGAAATGCCTATCGGCACCTATTTTTGAAATGCCTATCGGAAACAACACCTGAAATGCCTATCAGCCCCTATATTTGAAATGCCTATCGGCAACCATATCTGAAATGCCTATCGACACCTATATTTGAAATACCTATCGGCTTCTATATCTGAAATGCCTATCGGCACCTATTTTTAAAATGCCAATCGGCAACTATATCTGAAATGCCTATTAGCACTTATATCTGAAATGCCTATCGGCACCTATTTTTGAAATGCCTATCGGAAACTACATCTGAAATGCCTATCAGCACCTATATTTGAAATGCCTATCGGCAACCATATCTGGAATACCTATCGGCACCTATATTTAAAATGCCTATCGGCTACTATATCTGAAATGCCTATCGGCACATATTTTTAAAATGCCTATCGGCACCTATATTTGAAATGCCTATCGGCACCTATATCTGAAATGCCTATCGGCACCTATTTTTAAAATGCCAATCGGCAAATATATCTAAAATGCCTATCAGCACCTATATTTGAAATGCCTATCGGCAACCAAATCAGAAATGCCTATCGGCACCTATATTTGAAATGCCTATTGGCACCTATATCTGAAATGCCTATCAGCACCTATATTTGAAATGCCTATCAGCAACCAAATCAGAAATGCCTATCAGCACTTATATTTGAAAAACCTATAGGCAACCATATCTGAAATGCCTATCGACACCTATATTTGAAATACCTATCGGCTTCTATATCTGAAATGCCTACCGGCACCTATTTTTAAAATGCCAATCGGCAACTATATCTGAAATGCCTATTAGCACTTATATCTGAAATGCCTATCGGCACCTATTTTTGAAATTCCTATTGGAAACTACATCTGAAATGCCTATCGGCACCTATATCTGAAATGCCTATCGGCACCTATATCTGAAATGCCTATCGGCAACTATATTTGAAATGCCTTTCGGCATTTATATCTGAAATGCCTATCGGTAACTATATTTGATATGCCTATCGGCACCTATATTTTAAATGCCTATCGGCAACTATATCTGAAATGCCTATCGGCATCTATTTCTGAAATGCCTATCGGCCACTATATCTAAAATGCCTATCGGCACCTATATTTGAAATACCTATCGGCACCTATATCTGAAATGCCTATCAGCACCTATTTTTAAAATGCCAATCGGCAAATATATCTAAAATGCCTATCAGCACCTATATTTGAAATGCCTATCGGCAACCAAATCAGAAGTGCCTATCGGCACCTATATTTGAAATGCCTATCGGCACCTATATCTGAAATCCCTATCAGAACTATATTTGAAATGCCTATCAGCAACCAAATCAGAAATGCCTATCGGCACCTATATCTGAAATGCCTACCGCCACCTATATTTTAAATGCCTATCGCCAACAATATCTGATAGCCTATCAGCACCTATATTTGAAATGCCTATCGGCAACTATATCTGAAATGCCTATCGGCACTTATTTTTGAAATGCCTATCGGAAACTACATCTGAAATGCCTCTGGGCACCTATTTTTAAAATGCCAATCGGCAACTATATCTGAAATGCCTATCAGCACCTATATTTGAAATGCCTATCGGCAACCAAATCAGAAATGCCTATCAGCACCTATATTTAAAATGCCTATCGGCACCTATATTTGAAATGCCTATCAGCACCTATATTTGAAATGCCTATCGGCAACCAAATCAGAAAAGCCTATCGGCACCTATATTTGAAATGCCTATCGGCAACTATATTTGAAATGCCTTTCGGCTTTTATATCTGAAATGCCTATCGGCACCTATATTTGATATGCCTATCGGCACCTATATTTTAAATGCCTATCGGCAACTATATCTGAAATGCCTATCGGCATCTATTTCTGAAATGCCTATCGGCAACTATATGTGAAATGCCTATCGGCACATATATTTGAAATCCCTATCCGCACGTATATCTGAAATGCCTATCGGCACCTATTTTTAAAATGCCAATCGGCAACTATATCCGAAATGCCTATCAGCACCCATATTTGAAATGCCTATCGGCAACCATATCTACAATGCCTATCAACACCTATATTTGAAATAACTATCAGCTTCTATATCTGAAATGTCTATCGGCACCTATTTTTGAAATGCCTATCGGAAACTACATCTGAAATGGCTATCAGCACCTATATTTGAAATGCCTATCGGCAACCAAATCAGAAATGCCTATCGGAACCTATATCAAAAATGCCTTTCGGCATTTATATCTGAAATGCCTATCGGCACCTATATTTGAAATGCCTATCGGCACCTATATTTTAAATGTCTATCGGCAAATATATCTGATATGCTTATCGGCACCTATATCTGAAATGCCTATCGGCACTTATTTTTGAAATGCCTATCGGAAACTACATCTGAAATGCCTATCGGCACCTATATCTGAAATGCCTATCGGCACCTATATCTGAAATGCCTATCGGCACCTGTTTTTGAAATGCCTATCGGAAACTACATCTGAAATGCCTATCAGCACCTATATTTGAAATGCCTATCGGCAACCACACCTGAAATGCCTATCGACACCTATATTTGAAATACCTATCGGCTTCTATATCTGAAATGCCTATCGGCACCTATTTTTAAAATGCCAATCGGCAACTTAATCTGAAATGCCTATAAGCACCTATATCTGAAATGCCTATCGGCACCTATTTATGTAATGCCTATCGGAAACTACATCTGAAATGCCTATCAGCACCTATATTTTAAATGCCTATCGGCAACCATATCTGGAATACTTATCGGCACCTATATTTGAAATGCCTATCGGCTTCTATATCTGAAATGCCTATCGGCACCTATTTTTAAAATGCCAATCGGCAACTATATCTGAAATGCCTATTAGCACCTATATCTGAAATGCCTATCGGCACCTATTTTTGAAATGCCTATCGGAAACTACATCTGAAATGCCTATCAGCACCTATATTTGAAATGCCTATCGGCAACCATATCTGGAATACCTATCGGCACCTATATTTGAATTGCCTATTGGCTTCTATAGCTGAAATGCCGATCGGCACCTATTTTTAAAATGCCAGTCGGCAACTATATCTGAAATGCCTTTCAGCACCCATATTTGAAATGCCTATCGGCACCTATTTTTGAAATGCCTATCGGAAACTACATCTGAAATGCCTATCAGCACCTATATTTGAAATGCCTATCGGCAACCATATCTGGAATACCTATCGGCACCTATATTTGAATTGCCTATTGGCTTCTATAGCTGAAATGCCGATCGGCACCTATTTTTAAAATGCCAGTCGGCAACTATATCTGAAATGCCTTTCAGCACCCATATTTGAAATGCCTATCGGCAACCATATCTGAGATGCCTATCGACACCTATATTTGAATTACCTATCGGCCTTTATATCTGAAATGCCTATCGGCACCTATTTTTAAAATGCCAATCGGCAATGATATCTGAAATGCCTATCGGCACCTATATCTGAAATGCCTATCGGCCCCTATTTTTGAAATGCCTATCGGAAACTACATCTGAAATGCCTATCAGCACCTATATAGGAAATGCCTATCGGCAACCATATCTGGAATGCCTATCGGCACCTATATTTGAAATGCCTATCGGCTTCTATATCTGAAATGCCTATCGGCACCTATTTTTAAAATGCCAATCGGCAACTATATCTGAAATGCCTATCGGCACCTATATCTGAAATGCCTATCGGCCCCTATTTTTGAAATGCCTATCGGAAACTACATCTGAAATTCCTATCAGCACCTATATTTGAAATGCCTATCGGCAACCATATCTGAAATGCCTATCGACACCTATATTTGAAATACCTATCGGCTTCTATATCTGAAATGCCTATCGGCACCTATTTTTAAAATGCCAATCAGTAACTATATCTGAAATGCCTATTAGCACCTATATCTGAAATGCCTATCGGCACCTATTTTTGAAATGCCTATCGGCACCTATATCTGAAATGCGTATCAGCACCTATATTTGAAATGCTTATCAGCAACCAAATCAGAAATGACTATCGGCACCTATATTTGAAATGCCTATCGGCACCTATATCTGAAATGCCTATCGGCACATATTTTTAAAATACCAATCGGCAACTATATCTGAAATGCCTATCAGCACCCATATTTAAAATGCCTATCGAGAACCATATCTGAAATGCCTATCGACACCTATATTTGAAATACCTATCGGCTTCTATATCTGAAATGCCTATCGGCACCTATTTTTAAAATGCCAATCGGCAACTATATCTGAAATGCCTATCAGCACCTATATTTGAAATGACTATCGGCAACCATATCTGGAATGCCTATCGGCACCTATATTTGAAATGCCTATCGGTTTCTATATCTGAAATGCCTATCGGCACCTATTTTTAAAATGCCAATCGGCAACTATATCTGAAATGCCTATCGGCACCTATATCTGAAATGCTTATCGGCACCTATTTTTGAAATGCCTATCGGAAACTACATCTGAAATGCCTATCAGCACCTATATTTGAAATGCCTATCGGCAACCAAATCAGAAATGCCTATCGGCACCTATATCTGAAATGCCTTCCGGCATTTATATCTGAAATGCCTATCGGCACCTATATTTGAAATGCCTATCGGCACCTATATTTTAAATGCCTATCGGCAACTATATCTGATATGCCTATCGGCACTTATATCTGAAATGCCTATCGGCACCTATTTTTGAAATGCCTATCGGAAACTACATCTGAAATGCCTATCGGCACCTATTTTTAAAATGCCAATCGGCAACTATATCTGAAATGCCTATCGGCACCTATATCTGAAATGCCTTTCGGCACCTAACTACATCTGAAATGCCTATCAGCACCTATATTTAAAATGCCTATCGGCAACCATATCTCAAATGCCTATCGACACCTATATTTGAAATACCTATAGGCTTCTATATCTGAAATGCCTATCGGCACCTATTTTTAAAATGCCAATCGGCAACTATATCTAAAATGCCTATCGGCACCTATATCTGAAATGCCTATCGGCACCTATTTTTGAAATGCCTATCGGAAAATACATCTGAAGTGCCTATCAGCACCTATATTTGAAATGCCTATCGGCAACCAAATCAGAAATGCCTATCGGCACCTATATCTGAAATGCCTTCCGGCATTTATATCTGAAATGCCTATCGGCACCTATATTTGAAATGCCTATCGGCACCTATATTTTAAATGCCTATCGGCAACTATATCTGATATGCCTATCGACACTTATATCTGAAATGCCTATCGGCACCTATTTTTGAAATGCCTATCGGAAACTACATCTGAAATGCCTATCGGCACCTATTTTTAAAATGCCAATCGGCAACTATATCTGAAATGCCTATCGGCACCTATATCTGAAATGCCTTTCGGCACCTAACTACATCTGAAATGCCTATCAGCACCTATATTTAAAATGCCTATCGGCAACCATATCTCAAATGCCTATCGACACCTATATTTGAAATACCTATAGGCTTCTATATCTGAAATGCCTATCGGCACCTATTTTTAAAATGCCAATCGGCAACTATATCTGAAATGCCTATCAGCACCTATATTTGAAATGCCTATCGGCAACCATATCTGGAAGGCCTATCAACACCTATATTTGAAATACCTATCGGCTTCTATATCTGAAATGCCTATCGGCACCTATTTTTAAAATGCCAATCGGCAACTATATCTAAAATGTTTATCGGCACCTATATTTGAAATGCCTATCGGCTTCTATATCTGAAATGCCTATCGGCACCTATTTTTAAAATGCCAATCGGCAACTATATCTGAAATGCCTATCGGCACCTATATCTGAAATGTATATCGGCACCTATTTTTGAAATGCCTATCGGAAACTACATCTGAAATGCATATCAGCACCTATATTTGAAATGCCTATCGGCAACCAAATCAGAAATGCCTATCGGCACATATATCTGAAATGCCTTTCGGCATTTATATCTGAAATGCCTATCGGCACCTATATTTGAAATGCCTATCGGCACCTGTATTTTAAATGCCTATCGGCAACTATATCTGATATGCCTATCGGCACCTATATCTGAAATGCCTATCGGCACCTATTTTTGAAATGCCTATCGGAAACTACATCTGAAATGCCTAACGGCACCTATTTTTAAAATGCCAATCGGCAACTATATCTGAAATGCCTATCGGCACCTATATCTGAAATACCTATCAGGACCTATATCTGAAATGCCTATGGGCAACTATATTTGAAATCCCTTTAGGCATTTATATCTGAAATGCCTGGCGGCACCTATATTTGATATGCCTCTCGGCACCTATATTTAAAATGCCTATCGGCAACTATATCTGAAATGCCTATCGGCATCTATTTCTAAAATGCCTATCGGCAACTATAACTAAAATGCCTATCGGCACCTATATTTGAAATGCCTATCGGCACCTATATCTGAAATGCCTATCGGCACCTATTTTTAAAATGCTAATCGGCAACTATATCTGAAATGCCTATCAGCACCTATATTTGAAATGCCTATCGGCAACCAAATCAGAAATGCCTATCGGCACCTATATTTGAAATGCCTATCGGCACCTATATCTGAAATGCCTATCAGCACCTATATTTGAAATGCCTATCAGCAACCAAATAAGAAATGCCTATCGGCACCTATATTTGAAATGCCTATCGGCACCTATATCTGAAATGCCTATCGGCACCTATTTTTAAAATGCCAATCGGCAACTATATATGAAATGCCTATCAGCACCCATATTTGAAATGCCTATGGGGAACCATATCTGAAATGCCTATCGACACCTATATTTGAAATACCTATCGGCTTCTATATCTGAAATGCCTATCGGCACCTATTTTTAAAATGCCAATCGGCAACTATATCTGAAATGCCTATCGGCACCTATATCTGAAATGCCTTTCGGCACCTAACTACATCTGAAATGCCTATCAGCACCTATATTTAAAATGCCTATCGGCAACCATATCTCAAATGCCTATCGACACCTATATTTGAAATACCTATAGGCTTCTATATCTGAAATGCCTATCGGCACCTATTTTTAAAATGCCAATCGGCAACTATATCTGAAATGCCTATCAGCACCTATATTTGAAATGCCTATCGGCAACCATATCTGAAAGGCCTATCAACACCTATATTTGAAATACCTATCGGCTTCTATATCTGAAATGCCTATCGGCACCTATTTTTAAAATGCCAATCGGCAACTATATCTAAAATGTTTATCGGCACCTATATTTGAAATGCCTATCGGCTTCTATATCTGAAATGCCTATCGGCACCTATTTTTAAAATGCCAATCGGCAACTATATCTGAAATGCCTATCGGCACCTATATCTGAAATGTATATCGGCACCTATTTTTGAAATGCCTATCGGAAACTACATCTGAAATGCATATCAGCACCTATATTTGAAATGCCTATCGGCAACCAAATCAGAAATGCCTATCGGCACATATATCTGAAATGCCTTTCGGCATTTATATCTGAAATGCCTATCGGCACCTATATTTGAAATGCCTATCGGCACCTGTATTTTAAATGCCTATCGGCAACTATATCTGATATGCCTATCGGCACCTATATCTGAAATGCCTATCGGCACCTATTTTTGAAATGCCTATCGGAAACTACATCTGAAATGCCTAACGGCACCTATTTTTAAAATGCCAATCGGCAACTATATCTGAAATGCCTATCGGCACCTATATCTGAAATACCTATCAGGACCTATATCTGAAATGCCTATGGGCAACTATATTTGAAATCCCTTTAGGCATTTATATCTGAAATGCCTGGCGGCACCTATATTTGATATGCCTCTCGGCACCTATATTTAAAATGCCTATCGGCAACTATATCTGAAATGCCTATCGGCATCTATTTCTAAAATGCCTATCGGCAACTATAACTAAAATGCCTATCGGCACCTATATTTGAAATGCCTATCGGCACCTATATCTGAAATGCCTATCGACACCTATTTTTAAAATGCTAATCGGCAACTATATCTGAAATGCCTATCAGCACCTATATTTGAAATGCCTATCGGCAACCAAATCAGAAATGCCTATCGGCACCTATATTTGAAATGCCTATCGGCACCTATATCTGAAATGCCTATCAGCACCTATATTTGAAATGCCTATCAGCAACCAAATAAGAAATGCCTATCGGCACCTATATTTGAAATGCCTATCGGCACCTATATCTGAAATGCCTATCGGCACCTATTTTTAAAATGCCAATCGGCAACTATATATGAAATGCCTATCAGCACCCATATTTGAAATGCCTATGGGGAACCATATCTGAAATGCCTATCGACACCTATATTTGAAATACCTATCGGCTTCTATATCTGAAATGCCTATCGGCACCTATTTTTAAAATGCCAATCGGCAACTATATCTGAAATGCCTATCGGCACCTATATCTGAAATGCCTATCGGCACCTATTTTTGAAATGCCTATCGGAAACTACATCTGAAATGCCTATCAGCACCTATATTTGAAATGACTATCGGCAACCATATCTGGAATGCCTATCGGCACCTATATTTGAAATGCCTATCGGTTTCTATATCTGAAATGCCTATCGGCACCTATCTTTAAAATGCCAATCGGCAACTATATCTGAAATGCCTATCGGCACCTATATCTGAAATGCCTATCGGCACCTATATTTGAAATACCTATCGGCTTCTATATCTGAAATGCCTATCGGCACCTATTTTTAAAATGCCAATCGGCAACTATATCTGAAATGCCTATCGGCACCTATATCTGAAATGCCTATCGGCACCTATTTTTGAAATGCCTATCGGAAACTACATCTGAAATGCCTATCAGCACCTATATTTGAAATGACTATCGGCAACCATATCTGGAATGCCTATCGGCACCTATATTTAAAATGCCTATCGGTTTCTATATCTGAAATGCCTATCGGCACCTATCTTTAAAATGCCAATCAGCAACTATATCTGAAATGCCTATCGGCACCTATATCTGAAATGCCTATCGGCACCTATATTTGAAATACCTATCGGCTTCTATATCTGAAATGCCTATCGGCACCTATTTTTAAAATGCCAATCGGCAACTATATCTGAAATGCCTATCGGCACCTATATTTGAAATACCTTTCGGCACCTATTTTTGAAATGCCTATCGGTTTCTATATCTGAAATGCCTATCGGCACCTATCTTTAAAATGCCAATCGGCAACTATATCTGAAATGCCTATCGGCACCTATATCTGAAATGCCTATCAGCACCTATATTTGAAATGCCTATCGGCAACCATATCTGAAATGCCTATCGACACCAATATTTGAACTGCCTATCGGCACCTATATTTAAAATGCCTATCGGCACCTATATCTGAAATGCCTATCGCCACCTATATTTTAAATGCCTATCGCCAACAATATCTGATAGCCTATCAGCACCTATATTCGAAATGCCTATCGGCAAATATATCTGAAATGCTTATGGGCACCTATATTTGAAATGCCTATCGGCACCAATATTTTAAAAGCCAATCGGCAACTATATCTGATATGCCTATCGGCACGTATATCTGAAATGCCTATCGGCACCTATTTTTGAAATACCAATTGAAAACTACATGTGAAATACCTATCGGCACCTATTTTTAAAATGCTAATCGGCAACTATATCTGAAATGCCTATCGGCACCTATATCTGAAATGCCTATCGGCACCTATTTTTGAAATGCCTATCGGAAACTACATCTGAAATGCCTATCAGCACTTATATTTGAAATGCCTATCGGCAACCATATCTGAAATGCCTATCGACACCTATATTTGAAATACCTATCGGCTTCTATATCTGAAATGCCCATCGGCACCTATATTTATAATGCCTATCGGCACCTATATCTGAAATGCCTATCGGCACCTATATTTGAAATGCCTTTCGGCACCTATTTTTGAAATGCCTTTTGGAAACAGCATCTGAAATGCCTATCAGCACCTATATTTGAAATGCCTATCGGCAACCATATCTGAAATGCCTATCGACACCAATATTTGAACTGCCTATCGGCACCTATATTTAAAATGCCTATCGGCGACTATATCTGAGATGCCTATCGGCACCTATATCTGAAATGCCTATCGCCACCTATATTTTAAATGCCTATCGCCAACAATATCTGATAGCCTATCAGCACCTATATTCGAAATGCCTATCGGCAACTATATCTGAAATGCTTATCGGCACCTATATTTGAAATGCCTATCGGCACCAATATTTTAAATGCCAATCGGCAACTATATCTGATATGCCTATCGGCACGTATATCTGAAATGCCTATCGGCACCTATTTTTGAAATACCTATCGGAAACTACATCTGAAATGCCTATCGGCACCTATTTTTAAAATGCCCATCGGCAACTATATCTGAAATGCCTATCAGCACCTATATTTGAATGCCTATCAGCAACCAAATCAGAAATGCCTATCGGCATCTATATCTGAAATGCCTATCAGCACCTATATTTGAAATGCCTATCAGCAACCAAATCAGAAATGCCTATCGGCATTTATAATTCAACTGCCTATCGGCAACTATATCTGAAATGCCTATCGGCACCTATTTTTAAAATGCCAATCGGCAACTATATCTGAAATGCCTATCAGCACCCATAATTGAAATGCCTATCGGCAACCATATCTGAAATGCCTATCGACACCTATATTTGAAATACCTATCGGCTTCTATATCTAAAATGCCTATCGGCACCTATTTTTAAAATGCCAATCGGCAACTATACATGTAATGCCTAACGGCACCTATATCTGAAATGCCTATCGGCACCTATTTTTGAAATGCCTATCGGAAACTACATCTGAAATGCCTATCAGCACCTATATTTGAAATGCCTAACGGCAACCAAATCAGAAATGCCTATCGGCATCTATATCTAAATGCCTTTCGGCATTTATATCTGAAATGCCTATCGGCACCTATTTTTGAAATGCCTATCGGAACCTACATCTAAAATGCCTATCAGCACCTATATTTGAAATGACTATCGGCAACCATATCTGGAATGCCTATCGGCACCTATATTTGAAATGCCTATCGGCTTCTATATCTGAAATGCCTATTGGCACCTATTTTTAAAATGCCAATCGGCAACTATATCTGAAATGCCTATCGGCACCTATATCTGAAATGCCTTTCGGCATTTATATCTGAAATGCCTATCGGCACCTATATTTGAAATGTCTATAGGCACCTATATTTTAAATGCCTATCGGCAACTATATCTGATATGCCTATCGGCACTTATATCTGAAATGCCTATCGTCACCTATTTTTGAAATGCCTATCGGAAACTACATCTGAAATGCCTATCGGCACCTATTTTTAAAATGCCAATCGACAACTATATCTGAAATGCCTATCGGCACCTATATCTGAAATGCCTATCGGCACCTATTTTAGAAATGCCTATCGGAAACTACATCTGAAATGCCTATCAGCACCTATATTTGTAATGCCTATCGGCAACCATATCTGAAATGCCTATCGACACCTATATTTGAAATACCTATCGGCTTCTATATCTGAAATGCCTATCGGCACCTCTTTTTTAATGCCAATCGGCAACTATATCTGAAATGCCTATCGGAACTTATTTTTGAAATGCCTATCGGCACCTATATCTGAAATGCCTATCAGCACCTATATTTGAAATGCCTATCGGCAACTATATTTGAAATGCCTTTCGGCATTTATATCTGAAATGCCTATCGGCACCTATATTTGAAATACCTATCGGCTTCTATATCTGAAATGCCTATCGGCACCTATTTTTAAAATGCCTATCGGCAACTATATCTGAAATGCCTATCAGCACCTATATTTGAATGCCTATCGGCAACCAAATCAGAAATGCCTATCGGCATCTATATCTGAAATGCCTATCAGCACCTATATTTGAAATGCCTATCAGCAACCAAATCAGAAATGCCTATCGGCATTTATAATTGAACTGCCTATCGGCAACTATATCTGAAATGCCTATCGGCACCTATTTTTAAAATGCCAATCGGCAACTATATCTGAAATGCCTATCAGCAACCATAATTGAAATGCCTATCGGCAACCATATCTGAAATGCCTATCGACACCTATATTTGAAATACTTATCGGCTTCTATATCTAAAATGCCTATCGGCACCTATTTTTAAAATGCCAATCGGCAACTATACATGTAATGCCTAACGGCGCCTATATCTGAAATGCCTATCGGCACCTATTTTTGAAATGCCTATCGGAAACTACATCTGAAATGTCTATCAACACCTATATTTGAAATGCCTAACGGCAACCAAATCAGAAATGCCTATCGGCATCTATATCTGAAATGCCTTTCGGCATTTATATCTGAAATGCCTATCGGCACCTATTTTTGAAATGCCTATCGGAAACTACATCTGAAATGCCTATCTGCACCTATATTTGAAATGACTATCGGCAACCATATCTGGAATGCCTATCGGCACCTATATATGAAATGCCTATCGGCACCTATATCTGAAATGCCTTTCGGCATTTATATCTGAAATGCCTATCGGCATCTATATTTGAAATGTCTATAGGCACCTATATTTTAAATGCCTATCGGCAACTATATCTGATATGCCTATCGGCACTTATATCTAAAATGCCTATCGTCACCTATTTTTGAAATGCCTATCGGAAACTACATCTGAAATGCCTATCGGCACCTATTTTTAAAATGCCAATCGACAACTATATCTGAAATGCCTATCGGCACCTATATCTGAAAAGCCTATCGGCACCTATTTTAGAAATGCCTATCGGAAACTACATCTGAAATGCCTATCAGCACCTATATTTGAAATGCCTATCGGCAACCATATCTGAAATGCCTATCGACACCTATATTTCAAATACCTATCGGCTGCTATATCTGAAATGCCTATCGGCACCTATTTTTTAATGCCAATCGGCAACTATATCTGAAATGCCTATCGGAACTTATATTTGAAATGCCTATCGGCACCTATATCTGAAATGCCTATCGGCACCTATATTAGAAATGCCTATCGGCACCTATATCTGAAATGCCTATCGGCACCTATTTTTAAAATGTCAAACGGCAACTATATCTGAAATGCCTATTAGCACCTATATTTGAAATGCCTATCGGCAACCAAATCAGAAATGCCTATCGGCATCTATATTTGAAATGCCTATCGGCACCCATATCTGAAATGCCTATCAGCACCTATATTTGAAATGCCTATCGGCAACCAAATCAGAAATGCCTATCGGCACCTAAATTTGAAATGCCTATCGGCACCTATATCTCAAATGCCTATCGGCACCTATTTTTGAAATGCCTATCGGAAACTACATCTGAAATGCCTATCAGCACCTATATTTGAAATGCCTATCGGCAACCAAATCAGAAATGCCTATCAGCACCTATATCTGAAATGCCTTTCGACATTTATATCTGAAATGCCTATCGGCACCTATATCTGAAATGTCTATCGGCACCTATTTTTGAAATGCCTATCGGAAACTACATCTGAAATGCCTATCAGCACCTATATCTGAAATGCCTATCGGCACCTATATCTGAAATGCCTATCGGCACCTATTTTTGAAGTGCCTATCGGAAACTACATCTGAAATGCCTATCAGCACCTATATTTGAAATGCCTATCGGCAACCATATCTGGAATGCCTATCGGCACCTATATTTGAAATGCCTATCGGCTTTTATATCTGAAATGCCTATCGGCACCTATTTTTAAAATGCTAATCGGCAACTATATCTGAAATGCCTATCGGCACCTATATCTGAAATGCCTATCGGCACCTATTTTTGAAATGCTTATCGGAAACTACATCAGAAATGCCTATCGGCACCTATATTTTAAATGCCTATCGGCAACTATATCTGATATGCCTATCGGCATCTATTTCTGAAATGCCTATCAGCAACTATATCTGAAATGCCTATCGGCACTTATATTTGAAATGCCTATCGCACCTATATCTGAAATGCCTATCGGCTCCTATATTTGATATGCCTATCGGCACCTATATTTTAAATGCCTATCAGCAAATATATCTGAAATGCCTATCGGCATCTATTTCTGAAATGCCTATCGGCAACCATATCTGAAATGCCTATCGACACCTTTTTTTGAAATACCTATCGGCTTCTATATCTATAATGCCTATCGGCACCTATTTTTTAATGCCAATCGGCAACTATATCTGAAATGCCTATCGGCATCAATTTCTAAAATGCCTATCGGCAACTATATCTAAAATGCCTATCGGAACTTATATTTGAAATGCCTATCGGCACCTATATCTGAAATGCCTATCAGCACCTATATTTGAAATGCCTATCGGCAACCATATCTGAAATGCCTATCGACACCTTTTTTTGAAATACCTATCGGCTTCTATATCTATAATGCCTATCGGCACCTATTTTTTAATGCCAATCGGCAACTATATCTGAAATGCCTATCGGCATCAATTTCTAAAATGCCTATCGGCAACTATATCTAAAATGCCTATCGGAACTTATATTTGAAATGCCTATCGGCACCTATATCTGAAATGCCTATCAGCACCTATATTTGAAATGCCTATCGGCAACTATATTTGAAATGCCTTTCGGCATTTATATCTGAAATGCCTATCAGCACCTATATTTGATAGGCCTATCGGCACCTATATTTTAAATGCCTATCGGCAACTATATCTGAAATGCCAATCGGCATCTATTTCTGAAATGCCTATCAGCAACTGTATCTGAAATGCCTATCGGCACCTATATTAGAAATGCCTATCGGCACCTCTATCTGAAATGCCTATCGGCACCTATTTTTAAAATGTCAATCGGCAACTATATCTGAAATGCCTATCAGCACCTATATTTGAAATGCCTATCGGCAACCAAATCAGAAATGCCTATCGGCATCTATATTTGAAATGCCTATCGGCACCTATATCTGAAATGCCTATCAGCACCTATATTTGAAATGCCTATCGGCAACCAAATCAGAAATGCCTATCGGCACCTAAATTTGAAATGCCTATCGGCACCTATATCTCAAGTGCCTATCGGCACCTATTTTTGAAATGCCTATCGGAAACTACATCTGAAATGCCTATCAGCACCTATATTTGAAATGCCTATCGGCAACCAAATCAGAAATGCCCATCGGCACCTATATCTGAAATGCCTTTCGACATTTATATCTGAAATGCCTATCGGCACCTATATCTAAAATGTCTATCGGCACCTATTTTTGAAATGCCTATCGGAAACTACATCTGAAATGCCTATCAGCACCTATAACTGAAATGCCTATCGGCACCTATATCTGAAATGCCTATCGGCACCTATTTTTGAAATGCCTATCGGAAACTACATCTGAAATGCCTATCAGCACCTATATTTGAAATGCCTATCGGCAACCATATCTGGAATGCCTATCGGCACCTATATTTGAAATGCCTATCGGCTTCTATATCTGAAATGCCTATCGGCACCTATTTTTAAAATGCCAATCGGCAACTATATCTGAAATGCCTATCGGCACCTATATCTGAGATGCCTATCGGCACCTATTTTTGAAATGCTTATCGGAAACTACATCAGAAATGCCTATCGGCACCTATATTTTAAATGCCTTTCGGCAACTATATCTGATATGCCTATCGGCATCTATTTCTGAAATGCCTATCAGCAACTATATCTGAAATGCCTATCGGCTCCTTTATTTGATATGCCTATCGGCACATATATTTTAATGCCTATCAGCAAATATATCTGAAATGCCTATCGGCATCTATTTCTGAAATGCCTATCGGCAACTATATCTGAAATGCCTATCGGCACCTATATCTGAAATGCCTATCGGCACCTATTTTAAAAATGCGTATCGGAAACTACATCTGAAATGCCTATCAGCACCTATATTTGAAATGCCTATCGGCAACCATATCTGAAATGCCGATCGACACCTATATTTGAAATACCTATCGGCTTCTATATCTGAAATGCCTATCGGCACCTATTTTTAAATGCCAATCGGCAACTATATCTGAAATGCCTATCGGCATCAATTTCTAAAATGCCTATCGGCAACTATATCTGAAATGCCTATCGGAACTTATATTTGAAATGCCTATCGGCACCTATATCTGAAATGCCTATCAGCACCTATATTTGAAATGCCTATCGGCAACTATATTTGAAATGCCTTTCGGCATTTATATCTGAAATGCCTATCGGCACCTATATTTGATATGCCTATCGGCACCTATATTTTAAATGCCTATCGGCAACTATATCTGAAATGCCTATCGGCATCTATTTCTGAAATGCCTATCGGCAACTGTATCTGAAATGCCTATCGGCACCTATATTAGAAATGCCTATCGGCACCTATATCTGAAATGCCTATCGGCACCTATTTTTAAAATGTCAATCGGCAACTATATCTGAAAAGCCTATCAGCACCTATATTTGAAATGCCTATCGGCAACCAAATCAGAAATGCCTATCGGCATCTATATTTGAAATGCCTATCGGCACCTATATCTGAAACGCCTATCAGCACCTATATTTGAAATGCCTATCGGCAACCAAATCAGAAATGCCTATCGGCACCTAAATTTGAAATGTCTATCGGCACCTATATCTCAAATGCCAATCGGCATCTATTTTTGAAATGCCTATCGGAAACTACATCTGAAATGCCTATCAGCACCTATATCTGAAATGCCTATCGGCACCTATATCTGAAATGCCTATCGGCACCTATTTTTGAAATGCCTATCGGAAACTACATCTGAAATGCCTATCAGCACCTATATTTGAAATGCCTATCGGCAACTATATCTGGAATGCCTATCGGCACCTATATTTGAAATGCCTATCGGCTTCTATATCTGAAATGCCTATCGGCACCTATTTTTAAAATGCCAATCGGCAACTATATCTGAAATGCCTATCGGCACCTATATCTGAAATGCCTATCGGCACCTATTTTTGAAATGCTTATCGGAAACTACATCAGAAAAGCCTATCGGCACCTATATTTTAAATGCCTATCGGCAACTATATCTGATATGCCTATCGGCATCTATTTCTGAAATGCCTATCAGCAACTATATCTGAAATGCCTATCGGCACTTATATTTGAAATGCCTATCGCACCTATATCTGAAATGCCTATCGGCTCCTATATTTGATATGCCTATCGGCGAATATTTTAAATGCCTATCAGCAAATATATCTGAAATGCCTATCGGCATCTATTTCTGAAATGCCTATCGGCAACTATATCTGATATGCCTATCGGCATCTATTTCTGAAATGCCTATCAGCAACTATATCTGAAATGCCTATCGGCACTTATATTTGAAATGCCTATCGCACCTATATCTGAAATGCCTATCGGCTCCTATATTTGATATGCCTATCGGCGAATATTTTAAATGCCTATCAGCAAATATATCTGAAATGCCTATCGGCATCTATTTCTGAAATGCCTATTGGCAACTATATCTGAAATGCCTATCAGCACCTATATTTGAAATGCCTATCAGCAACCAAATCAGAAATGCCTATCGGCATTTATAATTCAACTGCCTATCGGCAACTATATCTGAAATGCCTATCGGCACCTATTTTTAAAATGCCAATCGGTAACTATATCTGAAATGCCTATCAGCACCTATATTTAAAATGCCTATCGGCAACCAAATCAGAAATGCCTATCGGCATCTATATTTAAAATGCCTATCGGCACCTATATCTGAAATGCCTATCAGCACCTATATTTGAAATGCCTATCGGCAACTATATTTGAAATGCCTTTCGGCATTTATATTTGAAATGCCTATCGGCAACTATATCTGAAATGCCTATCGGCATCTATTTCTGAAATGCCTATCGGCACCTATATTTGAAATGCCTATCGGCACATATATCTGAAATGCCTATCAGCACCTATTTTTAAAATGCCAATCGGCAACCATATCTGAAATGCCTATCAGCACCTATATTTGAAATGCCTATCGGCAACCAAATCAGAAATGCCTATCGGCACCTGTATTTGAAATGCCTATCGGTACCTCTATCTGAAATGCCTATCGGCACCTATTTTTAAAATGCCAATCGGCAACTATATCTGAAATGCCTATCAGCACCCATATTTGAAATGCCTGTCGGCAACCATATCTGAAATGCCTATTGACACCTATATTTGAAATACCTATCTGCTTCTATATCTGAAATGCCTATCGGCACCTATTTTTAAAATGCCAATCGGCAACTATAACTGAAATGCCTATCGGCCCCTATATCTGAAATGCCTATCGGCACCTATATCTGAAATGCCTATCGGCACCTATTTTTGAAATGCCTATCGGAAACTACATCTGAATTGCCTATCAGCACCTATATTTGAAATGCCTATCGGCAACCATATCTGGAATGCCTATCGGCACCTATATTTGAAATGCCTATCGGCTACCACATCTGAAATGCCTATCGACACCCATGTTTGAAATACCTATCGGCTTCTATATCTGAAATGCCTATCGGCACCTATTTTTAAAATGCCAATCGGCAACTATATCTGAAATGCCTATCGGCACCTATATCTGAAATGCCTATCGGCACCTATTTATGAAATGCCTATCGGAAACTACATCTGAAATTCCTACCAGCACCTATATTTGCAATGCCTACCGGCTTCTATATCTGAAATGCTTATCGGCACTTATTTTTAAAATGCCAATCGGCAACTATATCTGAAATGCCTTTCGGCACCTATATCTGAAATGCCTATCGGCACCTATTTTTGAAATGCCTATCGGAAACCACATCTAAAATGCCTATCAGCACCTATATTTGAAATGCCTATCGGTAACCAAATCTGAAATGCCTATCGGCACCTATATCTGAAATGCCTTTCGGCATTTATATCTGAAATGCCTATCGGCACCTATATTTGAAATGCCTATCGGCACCTATATTTTAAATGCCTATCGGCAACTATATCTGATATGCCTATCAGCATCTATTTCTGAAATGCCTATCGGCTACTATATCTGAAATGCCTATCGGCACCTATATTTGAAATGCCTATCGGCAAGTATATTTAAAATGCCTTTCGACATTTATATCTGAAATGCCTATCCGCACCTATATTTGATATGCCTATCGGCACCTATATTTTAAATGCCTATCGGCAACTATATCTGAAATGTCTATCGGCACCTATATTTTAAATGCCTATCGGCACCTATATTTTAAATGCCTATCGGCAACTATATCTGATATGCCTATCAGCATCTATTTCTGAAATGCCTATCGGCTACTATATCTGAAATGCCTATCGGCACCTATATTTGATATGCCTATCGGCACCTATATTTTAAATGCCTATCGGCAACTATATCTGAAATACCTATCGGCACCTATATCTGAAATGCCTATCAGCACCTTTATTTAAAATGCTTATCGGCAACCAAATTAGAAATGCTTATCGGCACCTATATTTGAAATGCCTATCGGCACCTATATCTGAAATGCCTATCTTCACCTATTTTTAAAATGCCAATCGGCTACTATATCTGAAATGCCTATCGGCACCTATATCTGAAATGCCTATCGGCACCTATTTTTGAAATGCCTATCGGCACCTATATCTGAAATGCCTATCGGCACCTATATCTAAAATGCCTATCGGCACCTATTTTTGAAATGCCTATCGAAAACTACATCTGAAATGCCTATCAGCACCTATATTTGAAATGCCTATCGGCAACCATATCTGAAATGCCTATCGACACCTATATTTGAAATACCTATCGGCTTCTATATCTGAAATGCCTATCGGCACCTATTTTTAAAATGCCAATCGGCAACTATATCTGAAATGCCTATCGGCACCTATATCTGAAATGCCTATCGGCACCTATATTTTAAATGCCTATCGGCAACTATATCTGAAATGCCTATCGGCACCTATATCTGAAATGCCTATCGGCACCTATTTTTAAAATGCCAAACGGCAACTATATCTGAAATGCCTATCGGCACCTATTTTTGAAATGCCTATCGGAAACTACATCTGAAATGCCTATCAGCACCTATATTTAAAATGCCTATCGGCAACCATATCTGGAATGCCTATCGGCACCTATATTTGAAATGCCTATCGGCTTTTATATCTAAAATGCCTATCGGCACCTATTTTTAAAATGCCAATCGGCAACTATATCTGAAATGCCTATCGGCACCTATATCTGAAATGCCTATCGGCACCTATTTTTGAAATGCCTATCGGCACCTATATCTGAAATGCCTATCGGCACCTATATCTAAAATGCCTATCGGCACCTATTTTTGAAATGCCTATCGAAAACTACATCTGAAATGCCTATCAGCACCTATATTTGAAATGCCTATCGGCAACCATATCTGAAATGCCTATCGACACCTATATTTGAAATACCTATCGGCTTCTATATCTGAAATGCCTATCGGCACCTATTTTTAAAATGCCAATCGGCAACTATATCTGAAATGCCTATCGGCGCCTATATCTGAAATGCCTATCGGCACCTATATTTTAAATGCCTATCGGCAACTATATCTGAAATGCCTATCGGCACCTATATCTGAAATGCCTATCGGCACCTATTTTTGAAATGCCTATCGGAAACTACATCTGAAATGCCTATCAGCACCTTTATTTGAAATGCCTTTTGGCAACCATATCTGGAATGCCTATCGACACCTATATTTGAAATGCCTATCGGCTTCTATATCTGAAATGCCTATCGGCACCTATTTTTAAAATACCAATCGGACATTATATCTGAAATGACTATCGGCACCTATATCTGAAATGCCTATCGGCACCTATTTTTGAAATGCCTATAGGAAACTACATCTGAAATGCCTATCAGCACCTATATTTGAAATGCCTATCGGCAACCAAATCAGAAATGCCTATCGGCACCTATATCTGAAATGCCTTTCGGCATTTATATCTGGAATGCCTATTGGCACCTATATTTGAAATACCTATCGGCTTCTATATCTGAAATGCCTATCGGCACCGATTTTTAAAATGCCAATCGGCAACTATTTCTGAAATGCCTATCAGCACCCATATTTGAAATACCTATCGGCAACCATATCTGAAATTCCTATCGACACCTATATTTGAAACACCTATCGGCTTCTATATCTGAAATGCCTATCGGCACCTATTTTTAAAATGCCAATCGGCAACTATATCTGAAATGTCTATCAGCACCCATATTTGAAATGCCTATCGGCAACCATATCTGAAATTCCTATCGACACCTATATTTGAAATACCTATCGGCTTCTATATCTGAAATGCCTATCGGCACCTATTTTCAAAATGCCAATCGGCAACTATATCTGAAATGCCTATCGGCACCTATTTTCAAAATGCCAATCGGCAACTATATCTGAAATGCCTATCGGCACCTGTTTTTAAAATGCTAATCGGCAACTATATCTGAAATGCCTTTCGGCACCTATATCTGAAATGCCTATCGGCACCTATTTTTGAAATGCCTATCGGATACTACATCTGAAATGCCTATCAGCACCTATATTTGAAATGCCTATCGGCAACCAAAGTAGAAATGCCTATCGGCAACTATATCTAATATGCCTTTCGGCATTTATATCTGAAATGCCTATCGGCACCTATATTTGAAATGCCTATTGACACCTATATTTTAAATGACTATCGGCAACTATATCTGATATGCCTCTCGGCACCTATATCTGAAATGCCTATCGGCACCTATTTTTGAAATGCCTATCGGAAACTACATCTGATATGCCTATCGGCACCTATTTTTAAAATGCCAAACGGCAACTATATATGAAATGCCTATCGGCACCTATTTTTGAAATGCCTATCGGAAACTACATCTGAAATGCCTATCAGCACCTATATTTAAAATGCTTATCGGCAACCATATCTGGAATGCCTATCGGCACCTATATTTGAAATGCCTATCGGCTTCTATATCTAAAATGCCTATCGGCACCTATTTTTAAAATGCCAATCGGCAACTATATCTGAAATGCCTATCGGCACCTATATCTGAAATGCCTATCGGCACCTATTTTTGAAATGCCTATCGGCACCTATATCTGAAATGCCTATCGGCACCTATATCTAAAATGCCTATCGGCACCTATTTTTGAAATGCCTATCGAAAACTACATCTGAAATGCCTATCAGCACCTATATTTGAAATGCCTATCGGCAACCATATCTGAAATGCCTATCGACACATATATTTGAAATACCTATCTGCTTCTATATCTGAAATGCCTATCGGCACCTATTTTTAAAATGCCAATCGGCAACTATATCTGAAATGCCTATCGGCACCTATATCTGAAATGCCTATCGGCACCTATATCAAAAATGCCTATCGGCACTTATTTTTGAAATGCCTATCGAAAACTACATCTGAAATGCCTATCAGCACCTATATTTGAAATGCCTATCGGCAACCAAATCAGAAATGCCAATCGGCACCTATATTTGAAATGCCTATCGGCACCTATATCTGAAATGCCTATCAGCACGTATATTTGAAATGCCTATCGGCAACTATATTTGAAATGCCTTTCGGCATTTATATCTGAAATGCCTATCGACACCTATATTTGATATGCCTATCGGCACCTATATTTTAAATGCCTATCGGCAACTATAACTGAAATGCCTATCGGCATCTATTTCTGAAATGCCTATCGGCAACTATATGTGAAATGCCTATAAGCACCTATATTTTAAATGCCTATCGGCACCTTTATCTGAAATGCCTATCGGCACCTATTTTTAAAATACCAATTGGCAACTATATCTGAAATGTCTATCAGCACCTATATTTGAAATGCCTATCGGCAACCAAATCAGAAATGCCTATCGGCATCTATATTTGAAATGCCTATCGGCACCTATATCTGAAATGCCTATCGGCACCTATTTTTAAAATGCCAATCGGCAACTATATCTGAAATGCCTATCAGCACCCATATTTGAAATGCCTATCGGCAACCATATCTGAAATGCCAATCGACACCTATATTTTAAATACCTATCGGCTTCTATACCTGAAATACCTATCGGCACCTATTTTTAAAATGCCAATCGGCAACTATATCTGAAATGCCTATCGGCACCTATATCTGAAATGCTTATCGGCACCTATTTTTGAAATGCCTATCGGAAACTACATCTGAAATGCCTATCAGCACCTATATTTGAAATGCCTATCGGCAACCATATCTGGAATGCCTATCGGCAAATATTTCTGAAATGCCTATAGGCACCTATTTTTGAAATGCCTATCGGAAACTACAGCTGAAATGCCTATCAGCACCTATATTTGAAATTCCTATCGGCAACCAAATCAGAAACGCCAATCGGCAACTATATCTGAAATGCCTATCAGCACCCATATTTGAAATGCCTATCGGCAACCATATCTGAAATGCCAATCGACACCTATATTTTAAATACCTATCGGCTTCTATATCTGAAATGCCTATCGGCACCTATATTTTAAATGCCTATCGGCGACTATATCTGATATGCCTATCGGCACCTATATCTGAAATGCCTATCGGCACCTATTTTTAAAATGCCTATCGGAAACTACATCTCAAATGCCTATCGGCACTAATTTTTAAAATGTCAATCGGCAACTATATCTGAAATGCCTATCGGCACCTATATCTGAAATGCCTATCGGCACCTATTTTTGAAATGCCTATCGGAAACTACATCTAAAATGCCTATCAGCAACTATATTTGGAATGCCTATCGGAACCATATCTGGAATGCCTATCGGCACTTATATTTGAAATGCCTATCGGCTTCTATATCTGAAATGCCTATCGGCACCGATTTTTAAAATGCCAATCGGCAACTATATCTGAAATGCCTATCGGCACCTATTTTTGAAATGCCTATCGGAAACTGCATCTGAAATGCCTATCAGCGTCTATATTTGAAACGGCTATCGGCAACCAAATCAGAAATGCCTATCGGCAACTATATCTGAAATGCCTTTCGGGATTTATATCTGAAATGCCTATCGGCACCTATATATGAAATGCCTATCGGCACCTATATTTTATTTGCCTATCGGCAACTATATCTGATATGCCTATCGGCATCTTTTTCTGAAATACCTATCGGCACCTATTTTTGAAATGCCTATCGGAAACTACATCTGAAATGCCTATCGGCACCTATTTTTAAAATGCCAATCGGCAACTATATCTGAAATGCCTATCGGCACCTATATTTGATATGCCTATCGGCACCTATATTTTAAATGCCTATCGGCAACTATATCTGAAATGCCTATCGGCATCTATTTCTGAAATGCCAATCGGCAACAATATCTGAAATGCCTATCGACACCTATATTTGAAATGCCTATCGGCACCTGTATCTGAAAGGCCTATCGGCACCTATATCTGAAAGGCCTATCGGCAACTATATCTGAAATGCCTATCAGCACCTATATTTGAAATGCCTATCGGCAACCAAATCAGAAATGCCTATCGGCACCTATATTTGAAATGCCTATCGGCTTCTGTATCTGAAAAGCCTATCGGCACCTATTTTTAAAATGCCAATCGGCAACTATATCTGAAATGCCTATCGGCACCTATTTTTTAAATGCCTATCGGAAACTACATCTGAAATGCCTATCAGCACCTATATTTGAAATGCCTATCGGCAACCATATCGGGAATGCCTATCGGCACCTATAATTGAAATGCCTATCGGCTTCTATATCTGAAATGCCTATCGGTACCTATTTTTAAAATGCCAATCGGCAACTATATCTGAAATGCCTATCGGCACATATATCTGAAATGCCTATCGGCATCTATTTTTGAAATGCCTATCGAAAACTACATCTGAAATGCCTATCAGCACCTATATTTGAAATGCCTATCGGCAACCAAATCAGAAATGCCTATCGGCACCTATATCTGAAATGCCATTCGGCATTTAAATCTGAAATGCCAATCGGCACCTAAATTTGAAATGCCTATCGGCACCTATATTTTATATGCCTATCGGCAACTATATCTGATATGCCTATCGGCACCTATATCTGAAATGCCTATCGGCTCCTATTTTTGAAATGCCTATCGGAAACTACATCTGAAATGCCTATCGGCGCCTATTTTTAAAATGCCAATCGCCAACTATATCTGAAATGCCTATCGGCACCTATATCTGAAATGCCTATCGGCACCTATTTTTGAAATGCCTATCAGAAACTGCATCTGAAATGCCTATCAGCACATATATCTGAAATGCCTATCGGCACCTATTTTTGAAATGCCTATCGGCAACCATATCTGAAATGCCTATCGACACCTATATTTGAAATACCTATCGGCTTCTATATCTGAAATGCCTATCGACATTTATATCAAAATGCCTATCCGGCACCTATATTTGAAATTCCTATCAGCACCTATATTTGAAATGCCTATCGGCAACCATATCTGAAATGCCTATCGACACCTATATTTGAAATACCTATCGGCTTCTATATCTGAAATGCCTATCGGCACCTATTTTTAAAATGCCAATCGGCAACTATATCTGAAATGCCTATCGGCACCTATATCTAAAATGCCTATCAGCACCTATTTTTGAAATGCCTATCGGCAACCAAACAAGAAATGCCTATCGGCACCTATATTTGAAATGCCTATCGGCACCTATATCCGAAATGCCTATCGACACCTATTTTTAAAATGCCAATCGGCAACTATATCTGGAATGCCTATCAGCACCCATATTTGAAATGCCTATCGGCAAACATATCTAAAATGCCTATCCTCACCTATATTTGAAATACCTATCGGCTTCTATATCTGAAATGCCTATCGGCACCTATTTTTAAAATGCCAATGGGCATCTACATCTGAAATGCCTATCAGCACCTATATTTGAATTGCCCATCGGTAACCATATCTGGAATGCCTATCGGCACCTATATTTGAAATGCCTATCGGCTTCTATATCTGAAATGCCTATCGGCACCTATTTTTAAAATGCCAATCAGCAACTATATCTGAGATGCCTATCGGCACCTATATCTGAAATGCCTATCGGCACCTATTTTTGAAATGCCTAATGGAAACTACATCTGAAATGCCTATCAGCACCTATATCTGAAATGCCTATCGGAAACCATATCTGGAATGCCTATCGGCACCTTTATTTGAAATGCCTATCGGCTTCTATATCTGAAAAGCCTATCGGCACCTATTTTTGAAATGCCTATCGGAAACTACATCTGAAATGCCTATCGGCACCTATTTTTAAAATGCCAATCGGCAACTATATCTGAAATGCCTATCGGCACCTATATTTGAAATGCCTATCGGCACTTACTTTTGAAATGCCTATCGGAAACTACATCTGAAATGTATATCAGCACCTATATTTGAAATGCCTATCGGCAACCATATCTAAAATGCCTATCGACATCTATATTTGAAATACCTATCGGCTTCTATATCTGAAATGCCTATCGGCACCAATTTTTAAAATGCCAATCGGCAACTATATCTGAAATGCCTATCGGCACATATATCTGAAATGCCTATCGGCACCTATTTTTGAAATGCCTATCGGCAACCAAATCAGAAATGCCTATCAGCACCTTTATTTGAAATGCCTATCGGCACCTATATCTGAAATGCCTATCGGCACCTATTTTTAAAATGCCAATCGGCAACTATATCTGAAATGCCTATCAGCACCCATATTTGAAATGCCTATCGGCAACCATATCTGAAATGCCTATCGGCACCTATATTTGAAATGCCTATCGACTTCTATATCTGAAAAGCCTATCGGCACCTATTTTTAAAATGCCAATCGGCAACTATATCTGAAATGCCTATCGGCACCTATATCTGAAATGCCTATCGGCACCTATTTTTGAAATACCTATCGGAAACTACATCTAAAATGCCTATCAGCACTTATATTTGAAATGCCTATCGGCAACGAAATCAGAAATGCCTATCGGCACCTTTATTTGAAATGCCTATCGGCACCTATATCTGAAATGCCTATCGGCACCTATTTTTAAAATGCCAATCGGCAACTATATCTGAAATGCCTATCAGCACCCATATTTGAAATGCCTATCGGCAACCATATCTGAAATGCCTATCGACACCTTTAATTGAAATACCTATCGGCTTCTATATCTGAAATGCCTATCGGCACCTATTTTTAAAATGCCAATCGGCAACTATATCTGAAATGCCTATCGGCACCTATATCTGATATGCCTATCGGCACCTATTTTTGAAATGCCTATCGGAAACTACATCTGAAATGCCTATCAGCACCTATATTTGAGATGCCTATCGGCAACCATATCTGGAATGCCTATCCGCACCTATATTTGAAATGCGTATCGGCTTCTATATCTGAAATGCCTATCGCCACCTATATTTGAAATGCCTATCGGCACCTATATCTGTAATGCCTATCGGCACATATTTTTAAAATGCCAATCGGCAACTATATCTGAAATGCCTACCAGCACCTATATTTGATATGCCTATCGGCACCTATATTTTTAATGCCTATCGGCAACTATATCTGAAATGACTATCGGCATCTATTTCTGAAATGCCTATCGGCAACTATATCTGAAATGCCTATCGCCACTTATATTTGAAATGCCTATCGGCACCTATATCTTAAATGCCTACCAGCACCTATATTTGAAATGCCTATCGGCAACCACATCAGAAATGCCTATCGGCACCTATATTTAAAATGCCTATCGGCAACTATATCTGATATGCCTATCGGCACCTATATCTGAAATGTCTATCGGCACCTATTTTTGAAATGCCTATCGGAAACAACATCCGAAATGCCTATCGGCACCCATTTTTAAAAAGCCAATAGGCAACTATATCTGAAATGCCTATCGGCACCTATTTTTGAAATGCCTATAGGAAACTACATCTGAAATGCCTATCAGCACCTATATTTGAAATGCCTATCGGCAACAATATCTAAAATGCCTATCGACACCTATATTCGAAATACCTATCGGCTTCTATATCTGAAATGCCTATCGGCACCTATTTTTAAAATGCCAATCGGCAACTATATCTGAAATGCCTATCGGCACCTATATCTGAAATGCCTATCGGCACCTATTTTTGAAATGCCTATCGGAAACTACATCTGAAATGCCTAACAGCACCTATATTTGAAATGCCTATCGGCAACCATATCTGGAATGCCTATCGGCACCTATATTTGAAATGCCTATCGGCTTCTCTATCTGAAATGCCTATAGGCACCTATTTTTAAAATGCCAATCGGCAAATATATCTGAAATGCCTATCGGCACTTATTTCTGAAATGCCTATCGGCACCTATTTTTGAAATGCCCAACGGAAACTACATCTGAAATGCCTATCAGCACCTATATTTGAAATGCCTATCGGCAACCAAATCAGATATGCCTATCGGCACCTATATTTGAAATGCCTATCGGCAACTATAATTGAAATTCCTTTCGGCATTTATATCTGAAATGCCTATCGGCACCTATATTTGGTATGCCTGTCCGCACCTATATTTTAAATGCCTATCGGCAACTATATCCGAAACGCCTATCGGCATCTATATTTGAAATGCCTATAGGCATTTATATCTGAAATGCCTATCTGCACCTATATTTGATATGCCTATCGGCACCTATATTTTAAATGCCTATCGGCAACTATATCCGAAACGCCTATCGGCATCTATATTTGAAATGCCTATCGGCACCTATATCTGAAATGCCTATCGGCACCTATTTTTAAAATGCCAATCGGCAACTATATCTGAAATGACTTTCAGCACCTATATTTGAAATGCCTATCGGCAACCAAATCAGAAATGCCTATCGGCACCTATATTTGAAATGCCTATCGGCACCTATATCTGAAATGCCTATCAGCACTTATATTTGAAATGCCTATCGGCAACCAAATTAGAAATGCCTATCGGCACCTATATTTGAAATGCCTATCGGCACCTATATCTGAAATGCCTATCGGCACCTATTTTTAAAATGCCAATCGGCAACTATATCTGAAATGCCTATCAGCACCCATATTTGAAATGCCTATCGGCAACCGTATCTGAAATGCCTATCGTCACCTATATCTGAAATGCCTATCGGCACCTATTTTTTAAATGCCTATCGGAAACTACATCTAAAATGCGTATCAGCACTTATATTTGAAATGCCTATCGGCAACCAAATTAGAAATGCCTATCGGCACCTATATTTGAAATGCCTATCGGCACCTATATCTGAAATGCCTATCGGCACCTATTTTTAAAATGCCAATCGGCAACTATATCTGAAATGCCTATCAGCACCCATATTTGAAATGCCTATCGGCAACCGTATCTGAAATGCCTATCGTCACCTATATTTGAAATACCTATCGGCTTCTATATCTGAAATGCCTATCGGCACCTATTTTTAAAATACCAATCGGCAACTATATCTGAAATGCCTATCGTCACCTATATCTGAAATGCCTATCGGCACCTATTTTTTAAATGCCTATCGGAAACTACATCTAAAATGCGTATCAGCACTTATATTTGAAATGCCTATCGGCAACCATATCTGGAATGCCTATCGGCACCTATATTTGAAATGCGTATCGGCTTCTATATCTGAAATGCCTATATTTGAAATGCCTATCGGCTTCTATATCTGAAATGCCTATCGGCACCTATTTTTAAAATGCCAATCGGCAACTATATCTGAAATGCCTATCAGCACCTATATCTGAAATGCCTATCGGCACCTATTTTTGAAATGCCTATCGGAAACTACATCTGAAATGCCTATCAGCACCTATATTTGAAATGCCTATCGGCACCTTTATCTGAAATGCCTATCGGCACCTATTTTTAAAATGCCAATCGGCAACTATATCTGAAATGCCTATCAGCACCCATATTTTAAATGCCTATCGGCAACCATATCTGAAATGCCTATCGACACCTATAATTGAAATACCTATCGGCTTCTATATCTGAAATGCCTATCGGCACCTATTTTTAAAATGCCAATCGGCAACTATATCTGAAATGCCTATCGGCACCTATATCTGGTATGCCTATCGGCACCTATTTTTGAAATGCCTATCGAAAACTACATCTGAAATGCCTATCAGCACCTATTTTTGAAATACCTATCGGAAACTACATCTTAAATGCCTATCAGCACCTATATTTGAAATGCCTATCGGCAACCAAATCAGAAATGCCTATCGGCACCTTTATTTGAAATGCCTATCGGCACCTATATCTGAAATGCCTATCGGCACCTATTTTTAAAATGCCAATCGGCAACTATATCTGAAATGCCTATCAGCACCCATATTTGAAATGCCTATCGGCAACCATATCTGAAATGCCTATCGACACCTTTAATTGAAATACCTATCGGCTTCTATATCTGAAATGCCTATCGGCACCTATTTTTAAAATGCCAATCGGCAACTATATCTGAAATGCCTATCGCACCTATATCTGATATGCCTATCGGCACCTATTTTTGAAATGCCTATCGGAAACTACATCTGAAATGCCTATCAGCACCTATATTTGAGATGCCTATCGGCAACCATATCTGGAATGCCTATCGGCACCTATATTTGAAATGCGTATCGGCTTCTATATCTGAAATGCCTATCGCCACCTATATTTGAAATGCCTATCGGCACCTATATCTGTAATGCCTATCGGCACATATTTTTAAAATGCCAATCGGCAACTATATCTGAAATGCCTACCAGCACCTATATTTGATATGCCTATCGGCACCTATATTTTTAATGCCTATCGGCAACTATATCTGAAATGACTATCGGCATCTATTTCTGAAATGCCTATCGGCAACTATATCTGAAATGCCTATCGCCACCTATATTTGAAATGCCTATCGGCACCTATATCTTAAATGCCTACCAGCACCTATATTTGAAATGCCTATCGGCAACCACATCAGAAATGCCTATCGGCACCTATATTTAAAATGCCTATCGGCAACTATATCTGATATGCCTATCGGCACCTATATCTGAAATGTCTATCGGCACCTATTTTTGAAATGCCTATCGGAAACAACATCCGAAATGCCTATCGGCACCCATTTTTAAAAAGCCAATAGGCAACTATATCTGAAATGCCTATCGGCACCTATTTTTGAAATGCCTATAGGAAACTACATCTGAAATGCCTATCAGCACCTATATTTGAAATGCCTATCGGCAACAATATCTAAAATGCCTATCGACACCTATATTCGAAATACCTATCGGCTTCTATATCTGAAATGCCTATCGGCACCTATTTTTAAAATGCCAATCGGCAACTATATCTGAAATGCCTATCGGCACCTATATCTGAAATGCCTATCGGCACCTATTTTTGAAATGCCTATCGGAAACTACATCTGAAATGCCTAACAGCACCTATATTTGAAATGCCTATCGGCAACCATATCTGGAATGCCTATCGGCACCTATATTTGAAATGCCTATCGGCTTCTCTATCTGAAATGCCTATAGGCACCTATTTTTAAAATGCCAATCGGCAAATATATCTGAAATGCCTATCGGCACCTATTTCTGAAATGCCGATCGGCACCTATTTTTGAAATGCCTAACGGAAACTACATCTGAAATGCCTATCAGCACCTATATTTGAAATGCCTATCGGCAAACAAATCAGATATGCCTATCGGCACCTATATTTGAAATGCCTATCGGCAACTATAATTGAAATTCCTTTCGGCATTTATATCTGAAATGCCTATCGGCACCTATATTTGATATGCCTGTCCGCACCTATATTTTAAATGCCTATCGGCAACTATATCCGAAACGCCTATCGGCATCTATATTTGAAATGCCTATAGGCATTTATATCTGAAATGCCTATCTGCACCTATATTTGATATGCCTATCGGCACCTATATTTTAAATGCCTATCGGCAACTATATCCGAAACGCCTATCGGCATCTATATTTGAAATGCCTATCGGCACCTATATCTGAAATGCCTATCGGCACCTATTTTTAAAATGCCAATCGGCAACTATATCTGAAATGACTTTCAGCACCTATATTTGAAATGCCTATCGGCAACCAAATCAGAAATGCCTATCGGCACCTATATTTGAAATGCCTATCGGCACCTATATCTGAAATGCCTATCAGCACTTATATTTGAAATGCCTATCGGCAACCAAATTAGAAATGCCTATCGGCACCTATATTTGAAATGCCTATCGGCACCTATATCTGAAATGCCTATCGGCACCTATTTTTAAAATGCCAATCGGCAACTATATCTGAAATGCCTATCAGCACCCATATTTGAAATGCCTATCGGCAACCGTATCTGAAATGCCTATCGTCACCTATATTTGAAATACCTATCGGCTTCTATATCTGAAATGCCTATCGGCACCTATTTTTAAAATGCCAATCGGCAACTATATCTAAAATGCCTATCGTCACCTATATCTGAAATGCCTATCGGCACATATTTTTTAAATGCCTATCGGAAACTACATCTGACATGCCTATCAGCACCTATATTTGAAATGCCTATCGGCAACCATATCTGGAATGCCTATCGGCACCTTTGTTTGAAATGCCTATCGGCTTCTATATCTGAAATGCCTATCGGCACCTATTTTTAAAATGCCAATCGGCAACTATATCTGAAATGCCTATCAGCACCTATATCTGAAATGCCTATCGGCACCTATTTTTGAAATGCCTATCGGAAACTACATCTGAAATGCCTATCAGCACTTATATTTGAAATGCCTATCGGCAACCAAATCAAAAATGCCTATCGGCACCTATATCTGAAATGCCTTTCGGCATTTAAATCTGAAATGCCTATCAGCACCAATATTTGAAATGCCTATCGGCACCTATATTTTATATGCCTATCGGCAACTATATCTGATATGCCTATCGGCACCTATATCTGAAATGCCTATCGGCACCTATTTTTGAAATGCCTATCGGAAACTACATCTGAAATGCCTATCAGCACATATCTTAAAATGCCTATCGGCAACCAAATCCGAAATGCCTATCGGCAACTATATCTGAAATGCCTTTCGGCATTTATATCTGAAATGCCTATCGGCACCTATATCTGAAATGCCTATCGGCTCCTATTTTTGAAATGCCTATCGGAAACTACATCTGAAATGCCTATCGGCGCCTATTTTTAAAATGCCAATCGCCAACTATATCTGAAATGCCTATCGGCACCTATATCTGAAATGCCTATCGGCACCTATTTTTGAAATGCCTATCAGAAACTGCATCTGAAATGCCTATCAGCACATATATCTGAAATGCCTATCGGCACCTATTTTTGAAATGCCTATCGGCAACCATATCTGACATGCCTATCGACACCTATATTTGAAATACCTATCGGCTTCTATATCTGAAATGCCTATCGACATTTATATCAAAATGCCTATCCGGCACCTATATTTGAAATTCCTATCAGCACCTATATTTGAAATGCCTATCGGCAACCATATCTGAAATGCCTATCGACACCTATATTTTAAATACCTATCGGCTTCTATATCTGAAATGCCTATCGGCACCTATTTTTAAAATGCCAATCGGCAACTATATCTGAAATGCCTATCGGCACCTATATCTAAAATGCCTATCAGCACCTATTTTTGAAATGCCTATCGGCAACCAAACAAGAAATGCCTATCGGCACCTATATTTGAAATGCCTATCGGCACCTATATCCGAAATGCCTATCGACACCTATTTTTAAAATGCCAATCGGCAACTATATCTGGAATGCCTATCAGCACCCATATTTGAAATGCCTATCGGCAAACATATCTAAAATGCCTATCCTCACCTATATTTGAAATACCTATCGGCTTCTATATCTGAAATGCCTATCGGCACCTATTTTTAAAATGCCAATGGGCATCTACATCTGAAATGCCTATCAGCACCTATATTTGAATTGCCTATCGGTAACCATATCTGGAATGCCTATCGGCACCTATATTTGAAATGCCTATCGGCTTCTATATCTGAAATGCCTATCGGCACCTATTTTTAAAATGCCAATCAGCAACTATATCTGAGATGCCTATCGGCACCTATATCTGAAATGCCTATCGGCACCTATTTTTGAAATGCCTAATGGAAACTACATCTGAAATGCCTATCAGCACCTATATCTGAAATGCCTATCGGAAACCATATCTGGAATGCCTATCGGCACCTTTATTTGAAATGCCTATCGGCTTCTATATCTGAAAAGCCTATCGGCACCTATTTTTGAAATGCCTATCGGAAACTACATCTGAAATGCCTATCGGCACCTATTTTTAAAATTCCAATCGGCAACTATATCTGAAATGCCTATCGGCACCTATATTTGAAATGCCTATCGGCACTTACTTTTGAAATGCCTATCGGAAACTACATCTGAAATGTATATCAGCACCTATATTTCAAATGCCTATCGGCAACCATATCTAAAATGCCTATCGACATCTATATTTGAAATACCTATCGGCTTCTATATCTGAAATGCCTATCGGCACCAATTTTTAAAATGCCAATCGGCAACTATATCTGAAATGCCTATCGGCACATATATCTGAAATGCCTATCGGCACCTATTTTTGAAATGCCTATCGGCAACCAAATCAGAAATGCCTATCAGCACCTTTATTTGAAATGCCTATCGGCACCTATATCTGAAATGCCTATCGGCACCTATTTTTAAAATGCCAATCGGCAACAATATCTGAAATGCCTATCAGCACCCATATTTGAAATGCCTATCGGCAACCATATCTGAAATGCCTATCGGCACCTATATTTGAAATGCCTATCGACTTCTATATCTGAAAAGCCTATCGGCACCTATTTTTAAAATGCCAATCGGCAACTATATCTGAAATGCCTATCGGCACCTATATCTGAAATGCCTATCGGCACCTATTTTTGAAATACCTATCGGAAACTACATCTAAAATGCCTATCAGCACCTATATTTGAAATGCCTATCGGCAACCAAATCAGAAATGCCTATCGGCACCTTTATTTGAAATGCCTATCGGCACCTATATCTGAAATGCCTATCGGCACCTATTTTTAAAATGCCAATCGGCAACTATATCTGAAATGCCTATCAGCACCCATATTTGAAATGCCTATCGGCAACCATATCTGAAATGCCTATCGACACCTTTAATTGAAATACCTATCGGCTTCTATATCTGAAATGCCTATCGGCACCTATTTTTAAAATGCCAATCGGCAACTATATCTGAAATGCCTATCGGCACCTATATCTGATATGCCTATCGGCACCTATTTTTGAAATGCCTATCGGAAACTACATCTGAAATGCCTATCAGCACCTATATTTGAGATGCCTATCGGCAACCATATCTGGAATGCCTATCGGCACCTATATTTGAAATGCGTATCGGCTTCTATATCTGAAATGCCTATCGCCACCTATATTTGAAATGCCTATCGGCACCTATATCTGAAATGCCTATCGGCACATATTTTTAAAATGCCAATCGGCAACTATATCTGAAATGCCTACCAGCACCTATATTTGATATGCCTATCGGCACCTATATTTTAAATGCCTATCGGCAACTATATCTGAAATGACTATCGGCATCTATTTCTGAAATGCCTATCGGCAACTATATCTGAAATGCCTATCGCCACCTATATTTGAAATGCCTATCGGCACCTATATCTTAAATGCCTACCAGCACCTATATTTGAAATGCCTATCGGCAACCACATCAGAAATGCCTATCGGCACCTATATTTAAAATGCCTATCGGCAACTATATCTGATATGCCTATCGGCACCTATATCTGAAATGTCTATCGGCACCTATTTTTGAAATGCCTATCGGAAACAACATCCGAAATGCCTATCGGCACCCATTTTTAAAAAGCCAATAGGCAACTATATCTGAAATGCCTATCGGCACCTATTTTTGAAATGCCTATAGGAAACTACATCTGAAATGCCTATCAGCACCTATATTTGAAATGCCTATCGGCAACAATATCTAAAATGCCTATCGACACCTATATTCGAAATACCTATCGGCTTCTATATCTGAAATGCCTATCGGCACCTATTTTTAAAATGCCAATCGGCAACTATATCTGAAATGCCTATCGGCACCTATATCTGAAATGCCTATCGGCACCTATTTTTGAAATGCCTATCGGAAACTACATCTGAAATGCCTAACAGCACCTATATTTGAAATGCCTATCGGCAACCATATCTGGAATGCCTATCGGCACCTATATTTGAAATGCCTATCGGCTTCTCTATCTGAAATGCCTATAGGCACCTATTTTTAAAATGCCAATCGGCAAATATATCTGAAATGCCTATCGGCACCTATTTCTGAAATGCCTATCGGCACCTATTTTTGAAATGCCTAACGGAAACTACATCTGAAATGCCTATCAGCACCTATATTTGAAATGCCTATCGGCAACCAAATCAGATATGCCTATCGGCACCTATATTTGAAATGCCTATCGGCAACTATAATTGAAATTCCTTTCGGCATTTATATCTGAAATACCTATCGGCACCTATATTTGATATGCCTGTCCGCACCTATATTTTAAATGCCTATCGGCAACTATATCCGAAACGCCTATCGGCATCTATATTTGAAATGCCTATAGGCATTTATATCTGAAATGCCTATCTGCAACTATATTTGATATGCCTATCGGCACCTATATTTTAAATGCCTATCGGCAACTATATCCGAAACGCCTATCGGCATCTATATTTGAAATGCCTATCGGCACCTATATCTGAAATGCCTATCGGCACCTATTTTTAAAATGCCAATCGGCAACTATATCTGAAATGACTATCAGCACCTATATTTGAAATGCCTATCGGCAACCAAATCAGAAATGCCTATCGGCACCTATATTTGAAATGCCTATCGGCACCTATATCTGAAATGCCTATCAGCACTTATATTTGAAATGCCTATCGGCAACCAAATTAGAAATGCCTATCGGCACCTATATTTGAAATGCCTATCGGCACCTATATCTGAAATGCCTATCGGCACCTATTTTTAAAATGCCAATCGGCAACTATATCTGAAATGCCTATCAGCACCCATATTTGAAATGCCTATCGGCAACCGTATCTGAAATGCCTATCGTCACTTATATTTGAAATACCTATCGGCTTCTATATCTGAAATGCCTATCGGCACCTATTTTTAAAATGCCAATCGGCAACTATATCTGAAATGCCTTTCGTCACATATATCTGAAATGCCTATCGGCACCTATTTTTTAAATGCCTATCGGAAACTACATCTAAAATGCGTATCAGCACTTATATTTGAAATGCCTATCGGCAACCAAATTAGAAATGCCTATCGGCACCTATATTTGAAATGCCTATGGGCACCTATATCTGAAATGCCTATCGGCACCTATTTTTAAAATGCCAATCGGCAACTATATCTGAAATGCCTATCAGCACCCATATTTGAAATGCCTATCGGCAACCGTATCTGAAATGCCTATCGTCACCTATATTTGAAATACCTATCGGCTTCTATATCTGAAATGCCTATCGGCACCTATTTTTAAAATGCCAATCGGCAACTATATCTGAAATGCCTATCGTCACCTATATCTGAAATGCCTATCGGCACCTATTTTTTAAATGCCTATCGGAAACTACATCTAAAATGCGTATCAGCACTTATATTTGAAATGCCTATCGGCAACCATATCTGGAATGCCTATCGGCACCTATATTTGAAATGCGTATCGGCTTCTATATCTGAAATGCCTATATTTGAAATGCCTATCGGCTTCTATATCTGAAATGCCTATCGGCACCTATTTTTAAAATGCCAATCGGCAACTATATCTGAAATGCCTATCAGCACCTATATCTGAAATGCCTATCGGCACCTATTTTTGAAATGCCTATCGGAAACTACATCTGAAATGCCTATCAGCACCTATATTTGAAATGCCTATCGGCACATTTATCTGAAATGCCTATCGGCACCTATTTTTAAAATGCCAATCGGCAACTATATCTGAAATGCCTATCAGCACCCATATTTTAAATGCCTATCGGCAACCATATCTGAAATGCCTATCGACACCTATAATTGAAATACCTATCGGCTTCTATATCTGAAATGCCTATCGGCACCTATTTTTAAAATGCCAATCGGCAACTATATCTGAAATGCCTATCGGCACCTATATCTGGTATGCCTATCGGCACCTATTTTTGAAATGCCTATCGAAAACTACATCTGAAATGCCTATCAGCACCTATATTTGAAATGCCTATCGGCAACAATATCTGGAATGCCTATCGGCACCTATATTTGAAATGCGTATCGGCTTCTATATCTGAAATGCCTATCGGCACCTATTTTTAAAATGCCAATCGGCAACTATATCTGAAATGCCTATCGGCACCTATATCTGAAATGCCTATCGGCACATATTTTTGAAATGTCTATCCGAAACTACATCTGAAATGCCTATCAGCACCTATATTTAAAATGCCTATCGGCAACCAAATCAGAAGTGCCTTTCGGCACATATATCTGAAATGCCTTTCGGCATTTATATCTGAAATGCCTATCGGCACCTATATTTGAAATGCCTATCGGCACCTATATTTTAAATGCCTATCGGCAACTTTATCTGATATGCCTATCGGCATCTATTTCTGATATGCCTATCGGCAACTATATCTGAAATGCCTATCGGCACTTATATTCGAAATGCCTATCGGCACCTATATTTGATATGCCTATCGGCACCTATATTTTAAATGCCTATCGGCAACTATATCTGAAATGCCTATCGCCACCTATATTTGAAATGCCTATCGGCAACAATATCTAAAATGCCTATCGACACCTATATTCGAAATACCTATCGGCTTCTATATCTGAAATGCCTATCGGCACCTATTTTTAAAATGCCAATCGGCAACTATATCTGAAATGCCTATCAGCACCTATATCTGAAATGCCTATCGGCACCTATTTTTGAAATGCCTATCGGAAACTACATCTGAAATGCCTATCAGCACATATATTTGAAATGCCTATCGGCAAACAAATCAGATATGCCTATCGGCACCTATATTTGAAATGCCTATCGGCAACTATATTTGAAATGCCTTTCGGCATTTATATCTGAAATGCCTATCGGCACCTATATTTGATATGCTTATCCGCACCTATATTTTAAATGCCTATCGGCAACTATATCCGAAACGCCTATCGGCATCTATATTTGAAATGCCTATCGGCACCTATATCTGAAATGCCTATCGGCACCTATTTTTAAAATGCCAATCGGCAACTATATCTGAAATGCCTATCAGCACCTATATTTGAAATGCCTATCGGCAACCAAATCAGAAATGCCTATCGGCACCTATATTTGAAATGCCTATCGGCACCTATATCTGAAATGCCTATCAGCACTTATATTTGAAATGCCTATCGGCAACCAAATTAGAAATGCCTATCGGCACCTATATTTGAAATGCCTATCGGCACCTATTTTTAGAATGCCAATCGGCAACTATATCTGAAATGCCTATCAGCACCCATATTTGAAATGCCTATCGGCAACCGTATCTGAAATGCCTACCGTCACCTATATTTGAAATACCTATCGGCTTCTATATCTAAAATGCCTATCGGCACCTATTTTTAAAATGCCAATCGGCAACTATATCTAAAATGCCTATCGTCACCTATATCTGAAATGCCTATCGGCACCTATTTTTTAAATGCCTATCGGAAACTACATCTGACATGCCTATCAGCACCTATATTTGAAATGCCTATCGGCAACCATATCTGGAATGCCTATCGGCACCTTTATTTGAAATGCCTATCGGCTTCTGTATCTGAAATGCCTATCGGCACCTATTTTTAAAATGCCAATCGGCAACTATATCTGAAATGCCTATCAGCACCTATATCTGAAATGCCTATCGGCACCTATTTTTGAAATGCCTATCGGAAACTACATCTGAAATGCCTATCAGCACTTATATTTGAAATGTCTATCGGCAACCAAATCAAAAATGCCTATCGGCACCTATATCTGAAATGCCTTTCGGCATTTAAATCTGAAATGCCTATCAGCACCAATATTTGAAATGCCAATCGGCAACTATATCTGAAATGCCTATCGGCACCTATATCTGAAATGCTTATCGGCACCTATTTTTTAAATGATTATCGGCAACCATATCTGAAATGCCTATCGACACCTATATTTGAAATACCTATCGGCTTCTATATCTGAAATGCCTATCGGCACCTATTTTTAAAATGCCAATCGGCAACTATAACTGAAATGCCTATCGGCCCCTATATCTGAAATGCCTATCGGCACCTATATCTGAAATGCCTATCGGCACCTATTTTTGAAATGCCTATCGGAAACTACATCTGAATTGCCTATCAGCACCTATATTTGAAATGCCTATCGGCAACCATATCTGGAATGCCTATCGGCACCTATATTTGAAATGCCTATCGGCTTCTATATCTGAAATGCCTATCGGCACCTATTTTTAAAATGCCAATCGGCAACTATAACTGAAATGCCTATCGGCCCCTATATCTGAAATGCCTATCGGCACCTATTTTTGAAATGCCTATAGGACACTACATCTGAAATGCCTATCGTCACCTATTTTTTAAATGCCAAACGGCAACTATATCTGAAATGCCTATCGGCACCTATATCTGAAATGCCTATCGGCACCTATTTTTGAAATGCCTATCGGAAACTACATCTGAAATGCCTATCAGCACCTATATTTAAAATGCCTATCGGCAACCAAATCAGAAGTGCCTTTCGGCACATATATCTGAAATGCCTTTCGGCATTTATATCTGAAATGCCTATCGGCACCTATATTTGAAATGCCTATCGGCACCTATATTTTAAATGCCTATCGGCAACTTTATCTGATATGCCTATCGGCATCTATTTCTGATATGCCTATCGGCAACTATATCTGAAATGCCTATCGGCACTTATATTCGAAATGCCTATCGGCACCTATATTTGATATGCCTATCGGCACCTATATTTTAAATGCCTATCGGCAACTATATCTGAAATGCCTATCGCCACCTATATTTGAAATGCCTATCGGCAACAATATCTAAAATGCCTATCGACACCTATATTCGAAATAACTATCGGCTTCTATATCTGAAATGCCTATCGGCACCTATTTTTAAAATGCCAATCGGCAACTATATCTGAAATGCCTATCAGCACCTATATCTGAAATGCCTATCGGCACCTATTTTTGAAATGCCTATCGGAAACTACATCTGAAATGCCTAACAGCACCTATATTTGAAATGCCTATCGGCAACCATAACTGGAATGCCTATCGGCACCTATATTTGAAATGCCTATCGGCTTCTCTATCTAAAATGCCTATAGGCACCTATTTTTAAAATGCCAATCGGCAAATATATCTGAAATGCCTATCGGCACCTATATCTGAAATGCCTATCGGCACCTATTTTTGAAATGCCTAACGGAAACTACATCTGAAATGCCTATCAGCACATATATTTGAAATTCCTATCGGCAACCAAATCAGATATGCCTATCGGCACCTATATTTGAAATGCCTTTCGGCATTTATATCTGAAATGCCTATCGGCACCTATATTTGAAATGCCTATCGGCACCTATATTTTAAATGCCTATCGGCAACTTTATCTGATATGCCTATCGGCATCTATTTCTGATATGCCTATCGGCAACTATATCTGAAATGCCTATCGGCACTTATATTCGAAATGCCTATCGGCACCTATATTTGATATGCCTATCGGCACCTATATTTTAAATGCCTATCGGCAACTTTATCTGATATGCCTATCGGCATCTATTTCTGATATGCCTATCGGCAACTATATCTGAAATGCCTATCGGCACTTATATTCGAAATGCCTATCGGCACCTATATTTGATATGCCTATCGGCACCTATATTTTAAATGCCTATCGGCAACTATATCCGAAACGCCTATCGGCATCTATATTTGAAATGCCTATCGGCACCTATATCTGAAATGCCTATCGGCACCTATTTTTAAAATGCCAATCGGCTACTATATCTGAAATGCCTATCAGCACCTATATTTGAAATGCCTATCGGCAACCAAATCAGAAATGCCTATCGGCACCTATATTTGAAATGCCTATCGGCACCTATATCTGAAATGCCTATCAGCACTTATATTTGAAATGCCTATCGGCAACCAAATTAGAAATGCCTATCGGCACATATATTTGAAATGCCTATCGGCACCTATATCTGAAATGCCTATCGGCACCTATTTTTAAAATGCCAATCGGCAACTATATCTGAAATGCCTATCAGCACCTATTTTTTAAATGCCAAACGGCAACTATATCTGAAATGCCTATCGGCACCTATATCTGAAATGCCTATCGGCACCTATTTTTGAAATGCCTATCGGAAACTACATCTGAAATGCCTATCAGCACCTATATTTGAAATGCCTATCGGCAACCATATCTGGAATGCCTATCGGCACCTATATTTGAAATGCCTATCGGCTTCTATATCTGAAATGCCTATCGGCACCTATTTTTAAAATGCCTATCGGCAACTATATCTGAAATGCCTATCGGCACCTATTTCTGAAATGCCTATCGGCACCTATTTTTGAATTGCCTATCGGAAACTACATCTGAAATGCCTATCAGCACCTATATTTGAAATGCCTATCGGCAACCATATATGAAATGCCTATCGACACCTATATTTGAAATACCTATCGGCTTCTATATCTGAAATGCCTATCGGCACATATATCTGAAATGCCTCTCGGCACCAATTTTTGAAATGCCTATCGGAAACTACATCTGGAATGCCTATCAGCACCTATATTTGAAATGCCTATCGGCAACCATATCTGGAATGCCTATCGGCACCTATATTTGAAATGCCTATCGGCTTCTATATCTGAAATGCCTATCGACACTTATTTTTAAAATGCCAATCGGCAACTATATCTGAAATGCCTATCGGCACCTATATCTGAAATGCCTATCGGCACCTATTTTTGAAATGCCTTTTGGAAACTACATCTGAAATGCCTATCAGCACCTATATTTGTAATGCCTATCGGCAACCATATCTGAAATGCCTATCGACACCTATATTTGAAATACCTATCGGCTTCTATATCTGAAATGCCTATCGGCACCTATTTTTAAAATGCCAATCGGCAACTATATCTCAAATGCCTATCGGCACCTATATCTGAAATGCCTATCGGCACGTATATCTGAAATGCCTATCGGCACCTATATCTGAAATGCCTATCGGCACCAATTTTTGAAATGCCTATCGGAAACTACATCTGGAATGCCTATCAGCACCTATATTTGAAATGCCTATCGGCAACCATATCTGGAATGCCTATCGGCACCTATATTTGAAATGCCTATCGGCTTCTATATCTGAAATGCCTATCGACACTTATTTTTAAAATGCCAATCGGCAACTATATCTGAAACGCCTATCGGCACCTATATCTGAAATGCCTATCGGCACCTATTTTTGAAATGCTTATCGGAAACTACATCTGAAAAGCCTATCAGCACCTATATTTGAAATGCCTATCGGCAACCATATCTGGAATGCCTATCGGCACCTATATTTGAAATGCCTATCGGCTTCTATATCTGAAATGCCTATCTGCACTTATTTTTTAAATGCCAATCGGCAACTATATCTGAAGTGCCTATCGGCACCTATATCTGAAATGCCTTTCGGCATTTATATCTGAAATGCCTATCGACACCTATATTTGAAATGCCTATCGGCACCTATATTTTAAATGCCTATCGGCAACTATATCTGATATGCCTATCGGCACCCATATCTGAAATGCCTATCGGCACCTATTTTTGAAATGCCTATCGGAAACTACATCTAAAATAAAATCGGCACCTATTTTTAAAATGCCAATCGGCAACTATATCCGAAATGCCTATCGGCGCCTATACTTGAAATACCTATCGGCTTCTATATCTGAAATGCCTATCGGTACCTATTTTTAAAATGCCAGTCGGCAACTATATCTGAAATGCCTATCGGCACCAATTTTTGAAATGCCCATCAGGAACTACATCTGAAATGCCTATCAGCACCTATATTTGAAATGCCTATCGGCAACCATATCTGAAATGCCTATCGACACCTATATTTGAAATACCTATCGGCTTCTATATCTGAAATCCCTATCGGCACCTATTTTTGAAATGCCTATCGGAAACTACATCTGAAATGCCTATCAGCACCTATATTTGAAATGCCTATCGGCAAACATATCTGGAATGCCTATCGGCACCTATATTTGAAATGCCTATCGGCTTCTATATCTGAAATGCCTATCGGCACCTATTTTTGAAATGCATATCGGAAACTACATCTGAAATGCCTATCAGCACCTATATTTGAAATGCCTATCGGCAACCACATCAGAAATGCCTATCGGCACCTATATCTGAAGTGCCTTTCGGCATTTATATCTAAAATGCCTATCGACACCTATATTTGAAATGCCTATTGGCACCTATATTTTAAATGCCTTTTGGCAACTATATCTGATATGCCTATCGGCACCAATATTTGAAATGCCTATCGGAAACTACATCTGAAATGCCTATTGGCAACTATTTTTAAAATGCCAATCGGCAACTATATCTGAAATGCCTATCGGCACATATATCTGAAATGCCTATCAACACCTATTTTTGAAATGCCTATCGGAAACTACATCTGAAATACCTACCAGCACCTATATTTGAAATGCCTATCGGCAACCATATCTGGAATGCCTATCGGCACCTATATTTGAAATGCATATCGGCTTCTATATCTGAAATGCCTATCGGCACCTATTTTTAAAATGCCAATCGGCAACTATATCTGAAATGCCTATCGGCACCTATATCTGAAATGCCTATCGGCACCTATTTTTGAAATGCCAATCGGAAACTACATCTGAAATGCCTATCAGCACCTATATTTGAAATGCCTATCGGCAACCATATCTGGAATGCCTATCGGCACCTATATTTCAAATGCCTATCGGCTTCTATATCTGAAATGCCTATCGGCACCTATTTTTAAAATGCCAATCGGCAACTATATCTGAAATGCCTATCGGCACCTATATCTGAAATGCCTATCGGCACCTATATCTGAAATTCCTATCGGCAACTATATTTGAAATGCCTTTCGGCATTTATATCTGAAATGCCTATCGGCACCTATATTTGATATGCCTATCGGCACCTATATTTTAAATGCCTATCGGCACCTATATTTGAAATGCCTATCGGCACCTATATCTGAAATGCCTATCGGCACCTATTTTTAAAATGCCAATCGGCAAATATATCTAAAATGCCTATCAGCACCTATATTTGAAATGCCTATCGGCAACCAAATCAGAAATGCCTATCGGCACCTATATTTGAAATGCCTATCGGCACCTATATTTGAAATGCCTATCGGCACCTATATCTGAAATGCCTATCAGCACCTATATTTGAAATGCCTATCAGCAACCAAATCAGAAATGCCTATCGGCAACTATATTTGAAATGCCTATCGGAAACTACATCTGAAATGCCTATCAGCACATATATTTGAAATGCCTATCGGCAAACGTATCTGGAATGCCTATCGGCACCTATATTTGAAATGCCTATCGGCTTCTATATTTGAAATGCCTATCGGCACCTATTTTTTAAATGCCAAACGGCAACTATATCTGAAATGCCTATCGGCACCTATATCTGAAATGCCTATCGGCACCTATTTTTAAAATGCCAATCGGCAAATATATCTAAAATGCCTATCAGCACCTATATTTGAAATGCCTATCGGCAACCAAATCAGAAATGCCTATCGGCACCTATATTTAAAATGCCTATCGTCACCTATATCTGAAATGCCTATCGGCACCTATTTTTGAAATGCCTATCGGAAACTACATCTGAAATGCCTATCAGCACCTATATTTGAAATGCCTATCGGCAACTATATCTGGAATGCCTATCGGCACCTATATTTGAAATGCCTATCGGCTTCTATATCTGAAATGCCTATCGGCACCTATTTTTAAAAAGCCAATCGGCAACTATATCTGAAATGCCTATCGGCACCTATATCTGAAATGTCTATCGGCACCTATTTTTGAATTGCCTATCGGAAACTACATCTGAAATGCCTATCAGCACCTATATTTGAAATGCCTATCGGCAACCATATATGAAATGCCTATCGACACCTATATTTGAAATACCTATCGGCTTCTATATCTGAAATGCCTATCGGCACCTATTTTTAAAATGCCAATAGGGTCCTATATCTGAAATGCCTATTGGCACATATATCTGAAATGCCTATCGGCACCAATTTTTGAAATGCCTAACGGAAACTACATCTGGAATGCCTATCAGCACCTATATTTGAAATGCCTATAGGCAACCATATCTGGAATGCCTATCGGCACCTATATTTGAAATGCCTATCGGCTTCTATATCTGAAATGCCTATCGAGACCTATTTTTAAAATGCCAATTGGCAACTATATCTGAAATGCCTATCGGCACCTATATCTGAAATGCCTATCGGCACCTATTTTTGAAATGCCTATCGGAAACTATATCTGAAATGCCTATCAGCACCTATATTTGTAATGCCTATCGGCAACCATATCTGAAATGCCTATCGACACCTATATTTGAAATACCTATCGGCTTCTATATCTGAAATGCCTATCGGCACCTATTTTTAAAATGCCAATCGGCAACTATATCTGAGATGTCTATCGGCACCTATATCTGAAATGCCTATCGGCACCTATATCTGAAATGCCTATCGGCACTAATTTTTGAAATGTCTATCGAAAACTACATCTGAAATGCCTATCAGCACCTATATTTGAAATGCCTATCGGCAACCATATCTGGAATGCTTATCGGCACCTATATTTGAAATGCCTATCGGATTCTATATCTGAAATGCCTATCGGCACCTATTTTTAAAATGCCAATCGGCAATTATATCTGAAATGCCTATCGGCACCTATTTTTGAAATGCCTATCGGAAACTACATCTGAAATGCCTATCAGCACCTATATTTGAAATGCCTTTTGGCAACCATATCTGGAATGCCTAACGGCACCTATATTTGAAATGCCTATCGGCTTCTATATCTGAAATGCCTATCGGCACCTATTTTTAAAATGCCAATCGGCAACTATATCTGAAATGCCTATCGGTACCTATATCTGACATGCCTATCGGCACCTATTTTTGAAATGCCTATCGGAAACTACATCTGAAATGCCTATCAGCACCTATATTTGAAATGCCTATCGGCAAGCATATCTGGAATGCCTATCGGCAACTATATTTGAAATGCCTATCGGCATCTAAATCTGAAATGCCTATCGGCACCTATTTTTAAAATGCCAATCGGCAACTATATCTGAAACGCCTATCGGCACCTATATCTGAAATGCCTATCGGCACCTATTTTTTAAATGCCTATCGGAAACTACATCTGAAAAGCCTATCAGCACCTATATTTGAAATGCCTATCGGCAACCATATCTGGAATGCCTATCGGCACCTATATTTGAAATGCCTATCGGCTTCTATATCTGAAATGCCTATCGGCACCTATTTTTAAAATGCCAATCGGCAACTATATCTGAAATGCCTATCGGCACCTATATTTGAAATGCCTATCGGCACCAATTTTTGAAATGCCTATCGGAAACTAGATCTGAAATGCCTATCAGCACCTATATTTGAAATGCCTATCGGCAACCATATCTGGAATGCCTATCGGCACCTATATTTAAAATGCCTATCGGCTTCTATATCTGAAATGCCTATCGGCACCTATTTTTAAAATGCCAATTGGCAACTATATCTGAAATGCCCATCGGCACCTTTATCTGAAATGCCTATCGGCACCTATTTTTGAAATACCTATCGGAAACTACATCTGAAATGCCTATCAGCACTTATATTTGAAATGCCTATCGGCAACCATATCTGGAATGCCTATCGGCACCTATATTTGAAATGGCTATCGGCTTCTATATCTGAAATTCCTATCGGCACCTATTTTTAAAATGCCAATCGGCAACTATAACTGAAATGCCTATCAGCACCTATATCTAAATTGCCTATCAGCACCTATTTTTGAAATGCCTATCGGAAACTACATCTGAAATGCCTATCAGCACCTATATTTAAAATGCCTATCGGCAAACAAATCAGAAATACCTATCGGCACTTATATCTGAAATGCCTTTCGGCATGGATATCTGAAATGCCTATCGGCACCTATATTTGAAATGCCTATCGGAACCTATATTTTAATGCCTATCGACAACTATATCTGATATGCCTATCGGCACCTTTATCTGAAATGCCTATCGGCACCTACTTTTGAAATGCCTATCGGAAACTACATCTGAAATGCCTATCGGCACCTATTTTTAAAATACCAATCGGCAACTATATCTGAAATGCCTATCGGCACCTATATCTGAAATGCCTATCGGCACCTATTTTAGAAATGCCTATCGAAAACTACATCTGAAATGCCTATCATTACCTATATTTGAAATGCCTATCGGCACCTATATTTTAAATGCCTATCGGCAACTATATCTGATATGCCTATCGGCACCTATATCTGAAATGCCTATCGGCACCTATTTTTGAAATGCCTATCGGAAACTACATCTGAAATGCCTATCGGCACCTATTTTTAAAATGCCAGTCGGCAACTATATCTGAAATGCCTATCGGCACCTATATCTGAAATGCCTATCGGCACCAATTTTTGAAATGCCTATCGGAAACTACATCTGAAATGCCTATCAGCACCTATATTTGAAATGCCTATCGGCAACCATATCTGAAATGCCTATCGACACCTATATTTGAAATACCTATCGGCTTCTATAATTGAATTGCCTATCGGCACCTATTTTTGAAATGCCTATAGGAAACTACATCTGAAATGCCTATCAGCACCTATATTTGAAATGCCTATCGGCAACCATATCTGGAATGCCTATCGGCACCTATATTTGAAATGCCTATCGGCTACTATATCTGAAATGCCTATCGACACCTATTATTAAAATGCCAATCGGCAACTATATCTGAAGTGCCTTTCGGCACCTATATCTAAAATGCCTATCGGCACTTATTTTTGAAATACATATCGGGAACTACATCTGAAATGCCTATCGGCACCTATATCTGAAATGCCTTTCGGCATTTATACCTGAAATGCCTCTCGACACCTATATCTGAAATGCCTTTCGGCATTTATATCTGAAATGCCTATCGACACCTATATTTGAAATGCCTATCGGGACCTATATTTGAAATGCCTATCGGCAACCATATCTGAATTACCAATTGACATCTATATTTGAAATACCTATCGGCTTCTATATCTGAAATGCCTATCGGCACCTATTTTTAAAATGCCAATCGGCAACTATATCTGAAATGCCTATCGGCACCTATATTTGAAATGCCTATCGGCACCAATTTTTGAATTGCCTATCGGAAACTAGATCTGAAATGCCTATCAGCACCTATATTTGAAATGCCTATCGGCAACCATATCTGGAATGCCTATCGGCACCTATATTTAAAATGCCTATCGGCTTCTATATCTGAAATGCCTATCGGCACCTATTTTTAAAATGCCAATTGGCAACTATATCTGAAATGCCCATCGGCACCTTTATCTGAAATGCCTATCGGCACCTATTTTTGAAATACCTATCGGAAACTACATCTGAAATGCCTATCAGCACTTATATTTGAAATGCCTATCGGCAACCATATCTGGAATGCCTATCGGCACCTATATTTGAAATGCCTATCGGCTTCTATATCTGAAATTCCTATCGGCACCTATTTTTAAAATGCCAATCGGCAACTATATCTGAAATGCCTATCGGCAAACAAATCAGAAATAACTATCGGCACTTATATCTGAAATGCCTTTCGGCATGGATATCTGAAATGCCTATCGGCACCTATATTTGAAATGCCTATCGGAACCTATATTTTAATGCCTATCGACAACTATATCTGATATGCCTATCGGCACCTATATCTGAAATGCCTATCGGCACCTACTTTTGAAATGCCTATCGGAAACTACATCTGAAATGCCTATCGGCACCTATTTTTAAAATACCAATCGGCAACTATATCTGAAATGCCTATCGGCACCTATATCTGAAATGCCTATCGGCACCTATTTTAGAAATGCCTATCGGAAACTACATCTGAAATGCCTATCAGTACCTATATTTGAAATGCCTATCGGCACCTATATTTTAAATGCCTATCGGCAACTATATCTGATATGCCTATCGGCACCTATATCTGAAATGCCTATCGGCACCTATTTTTGAAATGCCTATCGGAAACTACATCTGAAATGCCTATCGGCACCTATTTTTAAAATGCCAGTCGGCAACTATATCTGAAATGCCTATCGGCACCTATATCTGAAATGCCTATCGGCACCAATTTTTGAAATGCCTATCGGAAACTACATCTGAAATGCCTATCAGCACCTATATTTGAAATGCCTATCGGCAACCATATCTGAAATGCCTATCGACACCTATATTTGAAATACCTATCGGCTTCTATAATAGAATTGCCTATCGCCACCTATTTTTGAAATGCCTATCGGAAACTACATCTGAAATGCCTATCAGCACCTATATTTGAAATGCCTATCGGCAACCATATCTGGAATGCCTATCGGCACCTATATTTGAAATGCCTATCGGCTACTATATCTGAAATGCCTATCGACACCTATTTCTAAAATGCCAATCGGCAACTATATCTGAAGTGCCTTTCGGCACCTATATCTAAAATGCCTATCGGCACCTATTTTTGAAATGCATATAGGAAACTACATCTGAAATGCCTATCGGCACCTATATCTGAAATGCCTTTCGGCATTTATATCTGAAATGCCTGTCGACACCTATATCTGAAATGCCTTTCGGCATTTATATCTGAAATGCCTATCGACACCTATATTTGAAATGCCTATCGGGACCTATATTTGAAATGCCTATCGGCAACCATATCTGAAATGCCTATCGACACCTATATTTGAAATACCTATCGGCTTCTATATCTGAAATGCCTATCGGCACCTATTTTTAAAATGCCAATCGGCAACTATATCTGAAATGCCTATCGGCACCTATATTTGAAATGCCTATCGGCACCAATTTTTGAATTGCCTATCGGAAACTAGATCTGAAATGCCTATCAGCACCTATATTTGAAATGCCTATCGGCAACCATATCTGGAATGCCTATCGGCACCTATATTTAAATTGCCTATCGGCTTCTATATCTGAAATGCCTATCGGCACCTATTTTTAAAATGCCAATTGGCAACTATATCTGAAATGCCCATCGGCACCTTTATCTGAAATGCCTATCGGCACCTATTTTTGAAATACCTATCGGAAACTACATCTGAAACGCCTATCAGCACTTATATTTGAAATGCCTATCGCAACCAAATCTGGAATGCCTATCGGCACCTATATTTGAAATGCCTATCGGCTTCTATATCTGAAATTCCTATCGGCACCTATTTTTAAAATGCAAATCGGCAACTACATCTGAAATGCCTATCAGCACCTATATTTAAAATGCCTATCGGCAAACAAATCAGAAATACCTATCGGCACTTATATCTGAAATGCCTTTCGGCATGTATATCTGAAATGCCTATCGGCACCTATATTTGAAATGCCTATCGGAACCTATATTTTAAATGCCTATCGACAACTATATCTGATATGCCTATCGGCACCTATATCTGAAATGCCTATCGGCACCTACTTTTGAAATGCCTATCGGAAACTACATCTGAAATGCCTATCGGCACCTATTTTTAAAATGCCAATCGGCAACTATATCTGAAATGCCTATCGGCACGTATATCTGAAATGCCTATCGGTAACCAAATCAGAAATGGCTATCTGCACCTATATTTTAAATGCCTATCGGCAACTATATCTGATATGCCTATCGGCACCTATATCTGAAATGCCTATCGCAACCTATATCTGAAACGCCTATCTGCACCTATTTTTGAAATGCCTATCGGAAACTACATCTGAAATGCCTATCAGCACCTATATTTGAAATGCCTATCGGCAACCATATCTGAAATGCCTATCGATACCTATATTTAAAATGCTAATCGGCAACTATATCTGAAATGCCTATCGGCACCTATATCTGAAATGCCTATCGGTAACCAAATCAGAAATGCCTATCGGCACCTATATTTTAAATGCCTATCGGCAAATATATCTGATATGCCTATCGGCACCTATATGTGAAATGCCTATCGCAACCTATATCTGAAATGCCTATCTGCACCTATTTTTGAAATGCCTATCGGAAACTACATCTGAAATGCCTATCAGCACCTTTATTTGAAATGCCTATCGGCTTCTATATCTGAAATGCCTATCGGCACCTATTTTTAAAATGCCAATCGGCAACTATATCTGAAATGCCTATCGGCACCTATATCTGAAATGCCATCGGCACCAATTTTTGAAATGCCTATCGGAAACTACATCTGAAATGCCTATCAGCGCCTATATTTGAAATGCCTATCGGCAACCATATCTTGAATGCCAATCGGCACTTATATTTGAAATGCCTATCGGCTTCTATATCTGAAATACCTATCGGCACCTATTTTTAAAATGCCAATCGACAACTATAACTGAAATGCCTATTGGCACCTATTTTTGAAATGCCTATCGGAAACTACATCTGAAATGCCAATCGGCACCTATTTTTAAAATGCCAATCGGCAACTATATCTGAAATGCCTATCGGCACCTATATCTGAAATTCCTATCGGCACCAGTTTTTGAAGTGCCTATCGGAAACTACATCTGAAATGCCTATCAGCACATATATTTGAAATGCCTATCTTCAACCATATCTGGAATGCCTATCGGCACCTATATTTGAAATGCCTATCGGCTTCTATCTCTGAAATGCCTATCGGCAACCATATCTGAAATGCCTATCGACACCTATATTTGAAATACCTATCGGCTTCTATATCTGAAATGCCTATCGGCACCTATTTTTAAAATGCCAATCGGCAACTATAACTGAAATGCCTACCGGCACCTATTTTTGAAATGCCTATCGGAAACTACATCTGAAATGCCAATCGGCACCTATTTTTAAAATGCCAATCGGCAACTATATCTGAAATGCCTATCGGCACCTATATCTGAAATTCCTATCGGCACCAGTTTTTGAAATGCCTATCGGAAACTACATCTGAAATGCCTATCAGCACATATATTTGAAATGCCTATCGGCAAACGTATCTGGAATGCCTATCGGCACCTATATTTGAAATGCCTATCGGCTTCTATATTTGAAATGCCTATCGGCACCTATTTTTTGAATGCCAAACGGCAACTATATCTGAAATGCCTATCGGCACCTATATCTGAAATGCCTATCGGCACCTATTTTTGAAATGCCAATCGCAAACTACATCTGAAATGCCTATCAGCACCTATATTTGAAATGCCTATCGGCAACCATATCTGGAATGCCTATCGGCACCTATATTTGAAATGCTTATCGGCTTCTATATCTGAAATGCCTATCGGCACCTATTTTTAAAATGCCAATCGGCAACTATATCTAAAATGCCTATCGGCACCTATATCTGAAATGCCTATCGGCACCTATTTTTGAATTGCCTATCGGAAACTACATCTGAAATGCCTATCAGCACCTATATTTGAAATGCCTATCGGCAACCATATCTGAAATGCCTATCGACACCTATATTTGAAATACCTATCGGCTTCTATATCTGAAATGCCTATCGACACCTATTTTTAAAATGCCAATCGGCAACTATATCTGAAATGCCTATCGGCACCTATATCTGAAATGCCTATCGGCACCTATTTTTGAAATGCCTACCGGAAACTACATCTGAAATGCCTATCAGCACCTATATTTGTAATGCCTATCGCAAACCATATCTGAAATGCCTATCGACACCTATATTTGAAATACCTATCGGCTTCTATATCTGAAATGCCTATCGGCACCTATTTTTGAAAATGCCAATCGGCAACTATATCTGAAATGCCTATCGGCACCTATATCTAAAATGCCTATCGGCACCTATATTTGAAATGCCTATCGGCACCAATTTTTGAAATGTCTATCGAAAACTACATCTGAAATGCCTATCAGCACCTATATTTGAAATGCCTATCGGCAACCATATCTGGAATGCTTATCGGCAACTATATTTGAAATGCCTATCGGATTCTATATCCGAAATGCCTATCGGCACCTATTTTTAAAATGCCAATCGGCAACTATATCTGAAATGCATATCGGCACCTATATCTGAAATGCCTATCGGCACCTATTTTTGAAATGCCTATCGGAAACTACATCTGAAATGCCTATCAGCACCTATATTTGAAATGCCTATCGTCAAGCATATCTGAAATGCCTATCGGCACCTATATTTGAAATGCCTATCGGCTTCTAAATCTGAAATGCCTATCGGGACCTATTTTTAAAATGCCAATCGGCAACTATATCTGAAACGCCTATCGACACCTATATCTGAAATGCCTATCGGCACCTATTTTTGAAATGCCTATCGGAAACTACATCTGAAAAGCCTATCAGCACCTATATTTGAAATGCCTATCTGCAACCATATCTGGAATGCCTATCGGCACCTATATTTGAAATGCCTGTCGGCTCCTATATCTGAAATGCCTATCTGCACTTATTTTTAAAATGCCAATCAGCAACTATATCTGGAGTGCCTATCGGCACCTATATCTGAAATGCCTATCGGCACCTATTTTTTAAATGCCTATCGAAAACTACATCTGAAATGCCTGTCAGCACCTATATTTGAAATGCCTATCGGCAACCACATCAGAAATGCCTATCGGCACCTATATCTGAAATACCTTTCGGCATTTATATCTGAAATGCCTATCGACACCTATATTTGAAATGCCTATCGGCACCTATATTTTAAATGCCTATCGGCAACTATATCTGATATGCCTATCGGCACCCATATCTGAAATGCCTATCGGCACCTATTTTTGAAATGCCTATCGGAAACTACATCTGAAATGCCTATCAGCACCTATATTTTAAATGCCTATCGGCAACCATATCAGAAATGCCTATCGGCACCTATATCTGAAATGCCTTTCGGCATTTATATCTGAAATGCCTATCGACACCTATATTTTAAATGCCTATTGGCACCTATATTTTAAATGCCTTTTGGCAACTATATCTGATATGCCTATCGGCACCAATATTTGAAATGCCTATCGGAAACTACATCTGAAATGCCTATTGGCACCTATTTTTAAAATGCCAATCGGCAACTATATCTGAAATGCCTATCGGCACCTATATCTGAAATGCCTATTGGCACCTATTTTTGAAATGCCTATCGGAAACTACATCTGAAATACCTACCAGCACCTATATTTAAAATGCCTATCGGCAGCCATATCTGGAATGCCTATCGGCACCTATATTTGAAATGCTTATCGGCTTCTATATCTGAAATGCCTATCGGCACCTATTTTTAAAATGCCAATCGGCAACTATATCTGAAATGCCTATCAGCAACTATATCTGATATGCCTATCGGCACCTATATATGAAATGCCTATCGCCACCTATTTTTTAAATGCCTATCGGCACCTTTTTTTAAAATGCCAATCGGCAACTATATCTGAAATGCCTATCGGCACCTATATCTGAAATGCCTATCGGCACCTATTTTTGAAATGCCAATCGGAAACTACATCTGAAATGCCTATCAGCACCTATATTTGAAATGCCTATCGGCAACAATATCTGGAATGCCTATCGCCACCTATTTTTTAAATGCCTATCGGCACCTTTTTTTAAAATGCCAATCGGCAACTATATCTGAAATGCCTATCGGCACCTATATCTGAAATGCCTATCGGCACCTATTTTTGAAATGCCAATCGGAAACTACATCTGAAATGCCTATCAGCACCTATATTTGAAATGCCTATCGGCAACCATATCTGAAATGCCTATCGACACCTATATTTGAAATACCTATCGGCTTCTATATCTGAAATGCCTATCGACACCTATTTTTAAAATGCCAATCGGCAACTATATCTGAAATGCCTATCGGCACCTATATCTGAAATGCCTATCGGCACCTATTTTTGAAATGCCTACCGGAAACTACATCTGAAATGCCTATCAGCACCTATATTTGTAATGCCTATCGCAAACCATATCTGAAATGCCTATCGACACCTATATTTGAAATACCTATCGGCTTCTATATCTGAAATGCCTATCGGCACCTATTTTTAAAATGCCAATCGGCAACTATATCTGAAATGCCTATCGGCACCTATATCTAAAATGCCTATCGGCACCTATATTTGAAATGCCTATCGGCACCAATTTTTGAAATGTCTATCGAAAACTACATCTGAAATGCCTATCAGCACCTATATTTGAAATGCCTATCGGCAACCATATCTGGAATGCTTATCGGCAACTATATTTGAAATGCCTATCGGATTCTATATCCGAAATGCCTATCGGCACCTATTTTTAAAATGCCAATCGGCAACTATATCTGAAATGCATATCGGCACCTATATCTGAAATGCCTATCGGCACCTATTTTTGAAATGCCTATCGGAAACTACATCTGAAATGCCTATCAGCACCTATATTTGAAATGCCTATCGGCAAGCATATCTGAAATGCCTATCGGCACCTATATTTGAAATGCCTATCGGCTTCTAAATCTGAAATGCCTATCGGGACCTATTTTTAAAATGCCAATCGGCAACTATATCTGAAACGCCTATCGACACCTATATCTGAAATGCCTATCGGCACCTATTTTTGAAATGCCTATCGGAAACTACATCTGAAAAGCCTATCAGCACCTATATTTGAAATGCCTATCTGCAACCATATCTGGAATGCCTATCGGCACCTATATTTGAAATGCCTGTCGGCTCCTATATCTGAAATGCCTATCTGCACTTATTTTTAAAATGCCAATCAGCAACTATATCTGGAGTGCCTATCGGCACCTATATCTGAAATGCCTATCGGCACCTATTTTTTAAATGCCTATCGAAAACTACATCTGAAATGCCTGTCAGCACCTATATTTGAAATGCCTATCGGCAACCACATCAGAAATGCCTATCGGCACCTATATCTGAAATACCTTTCGGCATTTATATCTGAAATGCCTATCGACACCTATATTTGAAATGCCTATCGGCACCTATATTTTAAATGCCTATCGGCAACTATATCTGATATGCCTATCGGCACCCATATCTGAAATGCCTATCGGCACCTATTTTTGAAATGCCTATCGGAAACTACATCTGAAATGCCTATCAGCACCTATATTTTAAATGCCTATCGGCAACCATATCAGAAATGCCTATCGGCACCTATATCTGAAATGCCTTTCGGCATTTATATCTGAAATGCCTATCGACACCTATATTTTAAATGCCTATTGGCACCTATATTTTAAATGCCTTTTGGCAACTATATCTGATATGCCTATCGGCACCAATATTTGAAATGCCTATCGGAAACTACATCTGAAATGCCTATTGGCACCTATTTTTAAAATGCCAATCGGCAACTATATCTGAAATGCCTATCGGCACCTATATCTGAAATGCCTATTGGCACCTATTTTTGAAATGCCTATCGGAAACTACATCTGAAATACCTACCAGCACCTATATTTAAAATGCCTATCGGCAGCCATATCTGGAATGCCTATCGGCACCTATATTTGAAATGCTTATCGGCTTCTATATCTGAAATGCCTATCGGCACCTATTTTTAAAATGCCAATCGGCAACTATATCTGAAATGCCTATCAGCAACTATATCTGATATGCCTATCGGCACCTATATATGAAATGCCTATCGCCACCTATTTTTTAAATGCCTATCGGCACCTTTTTTTAAAATGCCAATCGGCAACTATATCTGAAATGCCTATCGGCACCTATATCTGAAATGCCTATCGGCACCTATTTTTGAAATGCCAATCGGAAACTACATCTGAAATGCCTATCAGCACCTATATTTGAAATGCCTATCGGCAACAATATCTGGAATGCCTATCGGCACCTTTTTTTCAAATGCCTATCGGCTTCTATATCTGAAATGCCTATCGGCACCTATTTTTAAAATGCCAATCGGCAACTATATCTGAAATGCCTATCGGCACCTATATTTGAAATGCCTATCGGCAACCAAATCAGAAATGCCTATCGGCACCTATATTTGAAATGCCTATCGGCACCTATATCTGAAATGCCTATCAGCACCTATATTTGAAATGCCTATCAGCAACCAAATCAGAAATGCCTATCGGCAACTATATTTGAAATGCCTATCGGCACCTATATCTGAAATTACTATCGGCACCAGTTTTTGAAATGCCTATCGGAAACTACATCTGAAATGCCTATCAGCACATATATTTGAAATGCCTATCGGCAAACGTATCTGGAATGCCTATCGGCACCTATAATTGAAATGCCTATAGGCTTCTATATTTGAAATGCCTATCGGCACCTATTTTTTAAATGCCAAACGGCAACTATATCTGAAATGCCTATCGGCACCTATATCTGAAATGCCTATCGGCACCTATTTTTGAAATGCCTATCGGAAACTACATCTGAAATGCCTATCAGCACCTATATTTGAAATGCCTATCGGCAACCATATCTGGAATGCCTATCGGCACCTATATTTGAAATGCCTATCGGCACCTATTTTTGAAATGCCTATCGGAAACTACATCTGAAATGCCTATCAGCACCTATATTTGAAATGCCTATCGGCAAGCATATCTGGAATGCCTATCGGCACCTATATTTGAAATGCCTATCGGCACCTATATCTGAAATGCCTATCGGCACCTATATCTGAAATGCCTATCGGCAACTATATTTGAAATGCCTTTCGGCATTTATATCTGAAATGCCTATCGGCACCTATATTTGATATGCCTATCGGCACCTATATTTTAAATGCCTATCGGCACCTATATTTGAAATGCCTATCGGCACCTATATCTGAAATGCCTATCGGCACCTATTTTTAAAATGCCAATCGGCAAATATATCTAAAATGCCTATCTTCACCTATATTTGAAATGCCTATCGGCAACCAAATCAGAAATGCCTATCGGCACCTATATTTGAAATGCCTATCGGCACCTATATCTGAAATGCCTATCAGCACCTATATTTGAAATGCCTATCAGCAACCAAATCAGAAATGCCTATCGGCAACTATATTTGAAATGCCTATCGGCACCTATATCTGAAATTACTATCGGCACCAGTTTTTGAAATGCCTATCGGAAACTACATCTGAAATGCCTATCAGCACATATATTTGAAATGCCTATCGGCAAACGTATCTGGAATGCCTATCGGCACCTATAATTGAAATGCCTATAGGCTTCTATATTTGAAATGCCTATCGGCACCTATTTTTTAAATGCCAAACGGCAACTATATCTGAAATGCCTATCGGCACCTATATCTGAAATGCCTATCGGCACCTATTTTTGAAATGCCTATCGGAAACTACATCTGAAATGCCTATCAGCACCTATATTTGAAATGCCTATCGGCAACCATATCTGGACTGCCTATCGGCACCTATATTTGAAATGCCTATCGGCACCTATTTTTGAAATGCCTATCGGAAACTACATCTGAAATGCCTATCAGCACCTATATTTGAAATGCCTATCGGCAAGCATATCTGGAATGCCTATCGGCACCTATATTTGAAATGCCTATCGGCTTCTAAATCTGAAATGCCTATCGGCACCTATTTTTAAAATGCCAATCGGCAACTATATCTGAAACGCATATCGGCACCTATTTTTAAAATGCCAATCGGCAAATATATCTGAAATGCCTATCGGCACCTATATCTGAAATGCCTATCGGCACCTATATTTGAAATGCCTATCGGCACCAATTTTTGAAATGTCTATCGAAAACTACATCTGAAATGCCTATTAGCACCTATATTTGAAATGCCTATCGGCAACCATATCTGGAATGCTTATCGGCAACTATATTTGAAATGCCTATCGGATTCTATATCTGAAATGCCTAACAGCACCTATTTTTAAAATGCCAATCGGTAACTATATCTGAAATGCCTATCGGCACCTATATCTGAAATGCCTATCGGTACCTATTTTTGAAATGCCTATCGAAAACTACATCTGAAATGCCTATCAGCACCTATATTTGAAATGCCTATCGGCAAGCATATCTGGAATGCCTATCGGCACCTATATTTGAAATGCCTATCGGCTTCTAAATCTGAAATGCCTATCGGCACCTATTTTTAAAATGCCAATCGGCAACAATATCTGAAACGCCTATCGGCACCTATATCTGAAATGCCTATCGGCACCTATTTTTGAAATGCCTATCAAAAACTACATCTGAAAAGCCTATCAGCACCTATATTTGAAATGCCTATGGGCAACCATATCTGGAATGCCTATCGGCACCTATATTTGAAATGCCTATCGGCTCCTATATCTGAAATGCCTATCTGCACTTATTTTTAAAATGCCAATCAGCAACTATATCTGGAGTGCCTATCGGCACCTATACCTGAAATGCCTATCGGCACCTATTTTTTAAATGCCTATCGAAAACTACATCTGAAATGCCTATCACCACCTATATTTGAAATGCCTATTGGCAACCACATCAGAAATGCCTATCGGCACCTATATCTGAAATGCCTTTCGGCATTTATATCTGAAATGCCTATCGACACCTATATTTGAAATGCCTATCGGCACCTATATTTTAAATGCCTATCGGCAACTATATCTGAAATGCCTATCGGCACCTATTTTTGAAATGCCTATCGGAAACTACTTCTAAAATAAAATCGGCACCTATTTTTAAAATGCCAATCGGCAACTATATCTGAAATGCCTATCGGCGCCTATACTTGAAATACCTATCGGCTTCTATATCTGAAATGCCTATCGGTACCTATTTTTAAAATGCCAGTCGGCAACTATATCTGAAATGCCTATCGGCACCAATTTTTGAAATGCCCATCGGAAACTACATCTGAAATGCCTATCAGCACCTACATTTGAAATGCCTATCGGCAACCATATCTGAAATGCCTATCGACACCTATATTTGAAATACCTATCGGCTTCTATATCTGAAATGCCTATTGGCACCTATTTTTGAAATGCCTATCGGAAACTACATCTGAAATGCCTGTCAGCACCTATATTTGAAATGCCTATCGGCAACCATATCTGGAATGCCTATCGGCACCTATATTTGAAATGCCTATCGGCTTCTATATCTGAAATGCCTATCGACACCTATTTCTAAAATGCCAATCGGCAACTATATCTGAAGTGCCTATCGGCACCTATATCTGAATTGCCTATCGGCACCTATTTTTGAAATGCATATCGGAAACTACATCTGAAATGCCTATCAGCACCTATATTTGAAATGCCTATCGGCAACCACATTAGAAATGCCTATCGGCACCTATATCTGAAATGCCTTTCGGCATTTATATCTGAAATGCCTATCGACACCTATATTTTAAATGCCTATTGACACCTATATTTTAAATGCCTTTTAGCAACTATATCTGATATGCCTATCGGCACCAATATTTGAAATGCCTATCGGAAACTACATCTGAATTGCCTATTGGCACCTATTTTTAAAATGCCAATCGGCAACTATATCTGAAATGCCTATCGGCACCTATATCTGAAATGCCCATCGGCACCTATTTTTGAAATGCCTATCGGAAACTACATCTGAAATACCTACCAGCACCTATATTTGAAATGCCTATCGGCAACCATATCTGGAATGCCTATCGGCAACTATATTTGAAATGCCTATCGGCACCTATATCTGAAATTACTATCGGCACCAGTTTTTGAAATGCCTATCGGAAACTACATCTGAAATGCCTATCAGCACATATATTTGAAATGCCTATCGGCAAACGTATCTGGAATGCCTATCGGCACCTATAATTGAAATGCCTATAGGCTTCTATATTTGAAATGCCTATCGGCACCTATTTTTTAAATGCCAAACGGCAACTATATCTGAAATGCCTATCGGCACCTATATCTGAAATGCCTATCGGCACCTATTTTTGAAATGCCTATCGGAAACTACATCTGAAATGCCTATCAGCACCTATATTTGAAATGCCTATCGGCAACCATATCTGGAATGCCTATCGGCACCTATATTTGAAATGCCTATCGGCACCTATTTTTGAAATGCCTATCGGAAACTAAAACTGAAATGCCTATCAGCACCTATATTTGAAATGCCTATCGGCAAGCATATCTGGAATGCCTATCGGCACCTATATTTGAAATGCCTATCGGCTTCTAAATCTGAAATGCCTATCGGCACCTATTTTTAAAATGCCAATCGGCAACTATATCTGAAACGCCTATCGGCACCTATTTTTAAAATGCCAATCGGCAAATATATCTGAAATGCCTATCGGCACCTATATCTGAAATGCCTATCGGCACCTATATTTGAAATGCCTATCGGCACCAATTTTTGAAATGTCTATCGAAAACTACATCTGAAATGCCTATTAGCACCTATATTTGAAATGCCTATCGGCAACCATATCTAGAATGCTTATCGGCAACTATATTTGAAATGCCTATCGGATTCTATATCTGAAATGCCTAACAGCACCTATTTTTAAAATGCCAATCGGCAACTATATCTGAAATGCCTATCGGCACCTATATCTGAAATGCCTATCGGCACCTATTTTTGAAATGCCTATCGAAAACTACATCTGAAATGCCTATCAGCACCTATATTTGAAATGCCTATCGGCAAGCATATCTGGAATGCCTATCGGCACCTATATTTGAAATGCCTATCGGCTTCTAAATCTGAAATGCCTATCGGCACCTATTTTTAAAATGCCAATCGGCAACAATATCTGAAACGCCTATCGGCACCTATATCTGAAATGCCTATCGGCACCTATTTTTGAAATGCCTATCAAAAACTACATCTGAAAAGCCTATCAGCACCTATATTTGAAATGCCTATGGGCAACCATATCTGGAATGCCTATCGGCACCTATATTTGAAATGCCTATCGGCTCCTATATCTGAAATGCCTATCTGCACTTATTTTTAAAATGCCAATCAGCAACTATATCTGGAGTGCCTATCGGCACCTATATCTGAAATGCCTATCGGCACCTATTTTTTAAATGCCTATCGAAAACTACATCTGAAATGCCTATCAGCACCTATATTTGAAATGCCTATTGGCAACCACATCAGAAATGCCTATCGGCACCTATATCTGAAATGCCTTTCGGCATTTATATCTGAAATGCCTATCGACACCTATATTTGAAATGCCTATCGGCACCTATATTTTAAATGCCTATCGGCAACTATATCTGAAATGCCTATCGGCAACTATTTTTGAAATGCCTATCGGAAACTACTTCTAAAATAAAATCGGCACCTATTTTTAAAATGCCAATCGGCAACTATATCTGAAATGCCTATCGGCGCCTATACTTGAAATACCTATCGGCTTCTATATCTGAAATGCCTATCGGTACCTATTTTTAAAATGCCAGTCGGCAACTATATCTGAAATGCCTATCGGCACCAATTTTTGAAATGCCCATCGGAAACTACATCTGAAATGCCTATCAGCACCTACATTTGAAATGCCTATCGGCAACCATATTTGAAATGCCTATCGACACCTATATTTGAAATACCTATCGGCTTCTATATCTGAAATGCCTATTGGCACCTATTTTTGAAATGCCTATCGGAAACTACATCTGAAATGCCTGTCAGCACCTATATTTGAAATGCCTATCGGCAACCATATCTGGAATGCCTATCGGCACCTATATTTGAAATGCCTATCGGCTTCTATATCTGAAATGCCTATCGACACCTATTTCTAAAATGCCAATCGGCAACTATATCTGAAGTGCCTATCGGCACCTATATCTGAAATGCCTATCGGCACCTATTTTTGAAATGCATATCGGAAACTACATCTGAAATGCCTATCAGCACCTATATTTGAAATGCCTATCGGCAACCACATTAGAAATGCCTATCGGCACCTATATCTGAAATGCCTTTCGGCATTTATATCTGAAATGCCTATCGACACCTATATTTTAAATGCCTATTGGCACCTATATTTTAAATGCCTTTTAGCAACTATATCTGATATGCCTATCGGCACCAATATTTGAAATGCCTATCTGAAACTACATCTGAATTGCCTATTGGCACCCATTTTTAAAATGCCAATCGGCAACTATATCTGAAATGCCTATCGGCACCTATATCTGAAATGCCTATCGGCACCTATTTTTGAAATGCCTATCGGAAACTACATCTGAAATACCTACCAGCACCTATATTTGAAATGCCTATCGGCAACCATATCTGGGATGCCTATCGGCACCTATATTTGAAATGCATATCGGCTTCTATATCTGAAATGCCTATCGGCACCTATTTTTAAAATGCCAATCGGCAACTATATCTGAAATGCCTATCAGCACCTATATCTGAAATGCCTATCGGCACCTATTTTTGAAATGCCTATCGGAAACTACATCTGAAATGCCTATCAGCACCTATATTTGAAATGCCTATCGGCAACCATATCTGGAATACCTATCGGCACCTATATTTGCAATGCTTATCGGCTTCTATATCTGAAATGCCTATCGGCACCTATTTTTAAAATGCCAATCGGCAACTATATCTGAAATGCCTATCAGCAACTATATCTGATATGCCTATCGGCACCTATATATGAAATGCCTATCGCCACCTATTTTTTAAATGCCTATCGGCACCAATTTTTAAAATGCCAATCGGCAACTATATCTGAAATGCCTATCGGCACCTATATCTGAAATGCCTATCGGCACCTATTTTTGAAATGCCAATCGGAAACTACATCTGAAATGCCTATTAGCACCTATATTTGAATTGCCTATCGGCAACCATATCTGGAATGCCTATCGGCACCTTTATTTCAAATGCCTATCGGTTTCTATATCTGAAATGCCTATCGGCACCTATTTTTAAAATGCCAATCGGCAACTATATCTGAAATGCCTATCGGCACCTATATCTGAAATGCCTATCGGCACCTATATCTGAAATGCCTATCGGCAACTATATTTGAAATGCCTTTCAGCATTTATATCTGAAATGCCTATCGGCACCTATATTTGATATGCCTATCGGCACCTATATTTTAAATGCCTATCGGCACCTTCATTTGAAATGCCTATCGGCACCTATATCTGAAATGCCTATCGGCACCTATTTTTAAAATGCCAATCGGCAAATATATCTAAAATGCCTATCTTCACCTATATTTAAAATGCCTATCGGCAACCAAATCAGAAATGCCTATCGGCACCTATATTTAAAATGCCTATCGGCACCTATATCTGAAATGCCTATCAGCACCTATATTTGAAATGCCTATCAGCAACCAAATCAGAAATGCCTATCGGCAACTATATTTGAAATGCCTATCGGCACCTATATCTGAAATTCCTATCGGCACCAGTTTTTGAAATGCCTATCGGAAACTACATCTGAAATGCCTATCAGCACATATATTTGAAATGCCTATCGGCAAACGTATCTGGAATGCCTATCGGCACCTATATTTGAAATGCCTATAGGCTTCTATATTTGAAATGCCTATCGGCACCTATTTTTTAAATGCCAAACGGCAACTATATGTGAAATGCCTATCGGCACCTATATCAGAAATGCCTATCGGCACCTATTTTTGAAATGCCTATCGGAAACTACATCTGAAATGCCTATCAGCACCTATATTTGAAATGCCTATCGGCAACCATATCTGGAATGCCTATCGGCACCTATATTTGAAATGCCTATCAGCTTTTATATCTGAAATGCCTATCGGCACCTATTTTTAAAATGCCAATCGGCAACTATATCTGAAATGCCTATCGGCACCTATATCTGAAATGCCTATCGGCACCTATTTTTGAATTGCCTATCGGAAACTACATCTGAAATGCCTATCAGCACCTTTATTTGAAATGCCTATCGGCAACCATATATGAAATGCCTATCGACACCTATATTTGAAATACCTATCGGCTTCTATATCTGAAATGCCTATCGGCACCTATTTTTAAAATGCCAATCGGTAACTATATCTGAAATGCCTATCGGCACATATATCTGAAATGCCTATCGGCACCTATTTTTGAAATGCCTATCGGAAACTACATCTGAAATGCCTATCAGCACCTATATTTGAAATGCCTATCGGCAACCATATCTGGAATGCCTATCGGCACCTATATTTGAAATGCCTATCGGCTTCTATATCTGAAATGCCTATCGACACCTATTTCTAAAATGCCAATCGGCAACTATATCTGAAGTGCCTATCGGCACCTATATCTGAAATGCCCATCGGCACCTATTTTTGAAATGCATATCGGAAACTACATCTGAAATGCCTATCAGCACCTATATTTGAAATGCCTATCGGCAACCACATCAGGAATGCCTATCGGCACCTATATCTGAAATGCCTTTCGGCATTTATATCTGAAATGCCTATCGACACCTATATTTGAAATGCCTATTGGCACCTATATTTTAAATGCCTTTTGGCAACTATATCCGATATGCCTATCGGCACCAATATTTGAAATGCCTATCGGAAACTACATCTGAAATGCCTATTGGCACCTATTTTTAAAATGCCAATCGGCAACTATATCTGAAATGCCTATCGGCACCTATATCTGAAATGCCTATCGGCACCTATTTTTGAAATGCCTATCGGAAACTACATCTGAAATACATACCAGCACCTATATTTGAAATGCCTATCGGCAACCATATCTGGAATGCCTATCGGCACCTATATTTGAAATGCATATCGGCTTCTATATCTGAAATGCCTATCGGCACCTATTTTTAAAATGCCAATCGGCAACTATATCTGAAATGCCTATCGGCACCTATATCTGAAATGCCTATCGGCACCTATTTTTGAAATGCCTATCGGAAACTACATCTGAAATGCCTATCAGCACTTATATTTGAAATGCCTATCGGCAACCATATCTGAAATGCCTATCGACACCTATATTTGAAATACCTATCGGCTTCTATATCTGAAATGCCTATCGGCACCTATTTTTAAAATGCCAATCGGCAACTATATCTGAAATGCCTATCGGCACCTATATCTGAAATGCCTATCGGCAACTATTTTTGAAATGCCAATCGGAAACTACATCTGAAATGCCTATCAGCACCTATATTTGAAATGCCTATCGGCAACCATATCTGGAATGCCTATCGGCACCTATATTTCAAATGCCTATCGGCTTCAATATCTGAAATGCCTATCGGCACCTATTTTTAAAATGCCAATCGGCAACTATATCTGAAATGCCTATCGGCACCTATATCTGAAATGCCTATCGGCACCTATATCTGAAATGCCTATCGGCAACTATATTTGAAATGCCTTTCGGCATTTATATCTGAAATGCCTATCGGCACCTATATTTGATATGCCTATCGGCACCTATATTTTAAATGCCTATCGGCACCTATATTTGAAAAGCCTATCGGCACCTATATCTGAAATGCCTATCGGCACCTATTTTTAAAATGCCAATCGGCAAATATATCTAGAATGCCTATCAGCACCTATATTTGAAATGCCTATCGGCAACCAAATCAGAAATGCCTATCGGCACCTATATTTGAAATGCCTATCGGCACCTATATCTGAAATGCCTATCAGCACCTATATTTAAAATGCCTATCAGCAACCAAATCAGAAATGCCTATCGGCAACTATATTTGAAATGCCTATCGGCACCTATATCTGAAATTCCTACCGGCACCAGTTTTTGAAATGCCTATCGGAAACTACATCTGAAATGCCTATCAGCACATATATTTGAAATGCCTATCGGCAAACGTATCTGGAATGCCTATCGGCACCTATATTTGAAATGCCTATCGGAAACTACATCTGAAATGCCTATCAGCACCTATATTTGAAATGCCTATCGGTAACCATATATGAAATGCCTATCGACACCTATATTTGAAATACCTATCGGGTTCTATATCTGAAATGCCTATCGGCACCTATTTTTAAAATGCCAATCGGTAACTATATCTGAAATGCCTATCGGCACATATATCTGAAATGCCTATCGGCACCAATATTTGAAATGCCTATAGGAAACTACATCTGGAATGCCTATCAGCACCTATATTTGAAATGCCTATCGGCAACCATATCTGGAATGCCTATCGGCACCTATATTTGAAATGCCTATCGGCTTCTATATCTGTAATGCCTATCGACACCTATTTTTAAAATGCCAATCGGCAACTATATCTGAAATGCCTATCGGCACCTATATCTGAAATGCCTATCGGCACCTATTTTTGAAATGCCTATCGGAAACTACATCTGAAATGCCTATCAGCACCTATATTTGTAATGCCTATCGGCAACCATATCTGAAATGCCTATCGACACCTATATTTGAAATACCTATCGGCTTCCATATCTGAAATGCCTATCGGCACCTATTTTTAAAATGCCAATCGGCAACTATATCTGAAATGGCTATCGGCACCTATATCTGAAATGCCTATCGGCACCTATATCTGAAATGCCTATCGGCACCAATTTTTGAAATGTCTATCGAAAACTACATCTGAAATGCCTATCAGCACCTATATTTGAAATGCCTATCGGCAACCATATCTGGAATGCTTATCGGCACCTATATTTGAAATACCTATCGGCTTCTATATCTGAAATGCCTATCGGCACCTATTTTTAAAATGCCAATCGGTTCCTATATCTGAAATGCCTATCGGCACATATATCTGAAATGCCTATCGGCACCAATATTTGAAATGCCTATCGGAAACTACATCTGGAATGCCTATCAGCACCTATATTGGAAATGCCTATCGGCAACCATATCTGGAATGCCTATCGGCACCTATATTTTAAATGCCTATCGGCTTCTATATCTGAAATGCCTATCGACACCTATTTTTAAAATGCCAATCGGCAACTATATCTGAAATGCCTATCGTCACCTATATCTGAAATGCCTATCGGCACCTATTTTTGAAATGCCTATCGGAAACTACATCTGAAATGCCTATCAGCACCTATATTTGTAATGCCTATCGGCAACCATATCTGAAATGCCTATCGACACCTATATTTGAAATACCTATCGGCTTCTATATCTGAAATGCCTATCGGCACCTATTTTTTAAAATGCCAATCGGCAACTATATCTGAAATGCCTATCGGAAACTACATCTGAAATGCCTATCAGCACCTATATTTGAAATGCCTATCGGCAACCATATCTGGAATGCCTATCGGCACCTATATTTGAAATGCCTATCGGCTTCTATATCTGAAATGCCTATCGGCACCTATTTTTAAAATGCCAATCGGCAACTATATCTGAAATGCCTATCGGCACCTATATCTGAAATGCCTATCGGCACCTATTTTTGAATTGCCTATCGGAAACTACATCTGAAATGCCTATCAGCACCTATATTTGAAATGCCTATCGGTAACCATATATGAAATGCCTATCGACACCTATATTTGAAATACCTATCGGCTTCTATATCTAAAATGCCTATCGGCACCTATTTTTAAAATGCCAATCGGCAACTATAACTGAAATGCCTACCGGCACCTATTTTTGAAATGCCTATCGGAAACAACATTTGAAATGCCAATCGGCACCTATTTTTAAAATGCCAATCGGCAACTATATCTGAAATGCCTATCGGCACCTATATCTGAAATTCCTATCGGCACCAGTTTTTGAAATGCCTATCGGAAACTACATCTGAAATGCCTATCAGCACATATATTTGAAATGCCTATCGGCAAACGTATCTGGAATGCCTATCGGCACCTATATTTGAAATGCCTATCGGCTTCTATATTTGAAATGCCTATCGGCACCTATTTTTTGAATGCCAAACGGCAACTATATCTGAAATGCCTATCGGCACCTATATCTGAAATGCCTATCGGCACCTATTTTTGAAATGCCAATCGCAAACTACATCTGAAATGCCTATCAGCACCTATATTTGAAATGCCTATCGGCAACCATATCTGGAATGCCTATCGGCACCTATATTTGAAATGCTTATCGGCTTCTATATCTGAAATGCCTATCGGCACCTATTTTTAAAATGCCAATCGGCAACTATATCTAAAATGCCTATCGGCACCTATATCTGAAATGCCTATCGGCACCTATTTTTGAATTGCCTATCGGAAACTACATCTGAAATGCCTATCAGCACCTATATTTGAAATGCCTATCGGCAACCATATCTGAAATGCCTATCGACACCTATATTTGAAATACCTATCGGCTTCTATATCTGAAATGCCTATCGACACTTATTTTTAAAATGCCAATCGGCAACTATATCTAAATTGCCTATCGGCACCTATATCTGAAATGCCTATCGGCACCTATTTTTGAAATGCCTACCGGAAACTACATCTGAAATGCCTATCAGCACCTATATTTGTAATGCCTATCGCAAACCATATCTGAAATGCCTATCGACACCTATTTTTGAAATACCTATCGGCTTCTATATCTGAAATGCCTATCGGCACCTATTTTTAAAATGCCAATCGGCAACTATATCTGAAATGCCTATCGGCACCTATATCTAAAATGCCTATCGGCACCTATATTTGAAATGCCTATCGGCACCAATTTTTGAAATGTCTATCGAAAACTACATCTGAAATGCCTATCAGCACCTATATTTGAAATGCCTATCGGCAACCATATCTGGAATGCTTATCGGCACCTATATTTGAAATGCCTATCGGATTCTATATCCGAAATGCCTATCGGCACCTATTTTTAAAATGCCAATCGGCAACTATATCTGAAATGCATATCGGCACCTATATCTGAAATGCCTATCGGCACCTATTTTTAAAATGCCTATCGGAAACTACATCTGAAATGCCTATCAGCACCTATATTTGAAATGCCTATCGGCAAGCATATCTGGAATGCCTATCGGCACCTATATTTGAAATGCCTATCGGCTTCTAAATCTGAAATGCCTATCGGCACCTATTTTTAAAATGCCAATCGGCAACTATATCTGAAACGCCTATCGGCACCTATATCTGAAATGCCTATCGGCACCTATTTTTGAAATGCCTATCGGAAACTACATCTGAAAAGCCTATCAGCACCTATATTTGAAATGCCTATCCGCCACCATATCTGGAATGCCTATCGGCACCTATATTTGAAATGCCTGTCGGCTCCTATATCTGAAATGCCTATCTGCACTTATTTTTAAAATGCCAATCAGCAACTATATCTGGAGTGCCTATCGGCACCTATATCTGAAATGCCTATCGGCACCTATTTTTTAAATGCCTATCGAAAACTACATCTGAAATGCCTATCAGCACCTATATTTGAAATGCCTATCGGCAACCACATCAGAAATGCCTATCGGTACCTATATCTGAAATACCTTTCGGCATTTATATCTGAAATGCCTATCGACACCTATATTTGAAATGCCTATCGGCACCTATATTTTAAATGCCTATCGGCAACTATATCTGATATGCCTATCGGCACCCATATCTGAAATGCCTATCGGCACCTATTTTTGAAATGCCTATCGGAAACTACATCTGAAATGCCTATCAGCACCTATATTTTAAATGCCTATCGGCAACCATATCAGAAATGCCTATCGGCACCTATATCTGAAATGCCTTTCGGCATTTATATCTGAAATGCCTATCGACACCTATATTTTAAATGCCTATTGGCACCTATATTTTAAATGCCTTTTGGCAACTATATCTGACATGCCTATCGGCACCAATATTTGAAATGCCTATCGGAAACTACATCTGAAATGCCTATTGGCACCTATTTTTAAAATGCCAATCGGCAACTATATCTGAAATGCCTATCGGCACCTATATCTGAAATGCCTATTGGCACCTATTTTTGAAATGCCTATCGGAAACTACATCTGAAATACCTACCAGCACCTATATTTGAAATGCCTATCGGCAACCATATCTGGAATGCCTATCGGCACCTATATTTGAAATGCATATCGGCTTCTATATCTGAAATGCCTATCGGCACCTATTTTTAAAATGCCAATCGGCAACTATATCTGAAATGCCTATCGGCACCTATATCTGAAATGCCTATCGGCACCTATTTTTAAAATGCCTATCGAAGACTACATCTGAAATGCCTATCAGCACCTATATTTGAAATGCCTATCGGCAGCCATATCTGGAATGCCTATCGGCACCTATATTTGAAATGCTTATCGGCTTCTATATCTGAAATGCCTATCGGCACCTATTTTTAAAATGCCAATCGGCAACTATATCTGAAATGCCTATCAGCAACTATATCTGATATGCCTATCGGCACCTATATATGAAATGCCTATCGCCACCTATTTTTTAAATGCCTATCGGCACCTTTTTTTTAAATGCCAATCGGCAACTATATCTGAAATGCCTATCGGCACCTATATCTGAAATGCCTATCGGCACCTATTTTTGAAATGCCAATCGGAAACTACATCTGAAATGCCTATCAGCACCTATATTTGAAATGCCTATCGGCAACAATATCTGGAATGCCTATCGGCACCTTTATTTCAAATGCCTATCGGCTTCTATATCTGAAATGCCTATCGGCACCTATTTTTAAAATGCCAATCGGCAACTATATCTGAAATGCCTATCGGCACCTATATTTGAAATGCCTATCGGCAACCAAATCAGAAATGCCTATCGGCACCTATATTTGAAATGCCTATCGGCACCTATATCTGAAATGCCTATCAGCACCTATATTTGAAATGCCTATCAGCAACCAAATCAGAAATGCCTATCGGCAACTATATTTGAAATGCCTATCGGCACCTATATCTGAAATTACTATCGGCACCAGTTTTTGAAATGCCTATCGGAAACTACATCTGAAATGCCTATCAGCACATATATTTGAAATGCCTATCGGCAAACGTATCTGGAATGCCTATCGGCACCTATAATTGAAATGCCTATAGGCTTCTATATTTGAAATGCCTATCGGCACCTATTTTTTAAATGCCAAACGGCAACTATATCTGAAATGCCTATCGGCACCTATATTTGAAATGCCTATCAGCACCTATATCTGAAATGCCTATCGGCACCTATATCTGAAATGCCTATCGGCAACTATATTTGAAATGCCTTTCAGCATTTATATCTGAAATGCCTATCGGCACCTATATTTGATATGCCTATCGGCACCTATATTTTAAATGCCTATCGGCACCTATATTTGAAATGCCTATCGGCACCTATATCTGAAATGCCTATCGGCACCTATTTTTAAAATGCCAATCGGCAAATATATCTAAAATGCCTATCTTCACCTATATTTGAAATGCCTATCGGCAACCAAATCAGAAATGCCTATCGGCAACCAAATCAGAAATGCCTATCGGCACCTATATTTGAAATGCCTATCGGCACCTATATCTGAAATGCCTATCAGCACCTATATTTGAAATGCCTATCAGCAACCAAATCAGAAATGCCTATCGGCAACTATATTTGAAATGCCTATCGGCACCTATATCTGAAATTACTATCGGCACCAGTTTTTGAAATGCCTATCGGAAACTACATCTGAAATGCCTATCAGCACATATATTTGAAATGCCTATCGGCAAACGTATCTGGAATGCCTATCGGCACCTATAATTGAAATGCCTATAGGGTTCTATATTTGAAATGCCTATCGGCACCTATTTTTTAAATGCCAAACGGCAACTATATCTGAAATGCCTATCGGCACCTATATCTGAAATGCCTATCGGCACCTATTTTTGAAATGCCTATCGGAAACTACATCTGAAATGCCTATCAGCACCTATATTTGAAATGCCTATCGGCAACCATATCTGGAATGCCTATCGGCACCTATATTTGAAATGCCTATCGGCACCTATTTTTGAAATGCCTATCGGAAACTACATCTGAAATGCCTATCAGCACCTATATTTGAAATGCCTAACGGCAAGCATATCTGGAATGCCTATCGGCACCTATATTTGAAATGCCTATCGGCTTCTAAATCTGAAATGCCTATCGGCACCTATTTTTAAAATGCCAATCGGCAACTATATCTGAAACGCCTATCGGCACCTATTTTTAAAATGCCAATCGGCAAATATATCTGAAATGCCTATCGGCACCTATATCTGAAATGCCTATCGGCACCTATATTTGAAATGCCTATCGGCACCAATTTTTGAAATGTCTATCGAAAACTACATCTGAAATGCCTATTAGCACCTATATTTGAAATGCCTATCGGCAACCATATCTGGAATGCTTATCGGCAACTATATTTGAAATGCCTATCGGATTCTATATCTGAAATGCCTAACAGCACCTATTTTTAAAATGCCAATCGGCAACTATATCTGAAATGCCTATCGGCACCTATATCTGAAATGCCTATCGGCACCTATTTTTGAAATGCCTATCGAAAACTACATCTGAAATGCCTATCAGCACCTATATTTGAAATGCCTATCGGCAAGCATATCTGGAATGCCTATCGGCACCTATATTTGAAATGCCTATCGGCTTCTAAATCTGAAATGCCTATCGGCACCTATTTTTAAAATGCCAATCGGCAACAATATCTGAAACGCCTATCGGCACCTATATCTGAAATGCCTATCGGCACCTATTTTTGAAATGCCTATCAAAAACTACATCTGAAAAGCCTATCAGCACCTATATTTGAAATGCCTATGGGCAACCATATCTGGAATGCCTATCGGCACCTATATTTGAAATGCCTATCGGCTCCTATATCTGAAATGCCTATCTGCACTTATTTTTAAAATGCCAATCAGCAACTATATCTGGAGTGCCTATCGGCACCTATATCTGAAATGCCTATCGGCACCTATTTTTTAAATGCCTATCGAAAACTACATCTGAAATGCCTATCACCACCTATATTTGAAATGCCTATTGGCAACCACATCAGAAATGCCTATCGGCACCTATATCTGAAATGCCTTTCGGCATTTATATCTGAAATGCCTATCGACACCTATATTTGAAATGCCTATCGGCACCTATATTTTAAATGCCTATCGGCAACTATATCTGAAATGCCTATCGGCACCTATTTTTGAAATGCCTATCGGAAACTACTTCTAAAATAAAATCGGCACCTATTTTTAAAATGCCAATCGGCAACTATATCTGAAATGCCTATCGGCGCCTATACTTGAAATACCTATCGGCTTCTATATCTGAAATGCCTATCGGTACCTATTTTTAAAATGCCAGTCGGCAACTATATCTGAAATGCCTATCGGCACCAATTTTTTAAATGCCCATCGGAAACTACACCTGAAATGCCTATCAGCACCTACATTTGAAATGCCTATCGGCAACCATATCTGAAATGCCTATCGACACCTATATTTGAAATACCTATCGGCTTCTATATCTGAAATGCCTATTGGCACCTATTTTTGAAATGCCTATCGGAAACTACATCTGAAATGCCTGTCAGCACCTATATTTGAAATGCCTATCGGCAACCATATCTGGAATGCCTATCGGCACCTATATTTGAAATGCCTATCGGCTTCTATATCTGAAATGCCTATCGACACCTATTTCTAAAATGCCAATCGGCAACTATATCTGAAGTGCCTATCGGCACCTATATCTGAAATGCCTATCGGCACCTATTTTTGAAATGCATATCGGAAACTACATCTGAAATGCCTATCAGCACCTATATTTGAAATGCCTATCGGCAACCACATTAGAAATGCCTATCGGCACCTATATCTGAAATGCCTTTCGGCATTTATATCTGAAATGCCTATCGACACCTATATTTTAAATGCCTATTGACACCTATATTTTAAATGCCTTTTAGCAACTATATCTGATATGCCTATCGGCACCAATATTTGAAATGCCTATCGGAAACTACATCTGAATTGCCTATTGGCACCTATTTTTAAAATGCCAATCGGCAACTATATCTGAAATGCCTATCGGCACCTATATCTGAAATGCCCATCGGCACCTATTTTTGAAATGCCTATCGGAAACTACATCTGAAATACCTACCAGCACCTATATTTGAAATGCCTATCGGCAACCATATCTGGAATGCCTATCGGCACCTATATTTGAAATGCATATCGGCTTCTATATCTGAAATGCCTATCGGCACCTATTTTTAAAATGCCAATCGGCAACTATATCTGAAATGCCTATCAGCACCTATATCTGAAATGCCTATCGGCACCTATTTTTGAAATGCCTATCGGAAACTACATCTGAAATGCCTATCAGCACCTATATTTGAAATGCCTATCGTCAACCATATCTGGAATGCCTATCGGCACCTATATTTGCAATGCTTATCGGCTTCTATATCTGAAATGCCTATCGGCACCTATTTTTAAAATGCCAATCGGCAACTATATCTGAAATGCCTATCAGCAACTATATCTGATATGCCTATCGGCACCTATATATGAAATGCCTATCGCCACCTATTTTTTAAATGCCTATCGGCACCTATTTTTAAAATGCCAATCGGCAACTATATCTGAAATGCCTATCGGCACCTATATCTGAAATGCCTATCGGCACCTATTTTTGAAATGCCAATCGGAAACTACATCTGAAATGCCTATTAGCACCTATATTTGAATTGCCTATCGGCAACCATATCTGGAATGCCTATCGGCACCTTTATTTCAAATGCCTATCGGTTTCTATATCTGAAATGCCTATCGGCACCTATTTTTAAAATGCCAATCGGCAACTATATCTGAAATGCCTATCGGCACCTATATCTGAAATGCCTATCGGCACCTATATCTGAAATGCCTATCGGCAACTATATTTGAAATGCCTTTCAGCATTTATATCTGAAATGCCTATCGGCACCTATATTTGATATGCCTATCGGCACCTATATTTTAAATGCTTATCGGCACCTTTATTTGAAATGCCTATCGGCACCTATATCTGAAATGCCTATCGGCACCTATTTTTAAAATGCCAATCGGCAAATATATCTAAAATGCCTATCTTCACCTATATTTGAAATGCCTATTGGCAACCAAATCAGAAATGCCTATCGGCACCTATATTTGAAATGCCTATCGGCACCTATATCTGAAATGCCTATCAGCACCTATATTTGAAATGCCTATCAGCAACCAAATCAGAAATGCCTATCGGCAACTATATTTGAAATGCCTATCGGCACCTATATCTGAAATTCCTATCGGCACCAGTTTTTGAAATGCCTATCGGAAACTACATCTGAAATGCCTATCAGCACATATATTTGAAATGCCTATCGGCAAACGTATCTGGAATGCCTATCGGCACCTATATTTGAAATGCCTATAGGCTTCTATATTTGAAATGCCTATCGGCACCTATTTTTTAAATGCCAAACGGCAACTATATGTGAAATGCCTATCGGCACCTATATCTGAAATGCCTATCGGCACCTATTTTTGAAATGCCTATCGGAAACTACATCTGAAATGCCTATCAGCACCTATATTTGAAATGCCTATCGGCAACCATATCTGGAATGCCTATCGGCACCTATATTTGAAATGCCTATCGGCTTTTATATCTGAAATGCCTATCGGCACCTATTTTTAAAATGCCAATCGGCAACTATATCTGAAATGCCTATCGGCACCTATATCTGAAATGCCTATCGGCACCTATTTTTGAATTGCCTATCGGAAACTACATCTGAAATGCCTATCAGCACCTATATTTGAAATGCCTATCGGCAACCATATATGAAATGCCTATCGACACCTATATTTGAAATACCTATCGGCTTCTATATCTGAAATGCCTATCGGCACCTATTTTTAAAATGCCAATCGGTAACTATATCTGAAATGCCTATCGGCACATATATCTGAAATGCCTATCGGCACCTATTTTTGAAATGCCTATCGGAAGCTACATCTGAAATGCCTATCAGCACCTATATTTGAAATGCCTATCGGCAACCATATCTGGAATGCCTATCGGCACCTATATTTGAAATGCCTATCGGCTTCTATATCTGAAATGCCTATCGACACCTATTTCTAAAATGCCAATCGGCAACTATATCTGAAGTGCCTATCGGCACCTATATCTGAAATGCCCATCGGCACCTATTTTTGAAATGCATATCGGAAACTACATCTGAAATGCCTATCAGCACCTATATTTGAAATGCCTATCGGCAACCATATCTGGAATGCCTATCGGCACCTATATTTGAAATGCCTATCGGCACCTATTTTTGAAATGCCTATCGGAAACTACATCTGAAATGCCTATCAGCACCTATATTTGAAATGCCTATCGGCAAGCATATCTGGAATGCCTATCGGCACCTATATTTGAAATGCCTATCGGCACCTATATCTGAAATGCCTATCGGCACCTATATCTGAAATGCCTATCGGCAACTATATTTGAAATGCCTTTCGGCATTTATATCTGAAATGCCTATCGGCACCTATATTTGATATGCCTATCGGCACCTATATTTTAAATGCCTATCGGCACCTATATTTGAAATGCCTATCGGCACCTATATCTGAAATGCCTATCGGCACCTATTTTTAAAATGCCAATCGGCAAATATATCTAAAATGCCTATCTTCACCTATATTTGAAATGCCTATCGGCAACCAAATCAGAAATGCCTATCGGCACCTATATTTGAAATGCCTATCGGCACCTATATCTGAAATGCCTATCAGCACCTATATTTGAAATGCCTATCAGCAACCAAATCAGAAATGCCTATCGGCAACTATATTTGAAATGCCTATCGGCACCTATATCTGAAATTACTATCGGCACCAGTTTTTGAAATGCCTATCGGAAACTACATCTGAAATGCCTATCAGCACATATATTTGAAATGCCTATCGGCAAACGTATCTGGAATGCCTATCGGCACCTATAATTGAAATGCCTATAGGCTTCTATATTTGAAATGCCTATCGGCACCTATTTTTTAAATGCCAAACGGCAACTATATCTGAAATGCCTATCGGCACCTATATCTGAAATGCCTATCGGCACCTATTTTTGAAATGCCTATCGGAAACTACATCTGAAATGCCTATCAGCACCTATATTTGAAATGCCTATCGGCAACCATATCTGGAATGCCTATCGGCACCTATATTTGAAATGCCTATCGGCACCTATTTTTGAAATGCCTATCGGAAACTACATCTGAAATGCCTATCAGCACTTATATTTGAAATGCCTATCGGCAAGCATATCTGGAATGCCTATCGGCACCTATATTTGAAATGCCTATCGGCTTCTAAATCTGAAATGCCTATCGGCACCTATTTTTAAAATGCCAATCGGCAACTATATCTGAAACGCCTATCGGCACCTATTTTTAAAATGCCAATCGGCAACTATATCTGAAATGCCTATCGGCACCTATATCTGAAATGCCTATCGGCACCTATATTTGAAATGCCTATCGGCACCAATTTTTGAAATGTCTATCGAAAACTACATCTGAAATGCCTATTAGCACCTATATTTGAAATGCCTATCGGCAACCATATCTGGAATGCTTATCGGCAACTATATTTGAAATGCCTATCGGATTCTATATCTGAAATGCCTAACAGCACCTATTTTTAAAATGCCAATCGGCAACTATATCTGAAATGCCTATCGGCACCTATATCTGAAATGCCTATCGGCACCTATTTTTGAAATGCCTATCGAAAACTACATCTGAAATGCCTATCAGCACCTATATTTGAAATGCCTATCGGCAGGCATATCTGGAATGCCTATCGGCACCTATATTTGAAATGCCTATCGGCTTCTAAATCTGAAATGCCTATCGGCACCTATTTTTAAAATGCCAATCGGCAACAATATCTGAAACGCCTATCGGCACCTATATCTGAAATGCCTATCGGCACCTATTTTTGAAATGCCTATCAAAAACTACATCTGAAAAGCCTATCAGCACCTATATTTGAAATGCCTATGGGCAACCATATCTGGAATGCCTATCGGCACCTATATTTGAAATGCCTATCGGCTCCTATATCTGAAATGCCTATCTGCACTTATTTTTAAAATGCCAATCAGCAACTATATCTGGAGTGCCTATCGGCACCTATATCTGAAATGCCTATCGGCACCTATTTTTTAAATGCCTATCGGAAACTACTTCTAAAATAAAATCGGCACCTATTTTTAAAATGCCAATCGGCAACTATATCTGAAATGCCTATCGGCGCCTATACTTGAAATACCTATCGGCTTCTATATCTGAAATGCCTATCGGTACCTATTTTTAAAATGCCAGTCGGCAACTATATCTGAAATGCCTATCGGCACCAATTTTTGAAATGCCCATCGGAAACTACATCTGAAATGCCTATCAGCACCTACATTTGAAATGCCTATCGGCAACCATATCTGAAATGCCTATCGACACCTATATTTGAAATACCTATCGGCTTCTATATCTGAAATGCCTATTGGCACCTATTTTTGAAATGCCTATCGGAAACTACATCTGAAATGCCTGTCAGCACCTATATTTGAAATGCCTATCGGCAACCATATCTGTAATGCCTATCGGCACCTATATTTGTAATGCCTATCGGCTTCTATATCTGAAATGCCTATCGACACCTATTTCTAAAATGCCAATCGGCAACTATATCTGAAGTGCCTATCGGCACCTATATCTGAAATGCCTATCGGCACCTATTTTTGAAATGCATATCGGAAACTACATCTGAAATGCCTATCAGCACCTATATTTGAAATGCCTATCGGCAACCACATTAGAAATGCCTATCGGCACCTATATCTGAAATGCCTTTCGGCATTTATATCTGAAATGCCTATCGACACCTATATTTTAAATGCCTATTGGCACCTATATTTTAAATGCCTTTTAGCAACTATATCTGATATGCCTATCGGCACCAATATTTGAAATGCCTATCGGAAACTACATCTGAATTGCCTATTGGCACCTATTTTTAAAATGCCAATCGGCAACTATATCTGAAATGCCTATCGGCACCTATATCTGAAATGCCTATCGGCACCTATTTTTGAAATGCCTATCGGAAACTACATCTGAAATACCTACCAGCACCTATATTTGAAATGCCTATCGGCAACCATATCTGGAATGCCTATCGGCACCTATATTTGAAATGCATATCGGCTTCTATATCTGAAATGCCTATCGGCACCTATTTTTAAAATGCCAATCGGCAACTATATCTGAAATGCCTATCAGCACCTATATCTGAAATGCCTATCGGCACCTATTTTTGAAATGCCTATCGGAAACTACATCTGAAATGCCTATCAGCACCTATATTTGAAATGCCTATCGGCAACCATATCTGGAATACCTATCGGCACCTATATTTGCAATGCTTATCGGCTTCTATATCTGAAATGCCTATCGGCACCTATTTTTAAAATGCCAATCGGCAACTATATCTGAAATGCCTATCAGCAACTATATCTGATATGCCTATCGGCACCTATATATGAAATGCCTATCGCCACCTATTTTTTAAATGCCTATCGGCACCAATTTTTAAAATGCCAATCGGCAACTATATCTGAAATGCCTATCGGCACCTATATCTGAAATGCCTATCGGCACCTATTTTTGAAATGCCAATCGGAAACTACATCTGAAATGCCTATTAGCACCTATATTTGAATTGCCTATCGGCAACCATATCTGGAATGCCTATCGGCACCTTTATTTCAAATGCCTATCGGTTTCTATATCTGAAATGCCTATCGGCACCTATTTTTAAAATGCCAATCGGCAACTATATCTGAAATGCCTATCGGCACCTATATCTGAAATGCCTATCGGCACCTATATCTGAAATGCCTATCGGCAACTATATTTGAAATGCCTTTCAGCATTTATATCTGAAATGCCTATCGGCACCTATATTTGATATGCCTATCGGCACCTATATTTTAAATGCCTATCGGCACCTTTATTTGAAATGCCTATCGGCACCTATATCTGAAATGCCTATCGGCACCTATTTTTAAAATGCCAATCGGCAAATATATCTAAAATGCCTATCTTCACCTATATTTGAAATGCCTATCGGCAACCAAATCAGAAATGCCTATCGGCACCTATATTTGAAATGCCTATCGGCACCTATATCTGAAATGCCTATCAGCACCTATATTTCAAATGCCTATCAGCAACCAAATCAGAAATGCCTATCGGCAACTATATTTGAAATGCCTATCGGCACCTATATCTGAAATTCCTATCGGCACCAGTTTTTGAAATGCCTATCGGAAACTACATCTGAAATGCCTATCAGCACATATATTTGAAATGCCTATCGGCAAACGTATCTGGAATGCCTATCGGCACCTATATTTGAAATGCCTATAGGCTTCTATATTTGAAATGCCTATCGGCACCTATTTTTTAAATGCCAAACGGCAACTATATGTGAAATGCCTATCGGCACCTATATCTGAAATGCCTATCGGCACCTATTTTTGAAATGCCTATCGGAAACTACATCTGAAATGCCTATCAGCACCTATATTTGAAATGCCTATCGGCAACCATATCTGGAATGCCTATCGGCACCTATATTTGAAATGCCTATCGGCTTTTATATCTGAAATGCCTATCGGCACCTATTTTTAAAATGCCAATCGGCAACTATATCTGAAATGCCTATCGGCACCTATATCTGAAATGCCTATCGGCACCTATTTTTGAATTGCCTATCGGAAACTACATCTGAAATGCCTATCAGCACCTATATTTGAAATGCCTATCGGCAACCATATATGAAATGCCTTTCGACACCTATATTTGAAATACCTATCGGCTTCTATATCTGAAATGCCTAACGGCACCTATTTTTAAAATGCCAATCGGTAACTATATCTGAAATGCCTATCGGCACATATATCTGAAATGCCTATCGGCACCTATTTTTGAAATGCCTATCGGAAACTACATCTGAAATGCCTATCAGCACCTATATTTGAAATGCCTATCGGCAACCATATCTGGAATGCCTATCGGCACCTATATTTGAAATGCCTATCGGCTTCTATATCTGAAATGCCTATCGACACCTATTTTTAAAATGCCAATTGGCAACTTTATCTGAAAGGCCGTTCGGTACCTATTTTTGAAATGCCTATCGGAAACTACATCTGAAATGCCTCTCAGCACTTATATTTGAAATGCCTATCGGCAACCATATCTGGAATGCCTATCGGCACCTATATTTGAAATGCATATCGGCTTCTATATCTGAAATGCCTATCGGCACCTATTTTTAAAATGCCAATCGGCAACTATATCTGAAATGCCTATCGGCACCTATATCTGAAATGCCTATCGGCAACTATATTTGAAATGCCTTTCGGCATTTATATCTGAAATGCCTATCGGCACCTATATTTGATATGCCTATCGGCACCTATATTTTAAATGCCTATCGGCACCTATATTTGAAATGCCTATCGGCACCTATATCTGAAATGCCTATCGGCACCTATTTTTAAAATGCCAATCGGCAAATATATCTAAAATGCCTATCTTCACCTATATTTGAAATGCCTATCGGCAACCAAATCAGAAATGCCTATCGGCACCTATATTTGAAATGCCTATCGGCACCTATATCTGAAATGCCTATCAGCACCTATATTTGAAATGCCTATCAGCAACCAAATCAGAAATGCCTATCGGCAACTATATTTGAAATGCCTATCGGCACCTATATCTGAAATTACTATCGGCACCAGTTTTTGAAATGCCTATCGGAAACTACATCTGAAATGCCTATCAGCACATATATTTGAAATGCCTATCGGCAAACGTATCTGGAATGCCTATCGGCACCTATAATTGAAATGCCTATAGGCTTCTATATTTGAAATGCCTATCGGCACCTATTTTTTAAATGCCAAACGGCAACTATATCTGAAATGCCTATCGGCACCTATATCTGAAATGCCTATCGGCACCTATTTTTGAAATGCCTATCGGAAACTACATCTGAAATGCCTATCAGCACCTATATTTGAAATGCCTATCGGCAACCATATCTGGAATGCCTATCGGCACCTATATTTGAAATGCCTATCGGCACCTATTTTTGAAATGCCTATCGGAAACTACATCTGAAATGCCTATCAGCACTTATATTTGAAATGCCTATCGGCAAGCATATCTGGAATGCCTATCGGCACCTATATTTGAAATGCCTATCGGCTTCTAAATCTGAAATGCCTATCGGCACCTATTTTTAAAATGCCAATCGGCAACTATATCTGAAACGCCTATCGGCACCTATTTTTAAAATGCCAATCGGCAACTATATCTGAAATGCCTATCGGCACCTATATCTGAAATGCCTATCGGCACCTATATTTGAAATGCCTATCGGCACCAATTTTTGAAATGTCTATCGAAAACTACATCTGAAATGCCTATTAGCACCTATATTTGAAATGCCTATCGGCAACCATATCTGGAATGCTTATCGGCAACTATATTTGAAATGCCTATCGGATTCTATATCTGAAATGCCTAACAGCACCTATTTTTAAAATGCCAATCGGCAACTATATCTGAAATGCCTATCGGCACCTATATCTGAAATGCCTATCGGCACCTATTTTTGAAATGCCTATCGAAAACTACATCTGAAATGCCTATCAGCACCTATATTTGAAATGCCTATCGGCAAGCATATCTGGAATGCCTATCGGCACCTATATTTGAAATGCCTATCGGCTTCTAAATCTGAAATGCCTATCGGCACCTATTTTTAAAATGCCAATCGGCAACAATATCTGAAACGCCTATCGGCACCTATATCTGAAATGCCTATCGGCACCTATTTTTGAAATGCCTATCAAAAACTACATCTGAAAAGCCTATCAGCACCTATATTTGAAATGCCTATGGGCAACCATATCTGGAATGCCTATCGGCACCTATATTTGAAATGCCTATCGGCTCCTATATCTGAAATGCCTATCTGCACTTATTTTTAAAATGCCAATCAGCAACTATATCTGGAGTGCCTATCGGCACCTATATCTGAAATGCCTATCGGCACCTATTTTTTAAATGCCTATCGAAAACTACATCTGAAATGCCTATCAGCACCTATATTTGAAATGCCTATTGGCAACCACATCAGAAATGCCTATCGGCACCTATATCTGAAATGCCTTTCGGCATTTATATCTGAAATGCCTATCGACACCTATATTTGAAATGCCTATCGGCACCTATATTTTAAATGCCTATCGGCAACTATATCTGAAATGCCTATCGGCACCTATTTTTGAAATGCCTATCGGAAACTACTTCTAAAATAAAATCGGCACCTATTTTTAAAATGCCAATCGGCAACTATATCTGAAATGCCTATCGGCGCCTATACTTGAAATACCTATCGGCTTCTATATCTGAAATGCCTATCGGTACCTATTTTTAAAATGCCAGTCGGCAACTATATCTGAAATGCCTATCGGCACCAATTTTTGAAATGCCCATCGGAAACTACATCTGAAATGCCTATCAGCACCTACATTTGAAATGCCTATCGGCAACCATATCTGAAATGCCTATCGACACCTATATTTGAAATACCTATCGGCTTCTATATCTGAAATGCCTATTGGCACCTATTTTTGAAATGCCTATCGGAAACTACATCTGAAATGCCTGTCAGCACCTATATTTGAAATGCCTATCGGCAACCATATCTGTAATGCCTATCGGCACCTATATTTGTAATGCCTATCGGCTTCTATATCTGAAATGCCTATCGACACCTATTTCTAAAATGCCAATCGGCAACTATATCTGAAGTGCCTATCGGCACCTATATCTGAAATGCCTATCGGCACCTATTTTTGAAATGCATATCGGAAACTACATCTGAAATGCCTATCAGCACCTATATTTGAAATGCCTATCGGCAACCACATTAGAAATGCCTATCGGCACCTATATCTGAAATGCCTTTCGGCATTTATATCTGAAATGCCTATCGACACCTATATTTTAAATGCCTATTGGCACCTATATTTTAAATGCCTTTTAGCAACTATATCTGATATGCCTATCGGCACCAATATTTGAAATGCCTATCGGAAACTACATCTGAATTGCCTATTGGCACCTATTTTTAAAATGCCAATCGGCAACTATATCTGAAATGCCTATCGGCACCTATATCTGAAATGCCTATCGGCACCTATTTTTGAAATGCCTATCGGAAACTACATCTGAAATACCTACCAGCACCTATATTTGAAATGCCTATCGGCAACCATATCTGGAATGCCTATCGGCACCTATATTTGAAATGCATATCGGCTTCTATATCTGAAATGCCTATCGGCACCTATTTTTAAAATGCCAATCGGCAACTATATCTGAAATGCCTATCAGCACCTATATCTGAAATGCCTATCGGCACCTATTTTTGAAATGCCTATCGGAAACTACATCTGAAATGCCTATCAGCACCTATATTTGAAATGCCTATCGGCAACCATATCTGGAATACCTATCGGCACCTATATTTGCAATGCTTATCGGCTTCTATATCTGAAATGCCTATCGGCACCTATTTTTAAAATGCCAATCGGCAACTATATCTGAAATGCCTATCAGCAACTATATCTGATATGCCTATCGGCACCTATATATGAAATGCCTATCGCCACCTATTTTTTAAATGCCTATCGGCACCAATTTTTAAAATGCCAATCGGCAACTATATCTGAAATGCCTATCGGCACCTATATCTGAAATGCCTATCGGCACCTATTTTTGAAATGCCAATCGGAAACTACATCTGAAATGCCTATTAGCACCTATATTTGAATTGCCTATCGGCAACCATATCTGGAATGCCTATCGGCACCTTTATTTCAAATGCCTATCGGTTTCTATATCTGAAATGCCTATCGGCACCTATTTTTAAAATGCCAATCGGCAACTATATCTGAAATGCCTATCGGCACCTATATCTGAAATGCCTATCGGCACCTATATCTGAAATGCCTATCGGCAACTATATTTGAAATGCCTTTCAGCATTTATATCTGAAATGCCTATCGGCACCTATATTTGATATGCCTATCGGCACCTATATTTTAAATGCCTATCGGCACCTTTATTTGAAATGCCTATCGGCACCTATATCTGAAATGCCTATCGGCACCTATTTTTAAAATGCCAATCGGCAAATATATCTAAAATGCCTATCTTCACCTATATTTGAAATGCCTATCGGCAACCAAATCAGAAATGCCTATCGGCACCTATATTTGAAATGCCTATCGGCACCTATATCTGAAATGCCTATCAGCACCTATATTTGAAATGCCTATCAGCAACCAAATCAGAAATGCCTATCGGCAACTATATTTGAAATGCCTATCGGCACCTATATCTGAAATTCCTATCGGCACCAGTTTTTGAAATGCCTATCGGAAACTACATCTGAAATGCCTATCAGCACATATATTTGAAATGCCTATCGGCAAACGTATCTGGAATGCCTATCGGCACCTATATTTGAAATGCCTATAGGCTTCTATATTTGAAATGCCTATCGGCACCTATTTTTTAAATGCCAAACGGCAACTATATGTGAAATGCCTATCGGCACCTATATCTGAAATGCCTATCGGCACCTATTTTTGAAATGCCTATCGGAAACTACATCTGAAATGCCTATCAGCACCTATATTTGAAATGCCTATCGGCAACCATATCTGGAATGCCTATCGGCACCTATATTTGAAATGCCTATCGGCTTTTATATCTGAAATGCCTATCGGCACCTATTTTTAAAATGCCAATCGGCAACTATATCTGAAATGCCTATCGGCACCTATATCTGAAATGCCTATCGGCACCTATTTTTGAATTGCCTATCGGAAACTACATCTGAAATGCCTATCAGCACCTATATTTGAAATGCCTATCGGCAACCATATATGAAATGCCTTTCGACACCTATATTTGAAATACCTATCGGCTTCTATATCTGAAATGCCTAACGGCACCTATTTTTAAAATGCCAATCGGTAACTATATCTGAAATGCCTATCGGCACATATATCTGAAATGCCTATCGGCACCTATTTTTGAAATGCCTATCGGAAACTACATCTGAAATGCCTATCAGCACCTATATTTGAAATGCCTATCGGCAACCATATCTGGAATGCCTATCGGCACCTATATTTTAAATGCCTATCGGCTTCTATATCTGAAATGCCTATCGACACCTATTTTTAAAATGCCAATTGGCAACTTTATCTGAAAGGCCGTTCGGTACCTATTTTTGAAATGCCTATCGGAAACTACATCTGAAATGCCTCTCAGCACTTATATTTGAAATGCCTATCGGCAACCATATCTGGAATGCCTATCGGCACCTATATTTGAAATGCATATCGGCTTCTATATCTGAAATGCCTATCGGCACCTATTTTTAAAATGCCAATCGGCAACTATATCTGAAATGCCTATCGGCACCTATATCTGAAATGCCTATCGGCACCTATTTTTGAAATGCCTATCGGAAACTACATCTGAAATGCCTATCAGCACCTATATTTGAAATGCCTATCGGCAACCATATCTGGAATGCCTATCGGCACCTATATTTGAAATGCTTATCGGCTTCTATATCTGAAATGCCTATCGGCACCTATTTTTAAAATGCCAATCGGCAACTATATCTGAAATGCCTATCAGCAACTATATCTGATATGCCTATCGGCACCTATATATGAAATGCCTATCGCCACCTATTTTTTAAATGCCTATGGGCACCTATTTTTAAAATGCCTATCGGCAACTATATCTGAAATGCCTATCGGCACCTATATCTGAAATGCCTATCGGCACCTATTTTTGAAATGCCTATCGGAAACTACATCTGAAATGCCTATCAGCACTTATATTTGAAATGCCTATCGGCAACCATATCTGAAATGCCTATCGACACCTATATTTGAAATACCTATCGGCTTCTATATCTGAAATGCCTATCGGCACCTATTTTTAAAATGCCAATCGGCAACTATATCTGAAATGCCTATCGGCACCTATATCTGAAATGCCTATCGGCAACTATTTTTGAATTGCCAATCGGAAACTACATCTGAAATGCCTATCAGCACCTATATTTGAAATGCCTATCGGCAACCATATCTGGAATGCCTATCGGCACCTATATTTCAAATGCCTATCGGCTTCAATATCTGAAACGCCTATCGGCACCTATTTTTAAAATGCCAATCGGCAACTATATCTGAAATGCCTATCGGCACCTATATCTGAAATGCCTATCGGCACCTATATCTGAAATGCCTATCGGCAACTATATTTGAAATGCCTTTCGGCATTTATATCTGAAATGCCTATCGGCACCTATATTTGATATGCCTATCGGCACCTATATTTTAAATGCCTATCGGCACCTATATTTGAAAAGCCTATCGGCACCTATATCTGAAATGCCTATCGGCACCTATTTTTAAAATGCCAATCGGCAAATATATCTAGAATGCCTATCAGCACCTATATTTGAAATGCCTATCGGCAACCAAATCAGAAATGCCTATCGGCACCTATATTTGAAATGCCTATCGGCACCTATATCTGAAATGCCTATCAGCACCTATATTTAAAATGCCTATCAGCAACCAAATCAGAAATGCCTATCGGCAACTATATTTGAAATGCCTATCGGCACCTATATCTGAAATTCCTACCGGCACCAGTTTTTGAAATGCCTATCGGAAACTACATCTGAAATGCCTATCAGCACATATATTTGAAATGCCTATCGGCAAACGTATCTGGAATGCCTATCGGCACCTATATTTGAAATGCCTATCGGAAACTACATCTGAAATGCCTATCAGCACCTATATTTGAAATGCCTATCGGTAACCATATATGAAATGCCTATCGACACCTATATTTGAAATACCTATCGGGTTCTATATCTGAAATGCCTATCGGCACCTATTTTTAAAATGCCAATCGGTAACTATATCTGAAATGCCTATCGGCACATATATTTGAAATGCCTATCGGCACCAATATTTGAAATGCCTATAGGAAACTACATCTGGAATGCCTATCAGCACCTATATTTGAAATGCCTATCGGCAACCATATCTGGAATGCCTATCGGCACCTATATTTGAAATGCCTATCGGCTTCTATATCTGTAATGCCTATCGACACCTATTTTTAAAATGCCAATCGGCAACTATATCTGAAATGCCTATCGGCACCTATATCTGAAATGCCTATCGGCACCTATTTTTGAAATGCCTATCGGAAACTACATCTGAAATGCCTATCAGCACCTATATTTGTAATGCCTATCGGCAACCATATCTGAAATGCCTATCGACACCTATATTTGAAATACCTATCGGCTTCCATATCTGAAATGCCTATCGGCACCTATTTTTAAAATGCCAATCGGCAACTATATCTGAAATGTCTATCGGCACCTATATCTGAAATGCCTATCGGCACCTATATCTGAAATGCCTATCGGCACCAATTTTTGAAATGTCTATCGAAAACTACATCTGAAATGCCTATCAGCACCTATATTTGAAATGCCTATCGGCAACCATATCTGGAATGCTTATCGGCACCTATATTTGAAATACCTATCGGCTTCTATATCTGAAATGCCTATCGGCACCTATTTTTAAAATGCCAATCGGTAACTATATCTGAAATGCCTATCGGCACATATATCTGAAATGCCTATCGGCACCAATATTTGAAATGCCTATCGGAAACTACATCTGGAATGCCTATCAGCACCTATATTTGAAATGCCTATCGGCAACCATATCTGGAATGCCTATCGGCACCTATATTTTAAATGCCTATCGGCTTCTATATCTGAAATGCCTATCGACACCTATTTTTAAAATGCCAATCGGCAACTATATCTGAAATGCCTATCGTCACCTATATCTGAAATGCCTATCGGCACCTATTTTTGAAATGCCTATCGGAAACTACATCTGAAATGCCTATCAGCACCTATATTTGTAATGCCTATCGGCAACCATATCTGAAATGCCTATCGACACCTATATTTGAAATACCTATCGGCTTCTATATCTGAAATGCCTATCGGCACCTATTTTTTAAAATGCCAATCGGCAACTATATCTGAAATGCCTATCGGAAACTACATCTGAAATGCCTATCAGCACCTATATTTGAAATGCCTATCGGCAACCATATCTGGAATGCCTATCGGCACCTATATTTGAAATGCCTATCGGCTTCTATATCTGAAATGCCTATCGGCACCTATTTTTAAAATGCCAATCGGCAACTATATCTGAAATGCCTATCGGCACCTATATCTGAAATGCCTATCGGCACCTATTTTTGAATTGCCTATCGGAAACTACATCTGAAATGCCTATCAGCACCTATATTTGAAATGCCTATCGGTAACCATATATGAAATGCCTATCGACACCTATATTTGAAATACCTATCGGCTTCTATATCTAAAATGCCTATCGGCACCTATTTTAAAAATGCCAATCGGTAACTATATCTGAAATGCCTATCGGCACATATATCTGAAATGCCTATCGGCACCAATATTTGAAATGCCTATCGGAAACTACATCTGGAATGCCTATCAGCACCTATATTTGAAATGCCTATCGGCAACCATATCTGGAATGCCTATCGGCACCTATATTTGAAATGCCTATCGGCTTCTATATCTGAAATGCCTATCGACACCTATTTTTAAAATGCCAATCGGCAACTATATCTGAAATGCCTATCGGCACCTATATCTGAAATGCCTATCGGCACCAATTTTTGAAATGTCTATCGAAAACTACATCTGAAATGCTTATCAGCACCTATATTTGAAATGCCTATCGGCAACCATATCTGGAATGCTTATCGGCACCTATATTTGAAATGCCTATCGGATTCTATATCTGAAATGCCTATCGGCACCTATTTTTAAAATGCCAATCGGCAACTATATCTGAAATGCCTATCGGCACCTATTTTTGAAATGCCTATCGGAAACTACATCTGAAATGCCTATCAGCACCTATATTTAAAATGCCTTTTGGCAACCATATCTGGAATGCCTATCGGCACCTATATTTGAAATGCCTATCGGCTTCTATATCTGAAATGCCTATCGGCACCTATTTTTAAAATGGCAAATGTGCAACTATATCTGAAATGCCTATCGGCACCTATATCTGAAATGCCTATCGGCACCTATATCTGAAATGCCTATCGTCACCTATTTTTGAAATGCCAATCGGAAACTACATCTGAAATGCCTATCAGCACCTATATTTGAAATGCCTATCGGCAACCATATCTGGAATGCCTATCGGCACCTATATTTGAAATGCCTATCGGCTTCTATATCTGAAATGCCTATCTGCACTTATTTTTTAAATGCCAATCGGCAACTATATCTGAAGTGCCTATCGGCACCTATATCTGAAATGCCTATCGGCACCTATTTTTTAAATGCCTATCGAAAACTACATCTGAAATGCCTATCAGCACCTATATTTGAAATGCCTATCGGCAACCACTTCAGAAATGCCTATCGGCACCTATATCTGAAATGCCTTTCGGCATTTATATCTGAAATGCCTATCGACACCTATATTTGAAATGCCTATCGGCACCTATATTTTAAATGCCTATCGGCAACTATATCTGATATGCCTATCGGCACCCATATCTGAAATGCCTATCGGCACCTATTTTTTAATGCCTATCGGAAACTACATCTAAAATAAAATCGGCACCTATTTTTAAAATGCCAATCGGCAACTATATCTGAAATGCTTATCGGCGCCTATACTTGAAATACCTATCGGCTTCTATATCTGAAATGCCTATCGGTACCTATTTTTTAAATGCCTATCGAAAACTACATCTGAAATGCCTATCAGCACCTATATTTGAAATGCCTATCGGCAACCACTTCAGAAATGCCTATCGGCACCTATATCTGAAATGCCTTTCGGCATTTATATCTGAAATGCCTATCGGCACCAATTTTTGAAATGCCCATCGGAAACTACATCTGAAATGCCTATCAGCACCTATATTTGAAATGCCTATCGGCAACCATATCTGAAATGCCTATCGACACCTATATTTGAAATACCTATCGGCTTCTATATCTGAAATGCCTATCGGCACCTATTTTTGAAATGCCTATCGGAAACTACATCTGAAATGCCTATCAGCACCTATATTTGAAATGCCTATCGGCAACCATATCTGGAATGCCTATCGGCACCTATATTTGAAATGCCTATCGGCTTCTATATCTGAAATGCCTATCGACACCTATTTCTAAAATGCCAATCGGCAACTATATCTGAAGTGCCTATCGGCACCTATATCTGAAATGCCTTTCGGCATTTATATCTGAAATGCCTATCGACACCTATATTTGAAATGCCTATTGGCACCTATATTTTAAATGCCTTTTGGCAACTATATCTGATATGCCTATCGGCACCAATATTTGAAATGCCTATCGGAAACTACATCTGAAATGCCTATTGGCACCTATTTTTAAAATGCCAATCGGCAACTATATCTGAAATGCCTATCGGCACCTATATCTGAAATGCCTATCGGCACCTATTTTTGAAATGCCTATCGGAAACTACATCTAAAATACCTACCAGCACCTATATTTGAAATGCCTATCGGCAACCATATCTGGAATGCCTATCGGCACCTATATTTGAAATGCATATCGGCTTCTATATCTGAAATGCCTATCGGCACCTATTTTTAATATGCCAATCGGCAACTATATCTGAAATGCCTATCGGCACCTATATCTGAAATGCCTTTCGGCACCTATTTTTGAAATGCCTATCGGAAACTACATCTGAAATGCCTATCAGCACCTATATTTGAAATGCCTATCGGCAACCATATCTGGAATGCCAATCGGCACCTATATTTGAAATGCTTATCGGCTTCTATATCTGAAATGCCTATCGGCACCTATTTTTAAAATGCCAATCGGCAACTATATCTGAAATGCCTATCAGCAACTATATCTGATATGCCTATCGGCACCTATATATGAAATGCCTATCGCCACCTATTTTTTAAATGCCTATGGGCACCTATTTTTAAAATGCCTATCGGCAACTATATCTGAAATGCCTATCGGCCCCTATATCTGAAATGCCTATCGGCACCTATTTTTGAAATGCCTATCGGAAACTACATCTGAAATGCCTATCAGCACTTATATTTGAAATGCCTACGGCAACCATATCTGAAATGCCTATCGACACCTATATTTGAAATACCTATCGGCTTCTATATCTGAAATGCCTATCGGCACCTATTTTTAAAATGCCAATCGGCAACTATATCTGAAATGCCTATCGGCACCTATATCTGAAATGCCTATCGGCAACCATATCTGGAATGCCTATCGGCACCTATATTTCAAATGCCTATCGGCTTCTATATCTGAAATGCCTATCGGCACCTATTTTTAAAATGCCAATCGGCAAATATATCTGAAATGCCTATCGGCACCTATATCTGAAATGCCTATCGGCACCTATATCTGAAATGCCTATCGGCAACTAAATTTGAAATGCCTTTCGGCATTTATATCTGAAATGCCTATCGGCACCTATATTTGATATGCCTATCGGCACCTATATTTTAAATGCCTATCGGCACCTATATTTGAAATGCCTATCAGCACCTATATCTGAAATGCCTATCGGCTCCTATTTTTAAAATGCCAATCGGCAAATATATCTAAAATGCCTATCAGCACCTATATCTGAAATGCCTATCAGCACCTCTATTTGAAATGCCTATCAGCAACCAAATCAGAAATGCCTATCGGCAACTATATTTGAAATGCCTATCGGCACCTATATCTGAAATTCCTATCGGCACCAGTTTTTGGAATGCCTATCGGAAACTACATCTGAAATGCCTATCAGCACATATATTTGAAATGCCTATCGGCAAACGTATCTGGAATGCCTATCGGCACCTATATTTGAAATGCCTATCGGCTTCTATATTTGAAATGCCTATCGGCACCTATTTTTTAAATGCCAAACGGCAACTATATCTGAAATGCCTATCGGCACCTATATCTGAAATGCCTTTTGGCACCTATTTTTGAAATGCCTATCGGAAACTACATCTGAAATGCCTATCAGCACCTATATTTGAAATGCCTATCGGCAACCATATCTGGAATGCCTATCGGCACCTATATTTGAAATGCCTATCGGCTTCTATATCTGAAATGCCTATCGGCACCTATTTTTAAAATGCCAATCGGCAACTATATCTGAAATGCCTATCGGCACCTATATCTGAAATGCCTATCGGCACCTATTTTTGAATTGCCTATCGGAAACTACATCTGAAATGCCTATCAGCACCTATATTTGAAATGCCTATCGGCAACCATATATGAAATGCCTATCGACACCTATATTTGAAATACCTATCGGCTTCTATATCTGAAATGCCTATCGGCACCTGTTTTTAAAATGCCAATCGGTAACTATATCTGAAATGACTATCGGCACATATATCTGAAATGCCTATCGGCACCAATTTTTGAAATGCCTATCGGAAACTACATCTGGAATGCCTATCAGCACCTATATTTGAAATGCCTATCGGCAACCATATCTGGAATGGCTATCGGCACCTATATTTGAAATGCCTATCGGCTTCTATAACTGAAATGCCTATCGACACCTATTTTTAAAATGCCAATCGGCAACTATATCAGAAATGCCTATCGGCACCTATATCTGAAATGCCTATCGGCACCTATTTATGAAATGCCTATTGGAAACTACATCTGAAATGCCTATCAGCACCTATATTTGTAATGCCTATCGGCAACCATATCTGAAATACCTATCGACACCTATATTTGAAATGCCTATCGGCTTCTAAATCTGAAATGCCTATCGGCACCTATTTTTAAAATGCCAATCGGCAACTATATCTGAAACGCCTATCGGCACCTATATCTGAAATGCCTGTCGGCACCTATTTTTGAAATGCCTATCGGAAACTACATCTGAAAAGCCTATCAGCACCTATATTTGAAACGCCTATCTGCAAGCATATCTGGAATGCCTATCGACACCTATATTTGAAATGCCTATCGGCTTCTAAATCTGAAATGCCTATCGGCACCTATTTTTAAAATGCCAATCGGCAACTATATCTGAAATGCCTATCGGCACCTATATCTGAAATGCCTATCGGCACCTATATCTGAAATGCCTATCGGCACCTATTTTTGAAATGCCTATCGGAAACTACATCTGAAATGCCTATCAGCACCTATATTTGAAATGCCTATCTGCAAGCATATCTGGAATGCCTATCGACACCTATATTTGAAATGCCTATCGGCTTCTAAATCTGACATGCCTATCGGCACCTATTTTTAAAATGCAAATCGGCAACTATATCTGAAACCCCTATCGGCACCTATATCTGAAATGCCTATCGGCACCTATATCTGAAATGCCTTTCGGCATTTATATCTGAAATGCCTATCGACACCTATATTTGAAATGCCTATCGGCACCTATATTTTAAATGCCTATCGGCAACTATATCTGATATGCCTATCGGCACCCATATCTGAAATGCCTATCGGCACCTATTTTTGAAATGCCTATCGGAAACTACATCTAAAATAAAATCGGCACCTATTTTTAAAATGCCAATCGGCAACTATATCTGAAATGCTTATCGGCGCCTATACTTGAAATACCTATCGGCTTCTATATCTGAAATGCCTATCGGTACCTATTTTTAAAATGCCAGTCGGCAACTATATCTGAAATGCCTATCGGCACCAATTTTTGAAATGCCCATCGGAAACTACATCTGAAATGCCTATCAGCACCTATATTTGAAATGCCTATCGGCAACCATATCTGAAATGCCTATCGACACCTATATTTGAAATACCTATCGGCTTCTATATCTGAAATGCCTATCGGCACCTATTTTTGAAATGTCTATCGGAAACTACATCTGAAATGCCTATCAGCACTTATATTTGAAATGCCTACGGCAACCATATCTGAAATGCCTATCGACACCTATATTTGAAATACCTATCGGCTTCTATATCTGAAATGCCTATCGGCACCTATTTTTAAAATGCCAATCGGCAACTATATCTGAAATGCCTATCGGCACCTATATCTGAAATGCCTATCGGCAACCATATCTGGAATGCCTATCGGCACCTATATTTCAAATGCCTATCGGCTTCTATATCTGAAATGCCTATCGGCACCTATTTTTAAAATGCCAATCGGCAAATATATCTGAAATGCCTATCGGCACCTATATCTGAAATGCCTATCGGCACCTATATCTGAAATGCCTATCGGCAACTAAATTTGAAATGCCTTTCGGCATTTATATCTGAAATGCCTATCGGCACCTATATTTGATATGCCTATCGGCACCTATATTTTAAATGCCTATCGGCACCTATATTTGAAATGCCTATCAGCACCTATATCTGAAATGCCTATCGGCTCCTATTTTTAAAATGCCAATCGGCAAATATATCTAAAATGCCTATCAGCACCTATATCTGAAATGCCTATCAGCACCTCTATTTGAAATGCCTATCAGCAACCAAATCAGAAATGCCTATCGGCAACTATATTTGAAATGCCTATCGGCACCTATATCTGAAATTCCTATCGGCACCAGTTTTTGGAATGCCTATCGGAAACTAAATCTGAAATGCCTATCAGCACATATATTTGAAATGCCTATCGGCAAACGTATCTGGAATGCCTATCGGCACCTATATTTGAAATGCCTATCGGCTTCTATATTTGAAATGCCTATCGGCACCTATTTTTTAAATGCCAAACGGCAACTATATCTGAAATGCCTATCGGCACCTATATCTGAAATGCCTTTTGGCACCTATTTTTGAAATGCCTATCGGAAACTACATCTGAAATGCCTATCAGCACCTATATTTGAAATGCCTATCGGCAACCATATCTGGAATGCCTATCGGCACCTATATTTGAAATGCCTATCGGCTTCTATATCTGAAATGCCTATCGGCACCTATTTTTAAAATGCCAATCGGCAACTATATCTGAAATGCCTATCGGCACCTATATCTGAAATGCCTATCGGCACCTATTTTTGAATTGCCTATCGGAAACTACATCTGAAATGCCTATCAGCACCTATATTTGAAATGCCTATCGGCAACCATATATGAAATGCCTATCGACACCTATATTTGAAATACCTATCGGCTTCTATATCTGAAATGCCTATCGGCACCTGTTTTTAAAATGCCAATCGGTAACTATATCTGAAATGACTATCGGCACATATATCTGAAATGCCTATCGGCACCAATTTTTGACATGCCTATCGGAAACTACATCTGGAATGCCTATCAGCACCTATATTTGAAATGCCTATCGGCAACCATATCTGGAATGGCTATCGGCACCTATATTTGAAATGCCTATCGGCTTCTATAACTGAAATGCCTATCGACACCTATTTTTAAAATGCCAATCGGCAACTATATCAGAAATGCCTATCGGCACCTATATCTGAAATGCCTATCGGCACCTATTTATGAAATGCCTATTGGAAACTACATCTGAAATGCCTATCAGCACCTATATTTGTAATGCCTATCGGCAACCATATCTGAAATACCTATCGACACCTATATTTGAAATGCCTATCGGCTTCTAAATCTGAAATGCCTATCGGCACCTATTTTTAAAATGCCAATCGGCAACTATATCTGAAACGCCTATCGGCACCTATATCTAAAATGCCTGTCGGCACCTATTTTTGAAATGCCTATCGGAAACTACATCTGAAAAGCCTATCAGCACCTATATTTGAAACGCCTATCTGCAAGCATATCTGGAATGCCTATCGACACCTATATTTGAAATGCCTATCGGCTTCTAAATCTGAAATGCCTATCGGCACCTATTTTTAAAATGCCAATCGGCAACTATATCTGAAATGCCTATCGGCACCTATATCTGAAATGCCTATCGGCACCTATATCTGAAATGCCTATCGGCACCTATTTTTGAAATGCCTATCGGAAACTACATCTGAAATGCCTATCAGCACCTATATTTGAAATGCCTATCTGCAAGCATATCTGGAATGCCTATCGACACCTATATTTGAAATGCCTATCGGCTTCTAAATCTGACATGCCTATCGGCACCTATTTTTAAAATGCAAATCGGCAACTATATCTGAAACCCCTATCGGCACCTATATCTGAAATGCCTATCGGCACCTATATCTGAAATGCCTTTCGGCATTTATATCTGAAATGCCTATCGACACCTATATTTGAAATGCCTATCGGCACCTATATTTTAAATGCCTATCGGCAACTATATCTGATATGCCTATCGGCACCCATATCTGAAATGCCTATCGGCACCTATTTTTGAAATGCCTATCGGAAACTACATCTAAAATAAAATCGGCACCTATTTTTAAAATGCCAATCGGCAACTATATCTGAAATGCTTATCGGCGCCTATACTTGAAATACCTATCGGCTTCTATATCTGAAATGCCTATCGGTACCTATTTTTAAAATGCCAGTCGGCAACTATATCTGAAATGCCTATCGGCACCAATTTTTGAAATGCCCATCGGAAACTACATCTGAAATGCCTATCAGCACCTATATTTGAAATGCCTATCGGCAACCATATCTGAAATGCCTATCGACACCTATATTTGAAATACCTATCGGCTTCTATATCTGAAATGCCTATCGGCACCTATTTTTGAAATGCCTATCGGAAACTACATCTGAAATGCCTATCAGCACCTATATTTGAAATGCCTATCGGCAACCATATCTGGAATGCCTATCGGCACCTATATTTGAAATGCCTATCGGCTTCTATATCTGAAATGCCTATCGACACCTATTTCTAAAATGCCATTTGGCAACTATATCTGAAGTGCCTATCGGCACCTATATCTGAAATGCCTATCGGCACCTATTTTTGAAATGCATATCGGAAACTACATCTGAAATGCCTATCAGCACCTATATTTGAAATGCCTATCGGCAACCACATCAGAAATGCCTATCGGCACCTATATCTGAAATGCCTTTCGGCATTTATATCTGAAATGCCTATCGACACCTATATTTGAAATGCCTATTGGCACCTATATTTTAAATGCCTTTTGGCAACTATATCTGATATACCTATCGGCACCAATATTTGAAATGCCTATCGGAAACTACATCTGAAATGCCTATTGGCACCTATTTTTAAAATGCCAATCGGCAACTATATCTGAAATGCCTATCGGCACCTATATCTGAAATGCCTATCGGCACCTATTTTTGAAATGCCTATCGGAAACTACATCTGAAATACCTACCAGCACCTATATTTGAAATGCCTATCGGCAACCATATCTGGAATGCCTATCGGCACCTATATTTGAAATGCATATCGGCTTCTATATCTGAAATGCCTATCGGCACCTATTTTTAATATGCCAATCGGCAACTATATCTGAAATGCCTATCGGCACCTATATCTGAAATGCCTATCGGCACCTATTTTTGAAATGCCTATCGGAAACTACATCTGAAATGCCTATCAGCACCTATATTTGAAATGCCTATCGGCAACCATATCTGGAATGCCAATCGGCACCTATATTTGAAATGCTTATCGGCTTCTATATCTGAAATGCCTATCGGCACCTATTTTTAAAATGCCAATCGGCAACTATATCTGAAATGCCTATCAGCAACTATATCTGATATGCCTATCGGCACCTATATATGAAATGCCTATCGCCACCTATTTTTTAAATGCCTATGGGCACCTATTTTTAAAATGCCTATCGGCAACTATATCTGAAATGCCTATCGGCACCTATATCTGAAATGCCTATCGGCACCTATTTTTGAAATGCCTATCGGAAACTACATCTGAAATGCCTATCAGCACTTATATTTGAAATGCCTACGGCAACCATAGCTGAAATGCCTATCGACACCTATATTTGAAATATCTATCGGCTTCTATATCTGAAATGCCTATCGGCACCTATTTTTAAAATGCCAATCGGCAACTATATCTGAAATGCCTATCGGCACCTATATCTGAAATGCCTATCGGCAACCATATCTGGAATGCCTATCGGCACCTATATTTCAAATGCCTATCGGCTTCTATATCTGAAATGCCTATCGGCACCTATTTTTAAAATGCCAATCGGCAAATATATCTGAAATGCCTATCGGCACCTATATCTGAAATGCCTATCGGCACCTATATCTGAAATGCCTATCGGCAACTAAATTTGAAATGCCTTTCGGCATTTATATCTGAAATGCCTATCGGCACCTATATTTGATATGCCTATCGGCACCTATATTTTAAATGCCTATCGGCACCTATATTTGAAATGCCTATCAGCACCTATATCTGAAATGCCTATCGGCTCCTATTTTTAAAATGCCAATCGGCAAATATATCTAAAATGCCTATCAGCACCTATATCTGAAATGCCTATCAGCACCTCTATTTGAAATGCCTATCAGCAACCAAATCAGAAATGCCTATCGGCAACTATATTTGAAATGCCTATCGGCACCTATATCTGAAATTCCTATCGGCACCAGTTTTTGGAATGCCTATCGGAAACTACATCTGAAATGCCTATCAGCACATATATTTGAAATGCCTATCGGCAAACGTATCTGGAATGCCTATCGGCACCTATATTTGAAATGCCTATCGGCTTCTATATTTGAAATGCCTATCGGCACCTATTTTTTAAATGCCAAACGGCAATCATATCTGAAATGCCTATCGGCACCTATATCTGAAATGCCTATCGGCACCTATTTTTGAAATGCCTATCGGAAACTACATCTGAAATGCCTATCAGCACCTATATTTGAAATGCCTATCGGCAACCATATCTGGAATGCCTATCGACACCTATATTTGAAATGCCTATCGGCTTCTATATCTGAAATGCCTATCGGCACCTATTTTTAAAATGCCAATCGGCAACTATATCTGAAATGCCTATCGGCACCTATATCTGAAATGCCTATCGGCACCTATTTTTGAATTGCCTATCGGAAACTACATCTGAAATGCCTATCAGCACCTATATTTGAAATGCCTATCGGCAACCATATATGAAATGCCTATCGACACCTATATTTGAAATACCTATCGGCTTCTATATCTGAAATGCCTATCGGCACCTATTTTTAAAATGCCAATCGGTAACTATATCTGAAATGACTATCGGCACATATATCTGAAATGCCTATCGGCACCAATTTTTGAAATGCCTATCGGAAACTACATCTGGAATGCCTATCAGCACCTATATTTGAAATGCCTATCGGCAACCATATCTGGAATGCCTATCGGCACCTATATTTGAAATGCCTATCGGCTTCTATAACTGAAATGCCTATCGACACCTATTTTTAAAATGCCAATCGGCAACTATATCAGAAATGCCTATCGGCACCTATATCTGAAATGCCTATCGGCACCTATTTATGAAATGCCTATTGGAAACTACATCTGAAATGCCTATCAGCACCTATATTTGTAATGCCTATCGGCAACCATATCTGAAATGCCTATCGACACCTATATTTGAAATGCCTATCGGCTTCTAAATCTGAAATGCCTATCGGCACCTATTTTTAAAATGCCAATCGGCAACTATATCTGAAACGCCTATCGGCACCTATATCTGAAATGCCTGTCGGCACCTATTTTTGAAATGCCTATCGGAAACTACATCTGAAAAGCCTATCAGCACCTATATTTGAAATGCCTATCTGCAAGCATATCTGGAATGCCTATCGACACCTATATTTGAAATGCCTATCGGCTTCTAAATCTGAAATGCCTATCGGCACCTATTTTTAAAATGCCAATCGGCAACTATATCTGAAATGCCTATCGGCACCTATATCTGAAATGCCTATCGGCACCTATATCTGAAATGCCTATCGGCACCTATTTTTGAAATGCCTATCGGAAACTACATCTGAAATACCTACCAGCACCTATATTTGAAGTGCCTATCGGCAACCATATCTGGAATACCTATCGGCACCTATATTTGAAATGCATATCGGCTTCTATATCTGAAATGCCTATCGGCACCTCTTTTTAAAATGCCAATCGGCAACTATATCTGAAATGCCTATCGGCACCTATATCTGAAATGCCTATCGGCACCTATTTTTGAAATGCCTATCGGAAGCTACATCTGGAATGCCTATCAGCACCTATATTTGAAATGCCTATCTGCAGCCATATCTGGAATGCCTATCGGCACCTATATTTGAAATGCCTATCGGCTTCTATATCTGAAATGCCTATCGACACCTATTTTTAAAATGCCAATCGGCAACTATATCTGAAATGCCTATCGGCACCTATATCTGAAATGCCTATCGGCACCTATTTTTGAAATGCCTTTTGGAAACTACATCTGAAATACCTACCAGCACCTATATTTGAAATGCCTATCGGCAACCATATCTGGAATGCCTATCGGCACCTATATTTGAAATGCATATCGGCTTCTATATCTGAAATGCCTATCGGCACCTATTTTTAAAATGCCAATCGGCAACTATATCTGAAATGCCTATCGGCACCTATATCTGAAATGCCTATCGGCACCTATTTTTGAAATGCCTATCGGAAACTACATCTGAAATGCCTATCAGCACCTATATTTGAAATGCCTATCGGCAACCATATCTGGAATGCCTATCGGCACCTATATTTGAAATGCTTATCGGCTTCTATATCTGAAATGCCTATCGGCACCTATTTTTAAAATGCCAATCGGCAACTATATCTGAAATGCCTATCAGCAACTATATCTGATATGCCTATCGGCACCTATATATGAAATGCCTATCGCCACCTATTTTTTAAATGCCTATGGGCACCTATTTTTAAAATGCCTATCGGCAACTATATCTGAAATGCCTATCGGCACCTATATCTGAAATGCCTATCGCCACCTATTTTTGAAATGCCTATCGGAAACTACATCTGAAATGCCTATCAGCACTTATATTTGAAATGCCTATCGGCAACCATATCTGAAATGCCTATCGACACCTATATTTGAAATACCTATCGGCTTCTATATCTGAAATGCCTATCGGCACCTATTTTTAAAATGCCAATCGGCAACTATATCTGAAATGCCTATCGGCACCTATATCTGAAATGCCTATCGGCACCTATTTTTGAAATGCCAATCGGAAACTACATCTGAAATGCCTATCAGCACCTATATTTGAAATGCCTATCGGCAACCATATCTGGAATGCCTATCGGCACCTATATTTCAAATGCCTATCGGCTTCTATATCTGTAATGCCTATCGGCACCTATTTTTAAAATGCCAATCGGCAACTATATCTGAAATGCCTATCGGCACCTATATCTGAAATGCCTATCGGCACCTATATTTGAAATGCCTATCGGCAACTATATTTGAAATGCCTTTCGGCATTTATATCTGAAATGCCTATCGGCACCTATATTTGATATGCCTATCGGCACCTATATTTTAAATGCCTATCGGCACCTATATTTGAAATGCCTACCGGCACCTATATCTGAAATGCCTATCGGCACCTATTTTTAAAATGCCAATCGGCAAATATATCTAAAATGCCTATCAGCACCTATATTTGAAATGCCTATCGGCAACCAAATCAGAAATGCCTATCGGCACCTATATTTGAAATGCCTATCAGCACCTATATTTGAAATGCCTATCGGCAACCACATCAGGAATACTTATCGGCACCTATATTTGAAATGCCTATCGGCTTCTATATCTGAAATGCCTATCGATACCTATATCTGAAATGCCTATCGGCACCTATTTTTGAAATGCCTATCGGAAACTACATCTGAAATGCCTATCAGCACCTATATTTGAAATGCCTATCGGCAACCATATCTGGAATGCCTATCGGCACCTATATTTCAAATGCCTATCGGCTTCTATATCTGTAATGCCTATCGGCACCTATTTTTAAAATGCCAATCGGCAACTATATCTGAAATGCCTATCGGCACCTATATCTGAAATGCCTATCAGCACCTATATTTGAAATGCCTATCGGCAACCAAATCTGAAATGCCTATCGACGCCTATATTTGAAATACCTATCGGCTTCTATATCTGAAATGCCTATCGGCACCTATTTTTAAAATTCCAATCGGCAACTATATCTGAAATGCCTATTAGCACCTATATCTGAAATGCCTATCGGCACCTATTTTTGAAATGCTTATCGGAAACTACATCTGAAATGCCTATCAGCACCTATATTTGAAATGCCTATCGGCAACCATATCTGGAATACCTATCAGCACCTATATTTGAAATGCCTATCGGCTTTTATATCTGAAATGCCTATCAGCACCTATTTCTTAAATGCCAATCGGCAACTATATCTGAAATGCCTATCAGCAACTATATCTGATATGCCTATCGGCACCTTTATCTGAAATGCCTATCGCCACCTATTTTTGAAATGCCTATCGGAAAATACATCTGAAATGCCTATCAGCACTTATATTTGAAATGCCTATCGGCAACCATATCTGAAATGCCTATCGACACCTATATTTGAAATACCTATCGGCTTCTATATCTGAAATGCCTATCGGCACATATTTTTAAAATGCCAATCGGCAACTATATCTGAAATGCCTATAGGCACCTTTATCTGAAATGCCTATCGGCACCTATTTTCGAAATGCCAATCGGAAACTACATATGAAATGCCTATCAGTACCTATATTTGAAATGCCTATCAGCAACCATATCTGGAATGCCTATCGGCACTTATATTTTAAATGCCTTTCGGCTTCTATATCTGAAATGCCTATCGGCACCTATTTTTAAAATGCTAATCGGCAACTATATCTGAAATACCTATCGCCACCTATATCTGAAATGCCTATCGGCACCTATATCTGAAATGCCTATCGGCAACTATATTTGAAATGCCTTTCGGCATTTATATCTGAAATGCCTATCGGCACCTATATTTGATATGCCTATCGGCACCTATATTTCAAATGCCTATCGGCAACTATATCTGAAATGCCTATCGGCATCTATTTCTGAAATGCCTATAGGCAACTATATCTAAAATGCCTATCGGCACCTATATTTGAAATGCCTATCGGCACCTATATCTGAAATGCCTATCAGCACCTATTTTTAAAATGCCAATCGGCAACTATATCTGAAATGCCTATCAGCACCTATATTTGAAATGCCTATCGGCAACCAAATCAGAAATGGCTATCGGCACCTATATTTGAAATGCCTATCGGCACCTATATCTGAAATGCCTATCAGCACCTATATTTGAAATGCCTATCAGCAACCAAATCAGAAATGCCTATCGGCACCTATATTTGAAATGCCTATCGGCACCTATATCTGAAATGCCTATCGGCACCTATTTTTAAAATGCCAATCGGCAACTATATCTGAAATGCCTATTAGCACCCATAATTGAAATGCCTATCGGCAAACATATCTGAAATGCCTATCGACACCTATATTTGAAATACCTATCGGCTTCTATATCTGAAATGCCTATAAGCACCTATTTTTAAAATGCCAATCGGCAACTATATCTGAAATGCCTATCGGCACCTATATCTGAAATGCCTATCGGCACCTATTTTTGAAGTGCCTATCGGAAACTACATCTGAAATGCCTATCAGCACCTATATTTGAAATGCCTATCAGCAACCAAATCTGAAATGCCTATCGGCACCTATATTTGAAATGCCTATCGGCTTCTATATCTGAAATGCCTATCGGCACCTATTTTTAAAATGCCAATCGGCAACTATATCTGAAATGCCTATCGGCATCTATATCTGAAATGCCTATCGGCACCTATTTTTGAAATGCCTATCGGAAACTACATCTGAAATGCCTATCGGCACCTATATTTGAAATGCCTATCGGCAACCAAATCAGAAATGCCTATCGGCACCTATATCTGAAATGCCTTTCGGCATTTATATCTGAAATGCCTATCGGCACCTATATTTGAAATGCCTATCGGCACCTATATTTTAAATGCCTATCGGCAACTATATCTGATATGCCTATCGGCACTTATATCTGAAATGCCTTTCGGCACCTATTTTTGAAATGCCTATCGGAAACTACATCTGAAATGCCTATCGGCACCTATTTTTAAAATGCCAATCGGCAACTATATCTGAAATGCCTATCGGCAACCAAATCAGAAATGCCTATCGGCACCTATATCTGAAATGCCTATCGGAACCTATTTTTAAAATGCCAATCGGCAACTATATCTGAAATGCCTATCAGCACCCATATTTGAAATGCCTATCGGCAACCATATCTGAGATGACTATCGACACCTATATTTGAAATACTTATCGGCTTCTATACCTAAAATGCCTATCGGCACCTATTTTTAAAATGTAAATCGGCAACTATATTTGAAATGCCTATCGGCACCTATATCTGAAATGCCTATCGGCACCTATTTTTGAAATGCCTATCGGAAATTACATCTGAAATGCCTATCAGCACCTATATTTGAAATGACTATCGGCAACCATATCTGGAATGCCTATCGGCACCTATATTTGAAGTGCCTATCGGCTTCTATATCTAAAATGCCTATCGGCACCTATTTTTAAAATGCCAATCGGCAACTATATCTGAAATGCCTATCGGCACCTATATCTGAAATGCCTATCGGCACCTATTTTTGAAATGCCTATCAAAAACTACATCTAAAATGCCTATCAGCACCTATATTTGAAATGCCTATCGGCAACCAAATCAGAAATGCCTATCGGCACTTATATCTCAAATGCCTTTAGGCATTTATATCTGAAATGCCTATCGGCACCTATATTTTAAATGCCTATCGGCAACTATATCTGATATGCCTATCGGCACTTATATCTGAAATGCCTATCGGCACCTATTTTTGAAATGCCTATCGGAAACTACATCTGAAATGCCTATCGGCACCTATTTTTAAAATGCCAATGGGCAACTATATCTGAAATGCCTATCGGCACCTATATCTGAAATGCCTATCGGCACCTATATCTGAAATGCCTATCGGCACCTATTTTTAAAATGCTAATCGGCAACTATATCTAAAATGCCTATCGGCACCTATATCTGAAATGCCTATCGGCACCTATATCTGAAATACCTATCGGCACCTATTTTAGAAATGCCTATCGGAAACTACATCTGAAATGCCTATCAGCACCTATATTTAAAATGCCTATCGGCAACCATATCTCAAATGCCTATCGACACCTATATTTAAAATACCTATCGGCTTCGAAATCTGAAATGCCTATCGGCACCTATTTTTAAAATGCCAATCGGCAACTATATCTGAAATGCCTATCGGCACCTATATCTGAAATGCCTATCGGCACCTATTTTTGAAATGCCTATCGGAAACTACATCTGAAGTGCCTATCAGCACCTATATTTGAAATGCCTATCGGCAACCATATCTGGAATGCCTATCGGCACCTATATTTGAAATGCCTATCGGCTTCTATATCTGAAATGCCTATCGGCACCTATTTTTAAAATGCCAATCGGCAACCATATCTGAAATGCCCATCAGCACCTATATTTGAAATGCCTATCGGCAACCATATCTGAAAGGCCTATCGACACCTATATTTGAAATACCTATCGGCTTCTATATCTGAAATGCCTATCAGCACCTATTTTTAAAATGCCAATCGGCAACTATATCTGAAATGCCTATCGGCACCTATATTTGAAATGATTATCGGCTTCTATATCTGAAATGCCTATCGGCACCTATTTTTAAAATGCCAATCGGCAACTATATCTGAAATGCCTATCGGCACCTATATCTGAAATGTATATCGGCACCTATTTTTGAAATGCCTATCGGAAACTACATCTAAAATGCATATCAGCACCTATATTTGAAATGCCTATCGGCACCTATATTTTAAATGCCTATCGGCAACCATATCTAATATGCCTATCGGCATCTATTACTGAAATGCTATTCGGCAACTATATCTGAAATGCCTATCGGCACCAAAATTTGAACTGCCTATCGGCACCTATATCCGAAATGCCTTTCGGCATTTATATCTGAAATGCCTATCGGCACCTATATCTGAAATGCCTTTCGGCATTTATATCTGAAATGCCTATCGGCACTTATATTTGAAATGTCTATCAGCACCTATATTTTAAATGCCTATCGGCAACTATATCTGATATGCCTATCGGCATCTATTTCTGAAATGCCGTTCGGCAACTATATCTAAAATGCCTATCGGCACCTATTTTTAAAATGCTAATCGGCAACTATATCTAAAATGCCTATCGGCACCTATATCTGAAATGCCTATCGGCGCCTATTTTTGAATTGCCTATCGGAAACTACATCTGAAATGCCTATCAGCACCTATATTTGAAATGCCTATCGGCAACCAAATCAGAAATGCCTATCGGCACCTATACCTGAAATGCCTTTCGGCATTTATATCTGAAATGCCTATCGGCAACTATATTTGAAATGCCTACCGGCACCTATATTTTAAATACCTATCGGCAACTATATCTGATGTGCCTATCGACATTTATATCTGAAATGCCTATCGGCACCTATTTTTGAAATGCCTATCGGAAATTACATCTGAAATGCCTATCGGCACCTATTTTTAAAATGCTAATCGGCAACTATATCTGAAATGCCTATCGGTACCTATATCTGAAATGCCTATCGGCACCTATTTTTGAAATGCCTATCGGAAACTACATCTGAAATGCCTATCAGCACCTATATTTGAAACGCCTATCGGACACCATATCTGAAATGCCTATCGACACCTATATTTGAAATACCTATCGGCTTCTATATCTGAAATGCCTATCGGCACCTATTTTAAAAATGCCAATCGGCAACTATATCTGAAATGCCTATCAGCACCTATATTTGAAATGCCTATCGGTAACTATATTTGAAATGCCTTTCGGCATTTATATCTGAAATGCCTATCGGCACCTTTATTTGATATGCCTATCGGCACCTATATTTTAAATGCCTATCGGCAACTATATCTGAAATGCCTATCGGCATCTATTTCTGAAATGCCTATCGGCAACTATATCTGAAATGCCTATCGGCACCTATTTTTAAAATGCTAATCGGCAACTATATCTGAAATGCCTATCGGCACCTATTTTTGAAATGCCTATCGGAAACTACATCTGAAATGCCTAAAAGCACCTATATTTGAAATGCCTATCGGCAACCATATCTGGAATACCAATCGGCACCTATATTTGAAATGCCTATCGGCTTCTATATCTGAAATGCCTATCGGCACCTATTTTTGAAATGCCAATCGGCAACTATATCTGAAGTGCCTATCAGCAACTATATCTGAAATGCCTATCGGCACCTATATTTAAAATGATTATCGGCTTCTATATCTGAAATGCCTATCGGTACTTATTTTTAAAATGCCAATCGGCAACTATATCTGAAATGCCTATCGGCACCAATATTTGAACTGCCTATCGGCACCTATATTTGAAATGCCTATCGGCGACTATATCTAAAATGCCTAACGGCACCTATATCTGAAATGCCTATCGCCACCTATATTTTAAATGCCTATCGCCAACAATATCTGATAGCCTATCAGCACCTATATTCGAAATGCCCATCGGCAACTATATCTGAAATGCCTATCGGCACCTATATTTGAAATGCCTATGGGCACCTATATTTTAAATGCCTATCGTTAACTATATCTGATATGCCTATCGGCACGTGTATCTGAAATGCCTATCGGCACCTATTTTTGAAATGCCTATCGGAAACTATATCTAAAATGCCTATCGGCACCTATTTTTAAAATGCTAATCGGCAACAATATCTGAAATGCCTATCGGCACCTATATCTGAAATGCCTATCGGCACCTATTTTTGAAATGCCTATCGGAAACTACATCTGAAATGCCTATCAGCGCCTATACTTAAAATGCCTATCGGCAACCAAATCAGAAATGCCTATCGGCACCTATATCTGAAATGCCTTTCGGCATTTATATCTGAAATGCCTATCGGCACCTATATTTGAAATGCCTACCGGCACCTATATTTTAAATACCTATCGGCAACTATATCTGATATGCCTATCGACATTTATATCTGAAATGCCTATCGGCACCTATTTTTGAAATGCCTATCGGAAATTACATCTGAAATGCCTATCAGCACCTATATTTGAAATGCCTATCGGACACCATATCTGAAATGCCTATCAACACCTATATTTGAAATACCTATCGCCTTCTATATCTGAAATGCCTATCGGCTCCTATTTTTAATATGCCAATCGGCAACTATATCTGAAATGCCTATCAGCACCTATATTTGAAATGCCTATCGGTAACTATATTTGAAATGCCTTTCGGCATTTATATCTGAAATGCCTATCGGCACCTTTATTTGATATGCCTATCGCCACCTATATTTTAAATGCCTATCGGCAACTATATCTGAAATGCCTATCGGCATCTATTTCTGAAATGCCTATCGGCAACTATATCTGAAATGGCTATCGGCCCCTATATTTGAAATGCCTATCGGCACCTATATCTGAAATGCCTATCGGCACCTATTTTTAAAATGCTAATCGGCAACTATATCTGAAATGCCTATCGGCACCTATTTTTGATATGCCTATCGGAAACTACATCTGAAATGCCTATCAGCACCTATATTTGAAATGTCTATCGGCAAACATATCTGGAATACCAATCGGCACCCATAATTGAAATGCCTATCGGCTTCTATATCTGAAATGCCTATCAGCACCTATTTTTGAAATGCCAATCGGCAACTATATCTGAAATGCCTATCAGCAACTATATCTGATATGCCTATCGGCACCTATTTATGAAATGCCTATCGCCACCTATTTTTGAAATGCCTATCGGAAACTACATCTGAAATGCCTATCGGCACCTATTTTTAAAATGCCTATCGGAAACTATATCTGAAATGCCTATCGGCACCTATATCTGAAATGCCTATCGGCACCTATTTTTGAAATGCCTATCGGTAACTACATCTGAAATGCCTATCAGCACTTATATTTGAAATGCCTATCGGCAACGATATCTGAAATGCCTATCGACACCTATATTTGAAATACCTATCGGCTTCTATATCTGAAATGCCTATCGGCACCTATTTTTAAAATGCCAATCGGCAACTATATCTGAAATGCCTATCGGCACCTATATCTGAAATGCCTATCGGCACCTATTTTTGAAATGCCAATCGGAAACTACATCTGAAATGCCTATCAGCACCTATTTTTGAAATGCCTATCGGCAACGATATCTGGAATGCCTATCGGCACCTATATTTCAAATGCCTATCGGCTTCTATATCTGAAATGCCTATCGGCACCTATTTTTAAAATGCCAATCGGCAACTATATCTGAAATGCCTATCGGCACCTATATCTAAAATGCCTATCGGCAAATATATTTGAAATGCCTTTCGGCATTTATATCTGAAATGCCTATCGGCACCTATATTTGATATGCCTATCGGCACCTATATTTTAAATGCCTATCGGCACCTATATCTGAAATGCCTATCGGCACCTATTTTTAAAATGCCAATCGGCAAATATATCTAAAATGCCTATCAGACCCTATATTTGAAATGCCTATCGGCAACCAAATCAGAAATGCCTATCGGCACCTATATTTGAAATGCCTATCGGCACCTTTATCTGAAATGCCTATCAGCACCTATATTTGAAATGCCTATCAGCAACTAAATCAGAAATGCCTATCGGCAACTATATTTGAAATGCCTATCGGCACCTATATCTGAAATGCCTATCGGCACCTATTTTTAAAATGCCAATCGGCAACTATATCTGAAATGCCTATCAGCACCCATATTTGAAATGCCTATCGGCAACCATATTTGAAATGCCTATCGACAACTTTATTTTAAATACCTATCGGCTTCTATATCTGTAATGCATTCCGGCACCTATTTTTAAAATGCTAATCGGCAACTATATCTGAAATGCCTATAGGCACCTATATCTGAAATGCCTATCGGAACCTATTTTTGAAATGCCAATCGGAAACTACATCTGAAATGCCTATCAGCACCTATGTTTGAAATGCCTATCGGCACCTGTATCTGAAATGCCTATCGGCAACTATATTTGAAATGCCTTTCGGCATTTATATCTGAATTGCCTGTCGGCACTTTTATTTGATATGCCTATCGGCACCTATATTTCAAATACCTATCGGCAACTATATCTGAAATGCCTATCGGCACCTATTTTTAAAATGCCAATCGGCAAATATATCTAAAATGCCTATCAGACCCTTTATTTGAAATGCCTATCGGCAACCAAATCAGAAATGCCTATCGGCACCTATATTTGAAATGCCTATCGGCACCTATATCTGAAATGCCTATCAGCACCTATATTTGAAATGCCTATCAGCAACTAAATCAGAAATGCCTATCGGCAACTATATTTGAAATGCCTATCGGCACCTATATCTGACATGCCTATCGGCACCTATTTTTAAAATGCCAATCGGCAACTATATCTGAAATGCCTATCAGCACCCATATTTGAAATGCCTATCGGCAACCATAACCGAAATGCCTATCGACACCTATATTTTAAATACCTATCGGCTTCTATATCTGAAATGCATTCCGGCACCTATTTTTAAAATGCCAATCGGCAACTATATCTGAAATGCCTATAGGCACCTATATCTGAAATGCTTATCGGAACTTATTTTTGAAATGCCAATCGGAAACTACATCTGAAATGCCCATCAGCACCTTGTTTGAAATGCCTATCGGCAACCATATCAGGAATGCCTATCGGCACTTATATTTTAAATGCTTATCGGCTTCTATATCTGAAATGCCTATCGGCACCTATTTTTAAAATGCCAATCGGCAACTATATCTGAAATGCCTATCGGCACCTATATTGAAATGCCTATCGGCACCTATATCTGAAATGCCTATCGGCAACTATATTTGAAATGCCTTTCGGCATTTATATCTGAAATGCCTATCGGCACCTTTATTTGATATGCCTATCGGCACCTATATTTCAAATGCCTATCGGCAACTATATCTGAAATGCCTATCGGCACCTATATCTGAAATACCTATCGGCACCTATATCTGAAATGCCTATCGGCATCTATATTTGAAATGCCTTTCGGCATTTATATCTAAAATGCCTATCGGCACCTATATTTGAAATGCCTATCGGCACCTATATCTGAAATGCCTATCGGCACCTATTTTGAAAATGCCAATCGGCAACTATATCTGAAATGCCTATCAGCACCTATATTTGAAATGCCTATCGGCAACCAAATCAAAAATGCCTATCGGCACCTATATTTGAAATGCCTATCGGCACCTATATCTGAAATGCCTATCAGCACCTATATTTAAAATGCCTATCAGCAACCAAATCAGAAATGCCTATCGGCACCTATATTTGAAATGCCTATCGGCACCTATATCTGAAATGCCTATCGGACCCTATTTTTGAAATGCCAATCGGCAACTATATCTGAAATGCCTATTAGCACCCATATTTGAAATGCCTATCGGCAACCATATCTGAAATGCCTATCGACACCTATATTTGAAATACCTATCGGCTTCTATATCTGAAATGCCTATCGGCACCTATTTTTTTATAAATGCCAATCGGCAACTATATCTGAAATGCTTATCGGCACCTATATCTGAAATGCCTATCGGCACCTATTTTTGAAATGCCTATCGAAAACTACATCTGAAATGCCTATCAGCACCTATATTTGAAATGCCTATCGTCAACCATATCTGAAATGCCTATCGACACCTATATTTGTAATACCTATCGGCTTCTATATCTAAAATGCCTATCGGCACCTATTTTTAAAATGCCAATCGGCAACTATATCTGAAATGCCTATTAGCACCTATATCTGAAATGCCTATCGGCACCTATTTTTGAAATGCCTATCGGAAACTACATCTGAAATGCCTATCAGCACCTATATTTGAAATTCCTATCGGCTTTTATATCGGAAATGCCTATCGGCACCTATTTCTAAAATGCCAATCGGCAACTATATCTGAAATGCCTATCAGCAACTATATCTGATATGCCTATCGGCACCTATATCTGAAATGCCTATCGCCACCTATTTTTGAAATGCCTATCGGAAACTACATCTGAAATGCCTATCGGCACCTATTTTTAAAATGCCAATCGGCAACTATATCTGAAATGCCTATCGGCACCTATATCTGAAATGCCTATCGGCACCTATTTTTGAAATGCCTATCGGAAACTACATCTGAAATGCCTATCAGCACTTATATTTGAAATGCCTATCGGCAACCATATCTGAAATGCCTATCGACACCTATATTTGAAATACCTATCGGCTTCTATATCTGAAATGCCTATCGACACCTATTTTTAAAATGCCAATCGGCAACTATATCTGAAATGCCTATCGGCACCTATATCTGAAATGCCTATCGGCACCTATATCTGAAATGCCTATCGGCAACTATATTTGAAATGCCTTTCGGCATTTAAATCTGAAATGCCTATCGGCACCTATATCTGATATGCTTATCGGCACCTATATTTCAAATGCCTATCGGCAACTATATCTAAAATGCCTATCGGCACCTATATTTGAAATGCCTATCGGCACCTATATCTGAAATGCCTATCGGCACCTATTTTTAAAATGTTAATCGGCAACTATATCTGAAATGCCTATCAGCACCTATATTTGAAATGCCTATCGGCAACCAAATCAGAAATACCTATCGGCACCTATATTTGAAATGCCTATCGGCACCTATATCTGAAATGCCTATCAGCACCTATATTTGAAATGCCTATCAGCAACCAAATCAGAAATGCCTATTGGCACCTATATTTGAAATGCCTATCGGCACCTATATCTGAAATGCCTATCGGCACCTATTTTTTAAATGCCAATCGGCAACTATATCTGAAATGCCTATCAGCACCCATATTTGAAATGCCTATCGGCAACCATATCTGAAATGCCTATCGACACCTATATTTGAAATACCTATCGGCTTCTATATCTGAAATGCCTATCGGCACCTATTTTTAAAATGCCAATCGGCAACTGTATCTGAAATGCCTATAGGCACCTATATCTAAAATGCCTATCGGCACCTATTTTTGAAATGCCTATCGGAAACTACATCTGAAATGCCTATCAGCACCTATATTTGAAATGACTATCGGCAACCATATCTGGAATGCCTATCGGCACTTATATTTGAAATGCCTATCGGCTTCTATATCTGAAATGCCTATCGGCACCAATTTTTAAAATGCCAATCGGCAACTATATCTGAAATGCCTATCAACACCTATATCTGAAATGCCTATCGGCACCTATTTTTGAAATGCCAATCGGAAACTACATCTGAAATGCCTATCAGCACCTATATTTGAAATGCCTATCGGCAACCAAATGAGAAATGCCTATCGGCACCTATACCTGAAATGCCTTTCAGCATTTATATCTGAAATGCCTATCGGCACCAATATTTGAAATGCCTATCGGCACCTATTTTCTAAAATGCCAATCGGCAACTATATCTGAAATGCCTATCGGCACCTATATTTTAAATGCCTATCGGCACCTATATCTGAAATGCCTATCGGCACCTATTTTTAAAATGCCAATCGGCAACTATATCTGAAATGACTATCGACACCTATATTTGAAATACTTATCGGCTTCTATATCTGAAATGCCTATCGGCACCTATTTTTGAAATGCAAATCGGCAACTATATCTGAAATGCCTATCGGTACCTATATCTGAAATGCCTATCGGCACCTATTTTTGAAATGCCTATCGGCAACCATATCTGAAATGACTATCGGCACCTATTTTTGAAATGCAAATCGGCAACTATATCTGAAATGCCTGTCGGCACCTATATCTGAAATGCCTATCGGCACATATTTTTGAAATGCCCATCGGAAACTACATCTGAAATGCCTATCAGCACCTATATTTGAAATGACTATCGGCAACCATATCTGGAATGCCTATCGGCACCTATATTTGAAATGCCTATCGGCCTCTATATCTAAAATGCCTATCGGCACCTATTTTTAAAATGCCAATCGGCAACTATATCTGAAATGCCTATCGGCACCTATATCTGAAATGCCTATCGGCACCTATTTTTGAAATGCCTATCGGAAACTACATCTAAAATGCCTATCAGCACCTATATTTGAAATGCCTATCGGCAACCAAATCAGAAATGCCTATCGGCAACTATTTTTAAAATGCCTATCGGAAACTACATCTGAAATGCCTATCGGCACCTATATTTAAAATACCTATCGGCTTCGAAATCTGAAATGCCTATCGGCACCTATTTTTAAAATGCCAATCGGCAACTATATCTGAAATGCCTATCGGCACCTATATCTGAAATGCCTATCGGCACCTATTTTTGAAATGCCTATCGAAAACTACATCTGAAGTGCCTATCAGCACCTATATTTGAAATGCCTATCGGCAACCATATCTGGAATGCCTATCGGCACCTATATTTGAAATGCCTATCGGCTTCTATATCTGAAATGCCTATCGGCACCTATTTTTAAAATGCCAATCGGCAACTATAACTGAAATGCCCATCAGCAGCTATATTTGAAATGCCTATCGGCAACCATATCAGAAAGGCCTATCGACACCTATATTTGAAATACCTATCGGCTTCTATTTTTGAAATGCCTATCGGCACCTATTTTTAAAATGCCAATCGGCAACTATATCTGAAATGCCTATCGGCACCTATATTTGAAATGATTATCGGCTTCTATATCTGAAATGCCTATCGGCAACTATATTTGAAATGCCTTTCGGCATTTATATCTGAAATGCCTATCGGCACCTATATTTGATATGCCTATCGGCACCTATATTTCAAATGCCTATCGGCAACTATATCTGAAATGCCTATCGGCATCTATTTCTGAAATGCCTATCGGCAACTATATCTAAAATGCCTATCGGCACCTATATTTGAAATGCCTATCGGCACCTATATCTGAAATGCCTATCGGCACCTATTTTTAAAATGCCAATCGGCAACTATATCTGAAATGCCTATTAGCACCTATATTTGAATTGCCTATCGGCAACCAAATCAGAAATGCCTATCGGCACCTATATTTGAAATGCCTATCGGCACCTATATCTGAAATGCCTATCAGCACCTATATTTGAAATGCCTATCAGCAACCAAATCAGAAATGCCTATCGGCACCTATTTTTGAAATGCCAATCGGCAACTATATCTGAAATGCCTATCGGCACCTATATCTGAAATGCCTATCGGCACCTTTTTTTGAAATGCCTATCGGAAACTACATCTGAAGTGCCTATCAGCACCTATATTTGAAATGCCTATCGGCAACCATATCTGGAATACCAATCGGCACCTATATTTGAAATGCCTATCGGCTTCTATATCTGAAATGCCTATCGGCACCTATTTTTGAAATGCCTATCGGAAACTATATCTAAAATGCCTATCGGCACCTATTTTTAAAATGCTAATCCGCAACTATATCTGATATGCCTATCGGCACCTATATATAAAATGCCTATCGCCACCTATTTTTGAAATGCCTATCGGAAACTACATCTGAAATGCCTATCGGCACCTATTTTTAAAATGCCAATCGGCAACTATATCTAAAATGCCTATCAGCACCTATATCTGAAATGCCTATCGGCACTTATTTTTGAAATGCCAATCTGAAACTACATCTGAAATGCCTATCAGCACCTATATTTGAAATGCCTATCGGCAACCATATCTGGAATGCCTATCGGCACCTATATTTCAAATGCCTATCGGCTTCTATATCTGAAATGCCTATCGGCACCTATTTTTAAAATGCCAATCGGCAACTATATTTGAAATGCCTATCGGCACCTATATCTGAAATGCCTATCGGCACCTATATCTGAAATGCCTATCGGCAACTATATTTAAAATCCCTTTCGGCATTTATATCTGAAATGCCTATCGGCACCGATATTTGAGATGCCTATCGGCACCTATATTTTAAATGCCTATCAGCAACTATATATGAAATGCCTATCGGCATCTATTTCTGAAATGCCTATCGGCAACTATATTTAAAATGCCTATCGGCACCTATATTTGAAATGCCTATCGGCAACCAAATCAGAAATGCCTATCGGCACCTATATCTGAAATGCCTATCAGCACCTATATTTGAAATGCCTATCAGCAACTAAATCAGAAATGCCTATCGGCAACTATATTTGAAATGCCTTTCGGCACCTATATCTGAAATGCCTATCGGCACCTATTTTTAAAATGCCAATCGGCAACTATATCTGAAATGCCTATCAGCACCCATATTGGAAATGCCTATCGGCAACCATATCTGAAATGCCTATCGACACCTATATTTGAAATACCTATCGGCTTCTATATCTGAAATGCCTATCGGCACCTATTTTTAAAATGCCAATCGGCAACTGTATCTGAAATGCCTATCGGCACCTATATCTGAAATGCCTATCGGCATCTATTTTTTAAATGCCTATCGGAAACTACATCTGAAATGCCTATCAGCACCTATATTTGAAATGCCTATCGGCAACCATATCAGGAATACCTATCGGCACCTATATTTGAAATGCTTATCGGCTTCTATATCTGAAATGCCTATCGGCACCTATTTTTAAAATGCCAATCGGCAACTATATCTGAAATGCCTGTCAGCAACTATATCTGATATGCCTATCGGCACCCACATCTGAAATGCCTATCGGCACCTATTTTTGAAATGCCTATCGGAAACTACATCTAAAATAAAATCGGCACCTATTTTTAAAATGCCAGTCGGCAACTATATCTGAAATGCCTATCGGCACCAATTTTTGAAATGCCCATCGGAAACTACATCTGAAATGCCTATCAGCACCTATATTTGAAATGCCTATCGGCAACCATATCTGAAATGCCTATCGACACCTATATTGGAAATACCTAACGGCTTCTATATCTGAAATGCCTATCGGCACCTATATTTGAAATGCCTATTGGCACCTATATTTTGAATGCCTTTTGGCAACTATATCTGATATGCCTATCGGCACCAATATTTGAAATGCCTGTCGGAAACTACATCTGAAATGCCTATTGGCACCTATTTTTAAATCGGCAACTATATCTGAAATGCCTATCGGCACCTATATCTGAAATGCCTATTGGCACCTATTTTTGAAATGCCTATCGGAAACTACATCTGAAATACCTACCAGCACCTATATTTGAAATGCCTATCGGCAACCATATCTGGAATGCCTATCGGCACCTATATTTGAAATGCATATCGGCTTCTATATCTGAAATGCCTATCGGCACCTATTTTTAAAATGCCAATCGGCAACTATATCTGAAATGCCTATCGGCACCTATATCTGAAATGCCTATCGGCACCTATTTTTGAAATGCCTATCGGAAACTACATCTGAAATGCCTATCAGCACCTATATTTGAAATGCCTATCGGCAACCATATCTGGAATGCCTATCGGCACCTATATTTGAAATGCTTATCGGCTTCTATATCTGAAATGCCTATCGGCACCTATTTTTAAAATGCCAATCGGCAACTATATCTGAAATGCCTATCAGCAACTATATCTGATATGCCTATCGGCACCTATATATGAAATGCCTATCGCCACCTATTTTTTAAATGCCTATGGGCACCTATTTTTAAAATGCCTATCGGCAACTATATCTGAAATGCCTATCGGCACCTATATCTGAAATGCCTATCGCCACCTATTTTTGAAATGCCTATCGGAAACTACATCTGAAATGCCTATCAGCACTTATATTTGAAATGCCTATCGGCAACCATATCTGAAATGCCTATCGACACCTATATTTGAAATACCTATCGGCTTCTATATCTGAAATGCCTATCGGCACCTATTTTTAAAATGCCAATCGGCAACTATATCTGAAATGCCTATCGGCACCTATATCTGAAATGCCTATCGGCACCTATTTTTGAAATGCCAATCGGAAACTACATCTGAAATGCCTATCAGCACCTATATTTGAAATGCCTATCGGCAACCATATCTGGAATGCCTATCGGCACCTATATTTCAAATGCCTATCGGCTTCTATATCTGTAATGCCTATCGGCACCTATTTTTAAAATGCCAATCGGCAACTATATCTGAAATGCCTATCGGCACCTATATCTAAAATGCCTATCGGCACCTATATTTGAAATGCCTATCGGCAACTATATTTGAAATGCCTTTCGGCATTTATATCTGAAATGCCTATCGGCACCTATATTTAATATGCCTATCGGCACCTATATTTTAAATGCCTATCGGCACCTATATTTGAAATGCCTACCGGCACCTATATCTGAAATGCCTATCGGCACCTATTTTTAAAATGCCAATCGGCAAATATATCTAAAATGCCTATCAGCACCTATATTTGAAATGCCTATCGGCAACCAAATCAGAAATGCCTATCGGCACCTATATTTGAAATGCCTATCAGCACCTATATTTGAAATGCCTATCGGCAACCATATCAGGAATACCTATCGGCACCTATATTTGAAATGCCTATCGGCTTCTATATCTGAAATGCCTATCGATACCTATATCTGAAATGCCTATCGGCACCTATTTTTGAAATGCCTATCGGAAACTACATCTGAAATGCCTATCAGCACCTATATTTGAAATGCCTATCGGCAACCATATCTGGAATGCCTATCGGCACCTATATTTCAAATGCCTATCGGCTTCTATATCTGTAATGCCTATCGGCACCTATTTTTAAAATGCCAATCGGCAACTATATCTGAAATGCCTATCGGCACCTATATCTGAAATGCCTATCAGCACCTATATTTGAAATGCCTATCGGCAACCATATCTGAAATGCCTATCGACGCCTATATTTGAAATACCTATCGGCTTCTATATCTGAAATGCCTATCGGCACCTATTTTTAAAATGCCAATCGGCAACTATATCTGAAATGCCTATTAGCACCTATATCTGAAATGCCTATCGGCACCTATTTTTGAAATGCTTATCGGAAACTACATCTGAAATGCCTATCAGCACCTATATTTGAAATGCCTATCGGCAACCATATCTGGAATACCTATCAGCACCTATATTTGAAATGCCTATCGGCTTTTATATCTGAAATGCCTATCGGCACCTATTTCTTAAATGCCAATCGGCAACTATATCTGAAATGCCTATCAGCAACTATATCTGATATGCCTATCGGCACCTTTATCTGAAATGCCTATCGCCACCTATTTTTGAAATGCCTATCGGAAAATACATCTGAAATGCCTATCAGCACTTATATTTGAAATGCCTATCGGCAACCATATCTGAAATGCCTATCGACACCTATATTTGAAATACCTATCGGCTTCTATATCTGAAATGCCTATCGGCACATATTTTTAAAATGCCAATCGGCAACTATATCTGAAATGCCTATAGGCACCTTTATCTGAAATGCCTATCGGCACCTATTTTCGAAATGCCAATCGGAAACTACATATGAAATGCCTATCAGTACCTATATTTGAAATGCCTATCGGCAACCATATCTGGAATGCCTATCGGCACTTATATTTTAAATGCCTTTCGGCTTCTATATCTGAAATGCCTATCGGCACCTATTTTTAAAATGCTAATCGGCAACTATATCTGAAATACCTATCGCCACCTATATCTGAAATGCCTATCGGCACCTATATCTGAAATGCCTATCGGCAACTATATTTGAAATGCCTTTCGGCATTTATATCTGAAATGCCTATCGGCACCTATATTTGATATACCTATCGGCACCTATATTTCAAATGCCTATCGGCAACTATATCTGAAATGCCTATCGGCATCTATTTCTGAAATGCCTATAGGCAACTATATCTAAAATGCCTATCGGCACCTATATTTGAAATGCCTATCGGCACCTATATCTGAAATGCCTATCAGCACCTATTTTTAAAATGCCAATCGGCAACTATATCTGAAATGCCTATCAGCACCTATATTTGAAATGCCTATCGGCAACCAAATCAGAAATGGCTATCGGCACCTATATTTGAAATGCCTATCGGCACCTATATCTGAAATGCCTATCAGCACCTATATTTGAAATGCCTATCAGCAACCAAATCAGAAATGCCTATCGGCACCTATATTTGAAATGCCTATCGGCACCTATATCTGAAATGCCTATCGGCACCTATTTTTAAAATGCCAATCGGCAACTATATCTGAAATGCCTATTAGCACCCATAATTGAAATGCCTATCGGCAAACATATCTGAAATGCCTATCGACACCTATATTTGAAATACCTATCGGCTTCTATATCTGAAATGCCTATAAGCACCTATTTTTAAAATGCCAATCGGCAACTATATCTGAAATGCCTATCGGCACCTATATCTGAAATGCCTATCGGCACCTATTTTTGAAGTGCCTATCGGAAACAACATCTGAAATGCCTATCAGCACCTATATTTGAAATGCCTATCAGCAACCAAATCTGAAATGCCTATCGGCACCTATATTTGAAATGCCTATCGGCTTCTATATCTGAAATGCCTATCGGCACCTATTTTTAAAATGCCAATCGGCAACTATATCTGAAATGCCTATCGGCATCTATATCTGAAATGCCTATCGGCACCTATTTTTGAAATGTCTATCGGAAACTACATCTGAAATGCCTATCGGCACCTATATTTGAAATGCCTATCGGCAACCAAATCAGAAATGCCTATCGGCACCTATATCTGAAATGCCTTTCGGCATTTATATCTGAAATGCCTATCGGCACCTATATTTGAAATGCCTATCGGCACCTATATTTTAAATGCCTATCGGCAACTATATCTGATATGCCTATCGGCACTTATATCTGAAATGCCTTTCGGCACCTATTTTTGAAATGCCTATCGGAAACTACATCTGAAATGCCTATCGGCACCTATTTTTAAAATGCCAATCGGCAACTATATCTGAAATGCCTATCGGCAACCAAATCAGAAATGCCTATCGGCACCTATATCTGAAATGCCTATCGGAACCTATTTTTAAAATGCCAATCGGCAACTATATCTGAAATGCCTATCAGCACCCATATTTGAAATGCCTATCGGCAACCATATCTGAGATGACTATCGACACCTATATTTGAAATACTTATCGGCTTCTATACCTAAAATGCCTATCGGCACCTATTTTTAAAATGTAAATCGGCAACTATATTTGAAATGCCTATCGGCACCTATATCTGAAATGCCTATCGGCACCTATTTTTGAAATGCCTATCGGAAATTACATCTGAAATGCCTATCAGCACCTATATTTGAAATGACTATCGGCAACCATATCTGGAATGCCTATCGGCACCTATATTTGAAGTGCCTATCGGCTTCTATATCTAAAATGCCTATCGGCACCTATTTTTAAAATGCCAATCGGCAACTATATCTGAAATGCCTATCGGCACCTATATCTGAAATGCCTATCGGCACCTATTTTTGAAATGCCTATCAAAAACTACATCTAAAATGCCTATCAGCACCTATATTTGAAAGGCCTATCGGCAACCAAATCAGAAATGCCTATCGGCACTTATATCTCAAATGCCTTTAAGCATTTATATCTGAAATGCCTATCGGCACCTATATTTTAAATGCCTATCGGCAACTATATCTGATATGCCTATCGGCACTTATATCTGAAATGCCTATCGGCACCTATTTTTGAAATGCCTATCGGAAACTACATCTGAAATGCCTATCGGCACCTATTTTTAAAATGCCAATCGGCAACTATATCTGAAATGCCTATCGGCACCTATATCTGAAATGCCTATCGGAAACTACATCTGAAATGCCTATCAGCACCTATATTTAAAATGCCTATCGGCAACCATATCTCAAATGCCTATCGACACCTATATTTAAAATACCTATCGGCTTCGAAATCTGAAATGCCTATCGGCACCTATTTTTAAAATGCCAATCGGCAACTATATCTGAAATGCCTATCGGCACCTATATCTGAAATGCCTATCGGCACCTATTTTTGAAATGCCTATCGGAAACTACATCTGAAGTGCCTATCAGCACCTATATTTGAAATGCCTATCGGCACCTATTTTTAAAATGCCAATCGGCAACTATATCTGAAATGCCTATCGGCACCTATATCTGAAATGCCTATCGGCACCTATTTTTAAAATGCTAATCGGCAACTATATCTAAAATGCCTATCGGCACCTATATCTGAAATGCCTATCGGCACCTATATCTGAAATGCCTATCGGCACCTATTTTAGAAATGCCTATCGGAAACTACATCTGAAATGCCTATCAGCACCTATATTTAAAATGCCTATCGGCAACCATATCTCAAATGCCTATCGACACCTATATTTAAAATACCTATCGGCTTCGAAATCTGAAATGCCTATCGGCACCTATTTTTAAAATGCCAATCGGCCACTATATCTGAAATGCCTATCGGCACCTATATCTGAAATGCCTATCGGCACCTATTTTTGAAATGCCTATCGGAAACTACATCTGAAGTGCCTATCAGCACCTATATTTGAAATGCCTATCGGCAACCATATCTGGAATGCCTATCGGCACCTATATTTGAAATGCCTATCGGCTTCTATATCTGAAATGCCTATCGGCACCTATTTTTAAAATGCCAATCGGCAACCATATCTGAAATGCCCATCAGCACCTATATTTGAAATGCCTATCGGCAACCATATCTGAAAGGCCTATCGACACCTATATTTGAAATACCTATCGGCTTCTATATCTGAAATGCCTATCGGCACCTATTTTTAAAATGCCAATCGGCAACTATATCTGAAATGCCTATCGGCACCTATATTTGAAATGATTATCGGCTTCTATATCTGAAATGCCTATCGGCACCTATTTTTAAAATGCCAATCGGCAACTATATCTGAAATGCCTATCGGCACCTATATCTGAAATGTATATCGGCACCTATTTTTGAAATGCCTATCGGAAACTACATCTGAAATGCCTATCAGCACTTATATTTGAAATGCCTATCGGCAACCATATCTGAAATGCCTATCGACACCTATATTTGAAATACCTATCGGCTTCTATATCTGAAATGCCTATCGACACCTATTTTTAAAATGCCAATCGGCAACTATATCTGAAATGCCTATCGGCACCTATATCTGAAATGCCTATCGGCACCTATATCTGAAATGCCTATCGGCAACTATATTTGAAATGCCTTTCGGCATTTAAATCTGAAATGCCTATCGGCACCTATATCTGATATGCTTATCGGCACCTATATTTCAAATGCCTATCGGCAACTATATCTAAAATGCCTATCGGCACCTATATTTGAAATGCCTATCGGCACCTATATCTGAAATGCCTATCGGCACCTATTTTTAAAATGTTAATCGGCAACTATATCTGAAATGCCTATCAGCACCTATATTTGAAATGCCTATCGGCAACCAAATCAGAAATACCTATCGGCACCTATATTTGAAATGCCTATCGGCACCTATATCTGAAATGCCTATCAGCACCTATATTTGAAATGCCTATCAGCAACCAAATCAGAAATGCCTATCGGCACCTATATTTGAAATGCCTATCGGCACCTATATCTGAAATGCCTATCGGCACCTATTTTTTAAATGCCAATCGGCAACTATATCTGAAATGCCTATCAGCACCCATATTTGAAATGCCTATCGGCAACCATATCTGAAATGCCTATCGACACCTATATTTGAAATACCTATCGGCTTCTATATCTGAAATGCCTATCGGCACCTATTTTTAAAATGCCAATCGGCAACTGTATCTGAAATGCCTATAGGCACCTATATCTAAAATGCCTATCGGCACCTATTTTTGAAATGCCTATCGGAAACTACATCTGAAATGCCTATCAGCACCTATATTTGAAATGACTATCGGCAACCATATCTGGAATGCCTATCGGCACTTATATTTGAAATGCCTATCGGCTTCTATATCTGAAATGCCTATCGGCACCAATTTTTAAAATGCCAATCGGCAACTATATCTGAAATGCCTATCAACACCTATATCTGAAATGCCTATCGGCACCTATTTTTGAAATGCCAATCGGAAACTACATCTGAAATGCCTATCAGCACCTATATTTGAAATGCCTATCGGCAACCAAATGAGAAATGCCTATCGGCACCTATACCTGAAATGCCTTTCAGCATTTATATCTGAAATGCCTATCGGCACCAATATTTGAAATGCCTATCGGCACCTATTTTCTAAAATGCCAATCGGCAACTATATCTGAAATGCCTATCGGCACCTATATTTTAAATGCCTATCGGCACCTATATCTGAAATGCCTATCGGCACCTATTTTTAAAATGCCAATCGGCAACTATATCTGAAATGACTATCGACACCTATATTTGAAATACTTATCGGCTTCTATATCTGAAATGCCTATCGGCACCTATTTTTGAAATGCAAATCGGCAACTATATCTGAAATGCCTATCGGTACCTATATCTGAAATGCCTATCGGCACCTATTTTTGAAATGCCTATCGGCAACCATATCTGAAATGACTATCGGCACCTATTTTTGAAATGCAAATCGGCAACTATATCTGAAATGCCTGTCGGCACCTATATCTGAAATGCCTATCGGCACCTATTTTTGAAATGCCTATCGGAAACTACATCTGAAATGCCTATCAGCACATATATTTGAAATGACTATCGGCAACCATATCTGGAATGCCTATCGGCACCTATATTTGAAATGCCTATCGGCCTCTATATCTAAAATGCCTATCGGCACCTATTTTTAAAATGCCAATCGGCAACTATATCTGAAATGCCTATCGGCACCTATATCTGAAATGCCTATCGGCACCTATATCTGAAATGCCTATCAGCACCTATATTTGAAATGCCTATCGGCAACCATATCTGAAATGCCTATCGACGCCTATATTTGAAATACCTATCGGCTTCTATATCTGAAATGCCTATCGGCACCTATTTTTAAAATGCCAATCGGCAACTATATCTGAAATGCCTATTAGCACCTATATCTGAAATGCCTATCGGCACCTATTTTTGAAATGCTTATCGGAAACTACATCTGAAATGCCTATCAGCACCTATATTTGAAATGCCTATCGGCAACCATATCTGGAATACCTATCAGCACCTATATTTGAAATGCCTATCAACTTTTATATCTGAAATGCCTATCGGCACCTATTTCTTAAATGCCAATCGGCAACTATATCTGAAATGCCTATCAGCAACTATATCTGATATGCCTATCGGCACCTTTATCTGAAATGCCTATCGCCACCTATTTTTGAAATGCCTATCGGAAAATACATCTGAAATGCCTATCAGCACTTATATTTGAAATGCCTATCGGCAACCATATCTGAAATGCCTATCGACACCTATATTTGAAATACCTATCGGCTTCTATATCTGAAATGCCTATCGGCACATATTTTTAAAATGCCAATCGGCAACTATATCTGAAATGCCTATAGGCACCTTTATCTGAAATGCTTATCGGCACCTATTTTCGAAATGCCAATCGGAAACTACATATGAAATGCCTATCAGTACCTATATTTGAAATGCCTATCGGCAACCATATCTGGAATGCCTATCGGCACTTATATTTTAAATGCCTTTCGGCTTCTATATCTGAAATGCCTATCGGCACCTATTTTTAAAATGCTAATCGGCAACTATATCTGAAATACCTATCGCCACCTATATCTGAAATGCCTATCGGCACCTATATCTGAAATGCCTATCGGCAACTATATTTGAAATGCCTTTCGGCATTTATATCTGAAATGCCTATCGGCACCTATATTTGATATGCCTATCGGCACCTATATTTCAAATGCCTATCGGCAACTATATCTGAAATGCCTATCGGCATCTATTTCTGAAATGCCTATAGGCAACTATATCTAAAATGCCTATCGGCACCTATATTTGAAATGCCTATCGGCACCTATATCTGAAATGCCTGTCAGCACCTATTTTTAAAATGCCAATCGGCAACTATATCTGAAATGCCTATCAGCACCTATATTTGAAATGCCTATCGGCAACCAAATCAGAAATGGCTATCGGCACCTATATTTGAAATGCCTATCGGCACCTATATCTGAAATGCCTATCGGCACCTATTTTTAAAATGCCAATCGGCAAATATATCTGAAATGCCTATTAGCACCCATAATTGAAATGCCTATCGGCAAACATATCTGAAATGCCTATCGACACCTATATTTGAAATACCTATCGGCTTCTATATCTGAAATGCCTATAAGCACCTATTTTTAAAATGCCAATCGGCAACTATATCTGAAATGCCTATCGGCACCTATATCTGAAATGCCTATCGGCACCTATTTTTGAAGTGCCTATCGGAAACTACATCTGAAATGCCTATCAGCACCTATATTTGAAATGCCTATCAGCAACCAAATCTGAAATGCCTATCGGCACCTATATTTGAAATGCCTATCGGCTTCTATATCTGAAATGCCTATCGGCACCTATTTTTAAAATGCCAATCGGCAACTATATCTGAAATGCCTATCGGCATCTATATCTGAAATGCCTATCGGCACCTATTTTTGAAATGCCTATCGGAAACTACATCTGAAATGCCTATCGGCACCTATATTTGAAATGCCTATCGGCAACCAAATCAGAAATGCCTATCGGCACCTATATCTGAAATGCCTTTCGGCATTTATATCTGAAATGCCTATCGGCACCTATATTTGAAATGCCTATCGGCACCTATATTTTAAATGCCTATCGGCAACTATATCTGATATGCCTATCGGCACTTATATCTGAAATGCCTTTCGGCACCTATTTTTGAAATGCCTATCGGAAACTACATCTGAAATGCCTATCGGCACCTATTTTTAAAATGCCAATCGGCAACTATATCTGAAATGCCTATCGGCAACCAAATCAGAAATGCCTATCGGCACCTATATCTGAAATGCCTATCGGAACCTATTTTTAAAATGCCAATCGGCAACTATATCTGAAATGCCTATCAGCACCCATATTTGAAATGCCTATCGGCAACCATATCTGAGATGACTATCGACACCTATATTTGAAATACTTATCGGCTTCTATACCTAAAATGCCTATCGGCACCTATTTTTAAAATGTAAATCGGCAACTATATTTGAAATGCCTATCGGCACCTATATCTGAAATGCCTATCGGCACCTATTTTTGAAATGCCTATCGGAAATTACATCTGAAATGCCTATCAGCACCTATATTTGAAATGACTATCGGCAACCATATCTGGAATGCCTATCGGCACCTATATTTGAAGTGCCTATCGGCTTCTATATCTAAAATGCCTATCGGCACCTATTTTTAAAATGCCAATCGGCAACTATATCTGAAATGCCTATCGGCACCTATATCTGAAATGCCTATCGGCACCTATTTTTGAAATGCCTATCAAAAACTACATCTAAAATGCCTATCAGCACCTATATTTGAAATGCCTATCGGCAACCAAATCAGAAATGCCTATCGGCACTTATATCTCAAATGCCTTTAGGGATTTATATCTGAAATGCCTATCGGCACCTATATTTTAAATGCCTATCGGCAACTATATCTGATATGCCTATCGGCACTTATATCTGAAATGCCTATCGGCACCTATTTTTGAAATGCCTATCGGAAACTACATCTGAAATGCCTATCGGCACCTATTTTTAAAATGCCAATCGGCAACTATATCTGAAATGCCTATCGGCACCTATATCTGAAATGCCTATCGGCACCTATTTTAGAAATGCCTATCGGAAACTACATCTGAAATGCCTATCAGCACCTATATTTAAAATGCCTATCGGCAACCATATCTCAAATGCCTATCGACACCTATATTTAAAATACCTATCGGCTTCGAAATCTGAAATGCCTATCGGCACCTATTTTTAAAATGCCAATCGGCAACTATATCTGAAATGCCTATCGGCACCTATATCTGAAATGCCTATCGGCACCTATTTTTGAAATGCCTATCGGAAACTACATCTGAAGTGCCTATCAGCACCTATATTTGAAATGCCTATCGGCACCTATTTTTAAAATGCCAATCGGCAACTATATCTGAAATGCCTATCGGCACCTATATCTGAAATGCCTATCGGCACCTATATCTGAAATGCCTATCGGCACCTATTTTTAAAATGCTAATCGGCAACTATATCTAAAATGCCTATCGGCACCTATATCTGAAATGCCTATCGGCACCTATATCTGAAATGCCTATCGGCACCTATTTTAGAAATGCCTATCGGAAACTACATCTGAAATGCCTATCAGCACCTATATTTAAAATGCCTATCGGCAACCATATCTCAAATGCCTATCGACACCTATATTTAAAATACCTATCGGCTTCGAAATCTGAAATGCCTATCGGCACCTATTTTTAAAATGCCAATCGGCAACTATATCTGAAATGCCTATCGGCACCTATATCTGAAATGCCTATCGGCACCTATTTTTGAAATGCCTATCGGAAACTACATCTGAAGTGCCTATCAGCACCTATATTTGAAATGCCTATCGGCAACCATATCTGGAATGCCTATCGGCACCTATATTTGAAATGCCTATCGGCTTCTATATCTGAAATGCCTATCGGCACCTATTTTTAAAATGCCAATCGGCAACCATATCTGAAATGCCCATCAGCACCTATATTTGAAATGCCTATCGGCAACCATATCTGAAAGGCCTATCGACACCTATATTTGAAATACCTATCGGCTTCTATATCTGAAATGCCTATCGGCACCTATTTTTAAAATGCCAATCGGCAACTATATCTGAAATGCCTATCGGCACCTATATTTGAAATGATTATCGGCTTCTATATCTGAAATGCCTATCGGCACCTATTTTTAAAATGCCAATCGGCAACTATATCTGAAATGCCTATCGGCACCTATATCTGAAATGTATATCGGCACCTATTTTTGAAATGCCTATCGGAAACTACATCTGAAATGCCTATCAGCACTTATATTTGAAATGCCTATCGGCAACCATATCTGAAATGCCTATCGACACCTATATTTGAAATACCTATCGGCTTCTATATCTGAAATGCCTATCGACACCTATTTTTAAAATGCCAATCGGCAACTATATCTGAAATGCCTATCGGCACCTATATCTGAAATGCCTATCGGCACCTATATCTGAAATGCCTATCGGCAACTATATTTGAAATGCCTTTCGGCATTTAAATCTGAAATGCCTATCGGCACCTATATCTGATATGCTTATCGGCACCTATATTTCAAATGCCTATCGGCAACTATATCTAAAATGCCTATCGGCACCTATATTTGAAATGCCTATCGGCACCTATATCTGAAATGCCTATCGGCACCTATTTTTAAAATGTTAATCGGCAACTATATCTGAAATGCCTATCAGCACCTATATTTGAAATGCCTATCGGCAACCAAATCAGAAATACCTATCGGCACCTATATTTGAAATGCCTATCGGCACCTATATCTGAAATGCCTATCAGCACCTATATTTGAAATGCCTATCAGCAACCAAATCAGAAATGCCTATCGGCACCTATATTTGAAATGCCTATCGGCACCTATATCAGAAATGCCTATCGGCACCTATTTTTTAAATGCCAATCGGCAACTATATCTGAAATGCCTATCAGCACCCATATTTGAAATGCCTATCGGCAACCATATCTGAAATGCCTATCGACACCTATATTTGAAATACCTATCGGCTTCTATATCTGAAATGCCTATCGGCACCTATTTTTAAAATGCCAATCGGCAACTGTATCTGAAATGCCTATAGGCACCTATATCTAAAATGCCTATCGGCACCTATTTTTGAAATGCCTATCGGAAACTACATCTGAAATGCCTATCAGCACCTATATTTGAAATGACTATCGGCAACCATATCTGGAATGCCTATCGGCACTTATATTTGAAATGCCTATCGGCTTCTATATCTGAAATGCCTATCGGCACCAATTTTTAAAATGCCAATCGGCAACTATATCTGAAATGCCTATCAACACCTATATCTGAAATGCCTATCGGCACCTATTTTTGAAATGCCAATCGGAAACTACATCTGAAATGCCTATCAGCACCTATATTTGAAATGCCTATCGGCAACCAAATGAGAAATGCCTATCGGCACCTATACCTGAAATGCCTTTCAGCATTTATATCTGAAATGCCTATCGGCACCAATATTTGAAATGCCTATCGGCACCTATTTTCTAAAATGCCAATCGGCAACTATATCTGAAATGCCTATCGGCACCTATATTTTAAATGCCTATCGGCACCTATATCTGAAATGCCTATCGGCACCTATTTTTAAAATGCCAATCGGCAACTATATCTGAAATGACTATCGACACCTATATTTGAAATACTTATCGGCTTCTATATCTGAAATGCCTATCGGCACCTATTTTTGAAATGCAAATCGGCAACTATATCTGAAATGCCTATCGGTACCTATATCTGAAATGCCTATCGGCACCTATTTTTGAAATGCCTATCGGCAACCATATCTGAAATGACTATCGGCACCTATTTTTGAAATGCAAATCGGCAACTATATCTGAAATGCCTGTCGGCACCTATATCTGAAATGCCTATCGGCACCTATTTTTGAAATGCCTATCGGAAACTACATCTGAAATGCCTATCAGCACCTATATTTGAAATGACTATCGGCAACCATATCTGGAATGCCTATCGGCACCTATATTTGAAATGCCTATCGGCCTCTATATCTAAAATGCCTATCGGCACCTATTTTTAAAATGCCAATCGGCAACTATATCTGAAATGCCTATCGGCACCTATATCTGAAATGCCTATCGGCACCTATTTTTGAAATGCCTATCGGAAACTACATCTGTAGTGCCTATCAGCACCTATATTTGAAATGCCTATCGGCAACCATATCTGGAATGCCTATCGGCACCTATATTTGAAATGCCTATCGGCTTCTATATCTGAAATGCCTATCGGCACCTATTTTTAAAATGCCAATCGGCAACTATAACTGAAATGCCCATCAGCAGCTATATTTGAAATGCCTATCGGCAACCATATCAGAAAGGCCTATCGACACCTATATTTGAAATACCTATCGGCTTCTATTTTTGAAATGCCTATCGGCACCTATTTTTAAAATGCCAATCGGCAACTATATCTGAAATGCCTATCGGCACCTATATTTGAAATGATTATCGGCTTCTATATCTGAAATGCCTATCGGCAACTATATTTGAAATGCCTTTCGGCATTTATATCTGAAATGCCTATCGGCACCTATATTTGATATGCCTATCGGCACCTATATTTCAAATGCCTATCGGCAACTATATCTGAAATGCCTATCGGCATCTATTTCTGAAATGCCTATCGGCAACTATATCTAAAATGCCTATCGGCACCTATATTTGAAATGCCTATCGGCACCTATATCTGAAATGCCTATCGGCACCTATTTTTAAAATGCCAATCGGCAACTATATCTGAAATGCCTATTAGCACCTATATTTGAATTGCCTATCGGCAACCAAATCAGAAATGCCTATCGGCACCTATATTTGAAATGCCTATCGGCACCTATATCTGAAATGCCTATCAGCACCTATATTTGAAATGCCTATCAGCAACCAAATCAGAAATGCCTATCGGCACCTATTTTTGAAATGCCAATCGGCAACTATATCTGAAATGCCTATCGGCACCTATATCTGAAATGCCTATCGGCACCTTTTTTTGAAATGCCTATCGGAAACTACATCTGAAGTGCCTATCAGCACCTATATTTGAAATGCCTATCGGCAACCATATCTGGAATACCAATCGGCACCTATATTTGAAATGCCTATCGGCTTCTATATCTGAAATGCCTATCGGCACCTATTTTTGAAATGCCTTTCGGAAACTATATCTAAAATGCCTATCGGCACCTATTTTTAAAATGCTAATCAGCAACTATATCTGATATGCCTATCGGCACCTATATATAAAATGCCTATCGCCACCTATTTTTGAAATGCCTATCGGAAACTACATCTGAAATGCCTATCGGCACCTATTTTTAAAATGCCTATCGGCAACTATCTCTGAAATGCCTATCGGCACCTATATCTGAAATGCCTATAGGCACCTATTTTTGAAATGCCTATCGGAAACTACATCTGAAATGCCAATCAGCACTTATATTTGAAATGCCTATCGGCAACCATATCTGAAATGCCTATCGACACCTATATTTGAAATACCTATCGGCTTCTATATCTGAAATGCCTATCGGCACCTATTTTTAAAATGCCAATCGGCAACTATATCTAAAATGCCTATCAGCACCTATATCTGAAATGCCTATCGGCACTTATATTTGAAATGCCAATCTGAAACTACATCTGAAATGCCTATCAGCACCTATATTTGAAATGCCTATCGGCAACCATATCTGGAATGCCTATCGGCACCTATATTTCAAATGCCTATCGGCTTCTATATCTGAAATGCCTATCGGCACCTATTTTTAAAATGCCAATCGGCAACTATATTTGAAATGCCTATCGGCACCTATATCTGAAATGCCTATCGGCACCTATATCTGAAATGCCTATCGGCAACTATATTTAAAATGCCTTTCGGCATTTATATCTGAAATGCCTATCGGCACCGATATTTGAGATGCCTATCGGCACCTATATTTTAAATGCCTATCAGCAACTATATATGAAATGCCTATCGGCATCTATTTCTGAAATGCCTATCGGCAACTATATCTAAAATGCCTATCGGCACCTATATTTGAAATGCCTATCGGCAACCAAATCAGAAATGCCTATCGGCACCTATATCTGAAATGCCTATCAGCACCTATATTTGAAATGCCTATCAGCAACTAAATCAGAAATGCCTATCGGCAACTATATTTGAAATGCCTTTCGGCACCTATATCTGAAATGCCTATCGGCACCTATTTTTAAAATGCCAATCGGCAACTTTATCTGAAATGCCTATCAGCACCCATATTGGAAATGCCTATCGGCAACCATATCTGAAATGCCTATCGACACCTATATTTGAAATACCTATCGGCTTCTATATCTGAAATGCCTATCGGCACCTATTTTTAAAATGCCAATCGGCAACTGTATCTGAAATGCCTATCGGCACCTATATCTGAAATGCCTATCGGCATCTATTTTTTAAATGCCTATCGGAAACTACATCTGAAATGCCTATCAGCACCTATATTTGAAATGCCTATCGGCAACCATATCAGGAATACCTATCGGCACCTATATTTGAAATGCCTATCGGCTTCTATATCTGAAATGCCTATCGGCACCTATATCTGAAATGCCTATCAGCACCTATATTTGAAAGGACTATCGGCAACCATATCTGGAATGCCTATCAGCACCTATATTTGAAATGCCAATCGGCAACTATATCTGAAATGCCTATCGGCACCTATATCTGAAATGCCTATCGGCACCTATTTTTGAAATGCCTATCGGAAACTACATCTGAAATGCCTATATGCACCTATATTTGAAATGCCTATTGGCAACCATATCTGGAATGCCTATCGGCACCTATATTTGAAATGCCTATCGGCTTCTATATCTGAAATGCCTATCGGCACCTATTTTTAAAATGCCAATCGGCAACTATATCTGAAATGCCTATCAGCAACTATATCTGATATGCCTATCGGCACCTATATCTGAAATGCCTATCGGCACCTATATCTGAAATGCCTATAGGCACCTATTTTTGAAATGCCTATCGGAAACTACATCTGAAATGCCTATCAGCACTTATATTTGAAATGCCTATCGGCAACCATATCTGAAATGCCTATCGACACCTATATTTGAAATACCTATCGGCTTCTATATCTGAAATGCCTATCGGCACCTATTTTTAAAATGCCAATCGGCAACTATATCTGAAATGCCTATCGGCACCTATATCTGAAATGCCTATCGGCACCTATTTTTGAAATGCCAATCGGAAACTACATCTGAAATGCTTATCAGCACCTATATTTGAAATGCCTATCGGCAACCATATCTGGAATGCCTATCCGCACCTATATTTTAAATGCCTATCGGCTTCTATATCTCTAATGCCTATCGGCACCTATTTTTAAAATGCCAATCGGCAACTATATCTGAAATGCCTATCGGCACCTATATCTGAAATGCCTATCGGCACCTATATCTGAAATGCCTATCGGCAACTATACTTGAAATGCCTTTCGGCATTTATATCTGAAATGCCTATCGGCACCTATATTTGATATGCCTATCGGCACCTATATTTCAAATGCCTATCGGCAACTATATCTAAAATGCCTATCGGCATCTATTTCTGAAATGCCTATCGGCAACTATATCTAAAATGCCTATCGGCACCTATATTTGAAATGCCTATCGGCACCTATATCTGAAATGCCTATCGGCACCTATTTTTAAAATGCCAATCGGCAACTATATCTGAAATGCCTATCAGCACCTATATTTGAAATGCCTATCGGCAACCAAATCAGAAATGCCTATCGGCACCTATATTTGAAATGCCTATTGGCACCTATATCTGAAATGCCTATCAGCACCTATATTTGAAATGCCTATCAGCAACCAAATCAGAAATAGTGATGGGCGTTGATTCGACGGACTAGTTAAATTAACCGTCCATCGTCCGTCAACGAACGAACGGTCGACAGCAGACAGATTAACTAGTTAATTTCTCAAGTTGAGAAATTAACTAGTTAATCTGTCTGCCGTTCGTTGCAAAGTACGCGACGTTGCACTGCATCTAGCATCGACGGGACTGTCGAGCGAGCGAGACGAAACGAGAGGCGTTGATCTGTTGGTCGAAGCTTATTAGTGTATTTGCCATATGGCAACATACACTATTGGCGTCGACGTTTCATAACCTCTTAATCACTTTGGCATTATTTTAAAAAATGTTTATATATATATATATATATATATATATATATATATATATATATATATATATATATATATATATATATATATATTATAGGCGTCGTTCGGCGTTGTTCGAAAGTATTCGGAGATATTCGAATTTATTCGAAATTATTCTAAGTTCAATAAAACTTGATGTAGGGTTAATATCTTTCATTTGTAGCACCGAAGAACCATTTAAACTGAATGCGAATTTAATCGGTTGCGCGGCTAGCTTCAGCTGGCGCTGGGCCGGGGTTTGTTTAAAAAATTTTAGAAAATGATTCATAAAAAATACCCAAACACAACTAAGAAACGCCAATAGACTATAACAAGAAAATGCCTTAAAAGGCGCTTAAAAATCCACCACCTACCACACGACACAAAAGACAGCACAAAATAATGAGTTCTCAAAAAAACATCCCAACGGAATGACCATAAAACGGCCAGAACAATCCTACCACCTACCACTCGGAAAATTAACAATCACAAGACACGAAAACACGTAGCTGACCAAAATCGGTTCTGATATTCATAAAAAATTTACGTATTCTCCGACTGAGTTACCAGGGCGCCAAGACACGAATCGTAAATAGCCACACCTAGATAGTCCAGACTAGGAGGCTTAGACCCAAATGATTCAACTACAACCCTGGAAGGGCAAGACACCAGACACAGTAAACGAAACAATATCAATAACACGTTAAAAACTTTTGACTAGAACGCAAACACATATCTTACAAAATACTTCAACCGGGAATTATCGGACACCCAGTATATTAAATCCTTGCCGTCAAAAATACACTTAAGATGGGGTTGCTATAAATAGAAACAGTTCACAGGGCGATAATTAATCCGTAAATTTTCGTACACCCTGTATATAGTGTCTCTGACGTCACGGGAATAAATCCTGATTGAGATATGCGAAAACGACACAAAGAAAATAAAAAACAATAACACAGCAAAAGTAAGCACGTAACTTTGTAGACACCCTGTATATGACGTCGTTTGCGTCACGGGAAGCGTTAATATTAATGACCATACAATGATAGAACCGGGAACAAATCGTAAGATCTAAAACACCATGTAGAAATATGGCTTAACTGAACTGAATGCAAATCCCGTAAATATTTCTCGGTCCGGAATCCCGAACTGAAATTTTATTTAGTTCGACAGGACAGTCTGGAATAGATCGCCAAATAAATTTTATTCTAAACGGAACCGATGCACAGGAATGTCGAAGTAAAGTAGAATTGTCACACAGATTTAGAAAACTGTTGAATGTATTCCTGTAGTCCAGAATCCAGATCCACACAAGTACGAAAATCTAAAAGATCCTTGATGAATAATTCACGGTAAATATTCCCTATTCACAAAAACGCTCCTAATTCCAGGTATATAATGGGCAACACGGAAAGCTACACTTCCTAACAGCAATCACAACAATCAATAACAATCAAATTTATACAAAAATCCAGAAATCCAGGAAAATACGGGAATTACGATAAACGGGATAGAATCTCTGGATAGGTACGATAAAACTGGAGTCAATAACGGCAACTAGAACGATACACCTCCAGGTTAGCGACAGATAATAACAATCGAAATTTGCGAGATAAATAATTGATTATTGGCGATAATAATATATCATTTTATTTTGCGGTGTTAAAAATCACACGCTAATAGCCGATCCGAACGGCAGATAGGCCGCTGGACGACTGACTCATAAACATTAAAGACAAAATACGCGAATTAGACCAAACGTATTAAAACAAGAATATTCTGTATATATCGTCACCGTTCTCTCTTACTATACAAAAACCTTAGATCTTCTGTTTCAACAACGTGCCATTTGAAACCAATGTCTGTCTTTTAACACAAATTCGTATCATTATACACAAATTTTTGTAATATAAAATTTATCATCCTCAGCTGTTATACTTTTTTTTCTATAAAAACTAAATTCTGTAACCTTGACTGTTGTTTAGTAATAAACAATTTCTTTTATTTTCTTTAAAAACAAAAAGGATCCGGTATTGCATTCTTATCTATAATGAAATTCAAACACTAAAAGAGGGTCACACACGCTCAAATTTTTATTTTTCAATTTTTGAAGCCAAATGTTGTCCTAGAGTTACGGAAGTTGTCGCTATGGATCCGGGTACTCTAGACCTCGCTTTTACGACGGGAATTAGCATTCTATAATATATATATATATATATATATATATATATATATATATATATATATATATATATATATATATATATACGTGTGTGTGTGTGTGTGTGTGTACGGGCAATAACTTTCGAAAGAGTTAATTGATTTTAACGAAATTTGGTCCACGATTGAAATCTATCACCGCCAGAAGCCTATTTAAAATGTTTTCAGATTATACCGGTTGTTTTAGATTATACCGGGTGTTTTAAGATTATATAAAACGCGTTACGAAAAACGTCTTATACGAAAGGGACTTCGTTCCAAACGCGTGTCCCACGACACGTTCTAAATTTTTTATATACCTTCCTTACCTATGGGTGTTTTATTATGTTACGAAAATATTGTACTTGATATTTTTTTATTAATAATAAATGAACTTTCCTTCGTACTTTACCCATCTTAGGAAGGTATATAAAAAATTTAGAACGTGTCGTGGGACACGCGTTTGGAACGAAGTCCCTTTAGTATAAAACGTTTTTCGTAACGCGTTTTATATAAACTAAAAACACCCGGTTTAATCTAAAAATACCCGGTATAACCTAAAAACACCCGGTATAATCTAAAAGCATCTGCTATAATCTAAAAACACCCGGTATAATCTAAAAACACTAGTTAGTACTTTAGTAATTGAATAGACCCATCGACTGTTCTCGTTCTTGACCAGTACAAGTTGAGCGCTAGTTAACTAGTCCACAATTTTAACTAGTTAATCGACTAGACTATCGTCGACGATTAACGGTTTCGTTTCGTTAACGAAAAATACGTCAACGACCCATCACTAATCAGAAATGCCTATCGGCACCTATATTTGAAATGCCTATCGGCACCTATATCTGAAATGCCTATCGGCACCTATTTATTAAATGCCAATCGGCAACTATATCTGAAATGCCTATCAGCACCCATATTTGAAATGCCTATCGGCAACCATATCTGAAATGCCTATCGACACCTATATTTGAAATACCTATCGGCTTCTATATCTGAAATGCCTATCGGCACCTATTTTTAAAATGCCAATCGGCAACTTTATCTGAAATGCCTATCGGCACCTATATCTGAAATGCCTATCGGCACCTATTTTTGAAATGCCTATCGGAAACTACATCTGAAATGCCTATCAGCACCTATATTTGAAATGACTATCGGCAACCATATCTGGAATGCCTATCGGCACCTATATTTGAAATGCCTATCGGCTTCTATATCTGAAATGCCTATCGGCACCTATTTTTAAAATGCCAATCGGCAACTATATCTGAAATGCCTATCGGTACGTATATCTGAAATGCCTATCGGCACCTATTTTTGAAATGCCTATCGGAAACTACATCTGAAATGCCTATCAGCACCTATATTTGAAATGCCTATCGGCAACCAAATCAGAAATGCCTATCGGCACCTATATCTGAAATGCCTTTCGGCATTTATATCTAAAATGCCCATCGGCACCTATATTTGAAATGCCTATCGGCACCTATATTTTAAATGCCTATCGGCAATTATATCTGATATGCCTATCGGCACTTATATCTGAAATGCCTATCGGCACCTATTTTTGAAATGCCTATCGGAAACTACATCTGAAATGCCTATCGGCACCTATTTTTAAAATGCCAATCGGCAACTATATCTGAAATGCCTATCGGCACCTATATTTGAAATGCCTATCGGCACCTATATCTGAAATGCCTATCGGCACCTATTTTTAAAAAGCCAATCGGCAACTATATCTGAAATGCCTATCAGCACCCATATTTGAAATGCCTATCGGCAACCATATCTGAAATGACTATCGACACCTATATTTGAAATACTTATCGGCTTCTATATCTGAAATGCCTATCGGCACCTATTTTTAAAATGCCAATCGGCAACTATATCTGAAATGACTATCGGCACCTATATCTGAAATACCTATCGGCACCTATTTTTGAAATGCCTATCAGAAACTACAACTGAAATGCCTATCAGCACCTATATTTGAAATGACTATCGGCAACCATATCTTGAATGCCTATCGGCACCTATATTTGAAATGCCTATCGGCTTCTATATCTAAAATGCCTATCGGCACCTATTTTTAAAATGCCAATCGGCAACTATATCTGAAATGACTATCGGCACCTATATCTGAAATACCTATCGGCACCTATTTTTGAAATGCCTATCGGAAACTACATCTGAAAAGCCTATTAGCACCTATATTTGAAACGCCTATCGGCAACCAAATCAGAAATGCCTATCGGCACCTATATCTCAAATGCCTTTCGGCATTTATATCTGAAATGCCTATCGGCACCTATATTTGAAATGCCTATCGGCACCTATATTTTAAATGCCTATCGGCAACTATATCTGATATGCCTATCGGCACTTATATCTGAAATGCCTATCGGCACCTATTTTTGAAATGCCTATCGGAAACTACATCTAGAATGCCTATCGGCACCTATTTTTAAAATGCTAATCGGCAACTATATCTGAAATGCCTATTGGCACCTATATCTGAAATGCCTATCGGCACCTATTTTTGAAATGCCTATCGGAAACTACATCTGAAATGCCTATCAGCACCTATATTTAAAATGCCTATCGGCAACCATATCTCAAATGCCTATCGACACCTATATTTAAAATACCTATCGGCTTCGAAATCTGAAATGCCTATCGGCACCTATTTTTAAAATGCCAATCGGCAACTATATCTGAAATGCCTATCGGCACCTATATCTGAAATGCCTATCGGCACCTATTTTTGAAATGCCTATCGGAAACTACATCTGAAGTGCCTATCAGCACCTATATTTGAAATGTCTATCGGCAACCATATCTGGAAAGCCTATCAACACCTATATTTGAAATGCCTATCGGCTTCTATATCTGAAATGCCTATCGGCACCTATTTTTAAAATGCCAATCGGCAACTATATCTGAAATGCCTATCAGCACCTATATTTGAAAAGCCTATCGGCAACCATATCTGAAAGGCCTATCCACACCTATATTTGAAATACCTATCGGCTTCTATATCTGAAATGCCTATCGGCACCTATTTTTAAAATGCCAATCGGCAACTATATCTGAAATGCCTATCGGCACCTATATTTGAAATGATTATCGGCTTCTATATCTGAAATGCCTATCGGCACCTATTTTTAAAATGCCAATCGGCAACTATATCTGAAATGCCTATCGGCACCTATATCTGAAATGTATACGGCACCTATTTTTGAAATGCCTATCGGAAACTACATCTGAAATGCATATCAGCACCTATATTTGAAATGCCCATCGGCAACCAAATCAGAAATGCCTATCGGCACATATATCTGAAATGCCTTTCGGCATTTATATCTGAAATGCCTATCGGCACCTATATCTGAAATGCCTTTCGGCATTTATATCTGAAATGCCTATCGGCACCTATATTTGAAATGCCTATCGGCACCTATATTTTAAATGCCTATCGGCAACTATATCTAATATGCCTATCGGCATCTATTTCTGAAGTGCTATTCGGCAACTATATCTGAAATGCCTATCGGCACCTAAATTTGAACTGCCTATCAGCACCTATATCTGAAATGCCTTTCGGCATTTATATCTGAAATGCCTATCGGCACCTATATCTGAAATGCCTATCGCCACCTATATTTTAAATGCCTATCGCCAACAATATCTGATAGCCTATCAGCACCTATATTCGAAACGCCTATCGGCAACTATATCTGAAATGCCTATCGGCATCTATATTTGAAATGCCTATCGGCACCTATATTTTAAATGCCTATCGGTAACTATATCTGATATGCCTATCGGCACATATATCTGAAATGCCTATCGGCACCTATTTTTGAAATGCCTATCGGAAACTACATCTGAAATGCCTATCAGCACCTATATTTGAAATGCCTATCGGCAACCAAATCAGAAATGCCTGTCGGCACCTATATCTGAAATGCCTTTCGGGCTTTATATCTAAAATGCCTATCGGCACCTATATTTGAAATGCCTATCGGCACCTATATTTTAAATACCTATCGGCAACTATCTCTGATATGCCTATCGACATTTATATCTGAAATGCCTATCGGCACCTATTTTTGAAATGCCTATCGGAAACTACATCTGAAATGCCTATCGGCACCTATTTTTAAAATGCCAATCGGCAACTATATCTGAAATGCCTATCAGCACCTATATTTGAAATGCCTATCGGCAACCAAATCAGAAATGCCTGTCGGCACCTATATCTGAAATGCCTTTCGGCATTTATATCTGAAATGCCTATCGGCACCTATATCTGAAATGCCTTTCGGCATTTATATCTAAAATGCCTATCGGCACCTATATTTGAAATGCCTATCGGCACCTATATTTTAAATGCCTATCGGCAATTATATCTGATATGCCTATCGGCACTCATATCTGAAATGCCTATCGGCACCTATTTTTGAAATGCCTATCGGAAACTACATCTGAAATGCCTATCGGCACCTATTTTTAAAATGCCAATCGGCAACTATATCTGAAATGCCTATCGGCACCTATAATTGAAATGCCTATCGGCACCTATATCTGAAATGCCTATCGGCACCTATTTTTAAAATGCCAATCGGCAACTATATCTGAAATGCCTATCAGCACCCATATTTGAAATGCCTATCGGCAACCATATCTGAAATGACTATCGACACCTATATTTGAAATACTTATCGGCTTCTATATCTGAAATGCCTATCGGCACCTATTTTTAAAATGCCAATCGGCAACTATATCTGAAATGCCTATCGGCACCTATATCTGAAATGCCTATCGGCACCTATTTTTGAAATGCCTATCGGAAACTACAACTGAAATGCCTATCAGCACCTATATTTGAAATGACTATCGGCAACCATATCTTGAATGCCTATCGGCACCTATATTTGAAATGCCTATCGGCTTCTATATCTAAAATGCCTATCGGCACCTATTTTTAAAATGCCAATCGGCAACTATATCTGAAATGCCTATCGGCACCTATATCTGAAATACCTATCGGCACCTATTTTTGAAATGCCTATTGGAAACTACATCTGAAATGCCTATTAGCACCTATATTTGAAACGCCTATCGGCAACCAAATCAGAAATGCCTATCGGCACCTATATCTCAAATGCCTTTCGGCATTTATATCTGAAATGCCTATCGGCACCTATATTTGAAATGCCTATCGGCACCTATATTTTAAATGCCTATCGGCAACTATATCTGATATGCCTATCGGCACTTATATCTGAAATGCCTATCGGCACCTATTTTTGAAATGCCTATCGGAAACTACATCTGGAATGCCTATCGGCACCTATTTTTAAAATGCTAATCGGCAACTATATCTGAAATGCCTATCGGCACCTATATCTGAAATGCCTATCGGCACCTATTTTAGAAATGCCTATCGGAAACTACATCTGAAATGCCTATCAGCACCTATATTTAAAATGCCTATCGGCAACCATATCTCAAATGCCTATCGACACCTATATTTAAAATACCTATCGGCTTCGAAATCTGAAATGCCTATCGGTACCTATTTTTAAAATGCCAATCGGCAACTATATCTGAAATGCCTATCAGCACCTATATTTGAAATGCCTATCGGCAACCATATCTGAAAGGCCTATCCACACCTATATTTGAAATACCTATCGGCTTCTATATCTGAAATGCCTATCGGCACCTATTTTTAAAATGCCAATCGGCAACTATATCTGAAATGCCTATCGGCACCTATATTTGAAATGATTATCGGCTTCTATATCTGAAATGCCTATCGGCACCTATTTTTAAAATGCCAATCGGCAACTATATCTGAAATGCCTATCGGCACCTATATCTGAAATGTATATCGGCACCTATTTTTGAAATGCCTATCGGAAACTACATCTGAAATGCATATCAGCACATATATTAAAATGCCCATCGGCAACCAAATCAGAAATGCCTATCGGCACATATATCTAAAATGCCTTTCGGCATTTATATCTGAAATGCCTATCGGCACCTATATCTGAAATGCCTTTCGGCATTTATATCAGAAATGCCTATCGGCACCTATATTTGAAATGCCTATCGGCACCTATATTTTAAATGCCTATCGGCAACTATATCTGATATGCCTATCGGCATCTATTTCTGAAATGCCGTTCGGCAACTATATCTGAAATGCCTATCGGCACCAATATTTGAACTGCCTATCGGCACCTATATTTGAAATGCCTATCGGCGACTATATCTAAAATGCCTATCGGCACCTATATCTGAAATGCCTATCGCCACCTATATTTTAAATGCCTATCGCCAACAATATCTGATAGCCTATCAGCACCTATATTCGAAATGCCTATCGGCAACTATATCTGAAATGCCTATCGGCATCTATATTTGAAATGCCTATCGGCACCTATATTTTAAATGCCTATCGGTAACTATATCTGATATGCCTATCGGCACATATATCTGAAATGCCTATCGGCACCTATTTTTAAAATGCGTATCGGAAACTACATCTGAAATGCCTATCAGCACCTATATTTAAAATGCCTATCGGCAACCAAATCAGAAATGCCTTTCGGCACCTATATCTGAAATGCCTTTCGGCATTTATATCTGAAATGCCTATCGGCACCTATATTTCAAATGCCTATCGGTACCTATATTTTAAATACCTATCGGCAACTATATCTGATATGCCTATCGACATTTATATCTAAAATGCCTATCGGCACCTATTTTTGAAATGCCAATCGGAAACTACAACTGAAATGCCTATCGGCACCTATTTTTAAAATGCCAATCGGCAACTATATCTGAAATGCCTATTGGCACCTATATCTGAAATGCCTATCGGCACCTATTTTTGAAATGCCTATCGGAAACTACATCTGAAATGCCTATCAGCACTTATATTTTAAATGCCTATCGGACACCATATCTGAAATGCCTATCGACACCTATATTTGAAATACCTATCGGCTTCTATATCTGAAATGCCTATCGGCACCTATTTTTAAAATGCCAATCGGCAACTACATCTGAAATGCCTATCGGCACCTATTTTTAAAATGCCAATCGGCAACTATATCTGAAATGCCTATCGGCACCTATATCTGAAATGCCTATCGGCACCTATTTTTGAAATGCCTATCGGAAACTACATCTGAAATGCCTATCAGCACCTATATCTGAAATGCCTTTCGGCATTTATATCTGAAATGCCTATCGGCACCTATATTTGAAATGCCTACCGGCACCTATATTTTAAATGCCTATCGGCAACTATATCTGATATGCCTATCGGCACCTATATCTGATATGCCTATCGGCACCTATTTTTGAAATGCCTATCGGAAACTACATCTGAAATGTCTATTGGCACCTATTTTTAAAATACCTATCGGCAACTATATCTGATAGGCCTATCGACATTTATATCTAAAATGCCTATCGGCACCTATTTTTGAAATGCCTATCGGAAACTACATCTGAAATGCCTATCGGCACCTATTTTTAAAATGCCAATCGGCAACTATATCTGAAATGACTATCGGCACCTATATCTGAAATGCCTATCGGCACCTATTTTTGAAATGCCTATCGGAAACTACATCTGAAATGCCTATCAGCACCTATATTTGAAATGCCTATCGGTAACTATATTTGAAATGCCTTTCGGCATTTATATCTGAAATGCTTATCGGCACCTTCATAAGATATGCCTATCGGCACCTATATTTTAAATGCCTATCGGCAACTATATCTGATATGCCTATCGGCATCTATTTCTGAAATGCCTATCGGCAACTATATCTGAAATGGTTATCGGCACCTATATTTGAAATGCCTATCGGCACCTATATCTGAAATGCCTATCGGCACCTATTTTTAAAATGCTAATCGGCAACTATATCTGAAATGCCTATCAGCACCTATATTTGAAATGCCTATCGGCAACCAAATCAGAAATGCCTATCGGCACCTATATTTGAAATGCCTATCGGCACCTATATCTGAAATGCCTATCGGCACCTATTTTTAAAATTCCAATCGGCAACTATATCTGAAATGCCTATCAGCACCCATATTTGAAATGCCTATCGGCAACCATATCTGAAATGCCTATCGACACCTATATTTGAAATACCTATCGGCTTCGATATCTGAAATGCCTATCGGCACCTATTTTTAAAATGCCAATCGGCAACTATATCTGAAATGCCTATCGGCACCTATTTTTGAAATGCCTATCGGAAGCTACATCTGAAATGCCTAACAGCACCTATATTTGAAATGCCTATCGGCTTCTATATCTGAAATGCCTACCGGCACCTGATTTTAAAATGCCAATCGGCAAATATATCTGAAATGCCTATTGGCACCTATATCTGAAATGCCTATCGGCACCTATTTTTGAAATGCCTATCGGAAACTACATCTGAAATGCCTATCAGCACCTATATATGAAATGCCTATCGGCAACCAAATCGGAAATGCCTATCGGCACCTATATCTGAAATGCCTTTCGGCATTTATATCTGAAATGCCTATCGGCACCTATATTTGAAATGCCTACCGGCACCAATATTTTAAATGCCTATCGGCAACTATATCTGATGTGCCTATCGGCACCTATATCTGAAATGCCTATCGACAACTTTATTTGAAATACCTATCGGCTTCTATATCTGGAATGCCTATCGGTACCTATTTTTAAAATGCCATTCGGCAACTATATCTGAAATGCCTATCGGCACCTATTTTTGAAATGCCTATCGGAAACTACATCTGAAATGCCTATCAGCACCTATATCTGAAATGCCTTTCGGCATTTATATCTGAAATGCCTATCGGCACCTATATTTGAAATGCCTACCGGCACCTATATTTTAAATGCCTATCGGCAACTATATCTGATATGCCTATCGGCACCTATATCTGATATGCCTATCGGCACCTATTTTTGAAATGCCTATCGGAAACTACATCTGAAATGTCTATTGGCACCTATTTTTAAAATACCTATCGGCAACTATATCTGATAGGCCTATCGACATTTATATCTAAAATGCCTATCGGCACCTATTTTTGAAATGCCTATCGGAAACTACATCTGAAATGCCTATCGGCACCTATTTTTAAAATGCCAATCGGCAACTATATCTGAAATGACTATCGGCACCTATATCTGAAATGCCTATCGGCACCTATTTTTGAAATGCCTATCGGAAACTACATCTGAAATGCCTATCAGCACCTATATTTGAAATGCCTATCGGTAACTATATTTGAAATGCCTTTCGGCATTTATATCTGAAATGCCTATCGGCACCTTTATAAGATATGCCTATCGGCACCTATATTTTAAATGCCTATCGGCAACTATATCTGATATGCCTATTGGCATCTATTTCTGAAATGCCTATCATCAACTATATCTGAAATGGTTATCGGCACCTATATTTGAAATGCCTATCGGCACCTATATCTGAAATGCCTATCGGCACCTATTTTTAAAATGCTAATCGGCAACTATATCTGAAATGCCTATCAGCACCTATATTTGCAATGCCTATCGGCAACCAAATCAGAAATGCCTATCGGCACCTATATTTGAAATGCCTATCGGCACCTATATCTGAAATGCCTATCGGCACCTATTTTTAAAATGCCAATCGGCAACTATATCTGAAATGCCTATCAGCACCCATATTTGAAATGCCTATCGGCAACCATATCTGAAATGCCTATCGACACCTATATTTGAAATACCTATCGGCTTCGATATCTGAAATGCCTATCGGCACCTATTTTTAAAATGCCAATCGGCAACTATATCTGAAATGCCTATCGGCACCTATTTTTGAAATGCCTATCGGAAGCTACATCTGAAATGCCTAACAGCACCTATATTTGAAATGCCTATCGGCTTCTATATCTGAAATGCCTACCGGCACCTGATTTTAAAATGCCAATCGGCAACTATATCTGAAATGCCTATTGGCACCTATATCTGAAATGCCTACCGGCACCAATATTTTAAATGCCTATCGGCAACTATATCTGATGTGCCTATCGGCACCTATATCTGAAATGCCTATCGACAACTTTATTTGAAATACCTATCGGCTTCTATATCTGGAATGCCTATCGGCACCTATTTTTAAAATGCCATTCGGCAACTATATCTGAAATGCCTATCGGCCCCTATATCTGAAATGCCTAACGGCACCTATTTTTGAAATGCCTATCGGAAACTACATCTGAAATGCCTATCAGCACCTATATTTGAAATGCCTATCGGCAACCATATCTGGAATGCCTATCGGCACCTATATTTGAAATGCCAATCGGCTTCTATATCTGAAATGCCTATCGGCACCTATTTTTAAAATGCCAATCGGCAAGTATATCTTAAATGCCTATCAGCACCCATATTTGAAATGCCTATCGGCAACCATATCTGAAAGGCCTATCGACACCTATATTTGAAATACCTATCGGCTTCTTATCTGAAATGCCTATCGGCACCTATTTTTAAAATGCTAATCGGCAACTATATCTGAAATGCCTATCGGCACCTATATTTGAAATGCCTATCGGCACCTATATTTGAAATGCCTATCGGCATCTATATCTGAAATGCCTATCGGCACCTATTTTTAAAATGCCAATCGGCAACTATATCTGAAATGCCTATCGGCACCTATATCTGAAATGTATATCGGCACCTATTTTTGAAATGCCTATCGGAAACTACATCTGAAATGCCTGTCAGCACCTATATTTGAAATGCCTATCAGCACCTATATTTTAAATGCCTATCGGCAACTATATTTGAAAGGCCTTTCGGCATTTATATCTGAAATGCCTATCGGCACCTATATTTTAAATGCCTATCGGCAACCTTATCTGAAATGCCTATCGGCATCTATTTCTGAAATGCCTATCGGCAACTATATCTGAAATGCCTATCTGCACCTATATTTGAAATGCCTATCGGCACCTATATCTGAAATGCCTATCGGCACCTATTTTTCAAATGCCAATCGGCAACCATATCTGAAATGCCTATCAGCACCTATATTTGAAATGCCTATCGGCAACCAAATCAGAAATGCCTATTGGCACCTATATTTGAAATGCCAATCAGTACCTATATTTGAAATGCCTTTCGGCATTTATATCTGAAATGCCTATCGGCACCTATATTTTAAATGCCTATCGGCAACTATATCTGAAATGCCTATCGGCATCTATTTCTAAAATGCCTATCGGCAACTATATCTGAAATGCCTATCGGCACCTATATTTGAAATGCCTATCGGCACCTATATCTGAAATGCCTCTAAGCACCTATTTTTAAAATGCCAATCGGCAACTATATCTGAAATGCCTATCAGCACCTATATTTGAAATGCCTATCGGCAACCAAATCAGAAATGCCTATCGGCATCTATATTTGAAATGCCTATCGGCACCTATATCTGAAATGCCTATCAGCACCTATATTTGAAATGCCTATCGGCAACCAAATGAGAAATGCCTATCGGCACCTATATTTGAAATGCCTATCGGCAACTATATTTGATATGCCTATCGGCACCTATATTTTAAATGCCTATCGGCAACTATATCTGAAATGCCTATCGGCATCTATTTCTGAAATGCCTATCGGCAACTATATGTGAAATGCCTATCGGCACCTATATTTGAAATGCCTAACCGCACGTATATCTGAAATGCCTATCGGCACCTATTTTTAAAATGCCAATCGGCAACTATATCTGAAATGCCTATCAGCACCTATATTTGAAATGCCTATCGGCAACCAAATCAGAAATACCTATCGGCACCTATATTTAAATGCCTATCGGCACCTATATCTGTAATGTCTATCGGCACCTATTTTTAAAATGCCAATCGGAAACTATATCTGAAATGCCTATCAGCACCCATATTTGAAATGCCTATCAGCACCCATATTTGAAATGCCTATCGGCAACCATATCTGAAATGCCTATCAACACCTATATTTGAAATACCTATCAGCTTCTATATCTGAAATGCATATCGGAACCTATATCTGAAATGCCTATCGGCACCCATATTTGAAACGCCTATCGGCACCTATATTTTAAATGCCTATCGGCAACTATATCTGATATGATTATCGGCACCTATATCTGAAATGCCTATCGGCACTTATTTTTGAAATGCCTATCGGAAACTACATCTGAAATGCCTATCGGCACCTATTTTTCAAATTCCAATCGGCAACTATATCTGAAATGCCTATCGGCACCTATATCTGAAATGCCTATCGGCACCTATTTTTGAAATGCCTATCGGAAACTACATCTGAAATGCCTATCAGCACCTATATTTGAAATGCCTATCGGCAACCATATCTGAAATGCCTATCGACACCTATATTTGAAATACCTATCGGCTTCTATATCTGAAATGCCTATCGGCACCTATTTTTAAAATGCCAATCGGCAACTATATCTGAAATGCCTATAAGCACCTATATCTGAAATGCCTATCGGCACCTATTTATGTAATGCCTATCGGAAACTACATCTGAAATGCCTATCAGCACCTATATTTGAAATGCCTATCGGCAACCATATTTGGAATACTTATCGGCACCTATATTTGAAATGCCTATCGGCTTCTATATCTGAAATGCCTATCGGCACCTATTTTTAAAATGCCAATCGACAACTATATCTGAAATGCCTTTCAGCACCCATATTTGGAATGCCTATCGGCAACTATACCTGAAATGCCTATCGACACCTATATTTGAAACACCTATCGGCTTCTATATCTGAAATGCCTATCGGCACCTATTTTTAAAATGCCAATCGGCAACTATATCTGAAATGCCTATCGGCAACCATATCTGAAATGCCTATCGACACCTATATTTGAAATACCTATCGGCTTCTATATCTGAAATGCCTATCGGCACCTATTTTTAAAATGGCAATCGGCAACTATATCTGAAATGCCTATTAGCACTTATATCTGAAATGCCTATCGGCACCTATTTTTGAAATGCCTATCGGAAACTACATCTGAAATGCCTATCAGCACCTATATTTGAAATGCCTATCGGCAACCATATCTGGAATACCTATCGGCACCTATATTTGAAATGCCTATCGGCTTCTATATCTGAAATGCCTATCGGCACATATTTTTAAAATGCCTATCGGCACCTATATTTGAAATGCCTATCGGCACCTATATCTGAAATGCCTATCGGCACCTATTTTTAAAATGCCAATCGGCAAATATATCTAAAATGCCTATCAGCACCTATATTTGAAATGCCTATCGGCAACCAAATCAGAAATGCCTATCGGCACCTATATTTGAAAAGCCTATTGGCACCTATATCTGAAATGCCTATCAGCACCTATATTTGAAATGCCTATCAGCAACCAAATCAGAAATGCCTATCAGCACTTATATTTGAAAAACCTATCGGCAACCATATCTGAAATGCCTATCGACACCTATATTTGAAATACCTATCGGCTTCTATATCTGTAATGCCTATCGGCACCTATTTTTAAATTGCCAATCGGCAACTATATCTGAAATGACTATTAGCACTTATATCTGAAATGCCTATCGGCACCTATTTTTGAAATTCCTATCGGAAACTACATCTGAAATGCCTATCGGCACCTATATCTGAAATGCCTATCGGCACCTATATCTGAAATGCCTATCGGCAACTATATTTGAAATGCCTTTCGGCATTTATATCTGAAATGCCTATCGGTACCTATATTTGATATGCCTATCGGCACCTATATTTTAAATGCCTATCGGCAACTATATCTGAAATGCCTATCGGCATCTATTTCTGAAATGCCTATCGGCCACTATATCTAAAATGCCTATCGGCACCAATATTTGAAATACCTATCGGCACCTATATCTGAAATGCCTATCGGCACCTATTTTTAAAATGCCAATCGGCAAATATATCTAAAATGCCTATCAGCACCTATATTTGAAATGCCTATCGGCAACCAAATCAGAAGTGCCTATCGGCACCTATATTTGAAATGCCTATCGGCACCTATATCTGAAATCCCTATCAGAACTATATTTGAAATGCCTATCAGCAACCAAATCAGAAATGCCTATCGGCACCTATATCTGAAATGCCTATCGCCACCTATATTTTAAATGCCTATCGCCAACAATATCTGATAGCCTATCAGCACCTATATTTGAAATGCCTATCGGCAACTATATCTGAAATGCCTATCGGCACTTATTTTTGAAATGCCTATCGGAAACTACATCTGAAATGCCTCTCGGCACCTATTTTTAAAATGCCAATCGGCAACTATATCTGAAATGCCTATCAGCACCTATATTTGAAATGCCTATCGGCAACCAAATCAGAAATGCCTATCAGCACCTATATTTGAAATGCCTATCGGCACCTATATTTGAAATGCCTATCAGCACCTATATTTGAAATGCCTATCGGCAACCAAATCAGAAAAGCCTATCGGCACCTATATTTGAAATGCCTATCGGCAACTATATTTGAAATGCCTTTCGGCATTTATATCTGAAATGCCTATCGGCACCTATATTTGATATGCCTATCGGCACCTATATTTTAAATGCCTATCGGCAACTATATCTGAAATGCCTATCGGCATCTATTTCTGAAATGCCTATCGGCAACTATATGTGAAATGCCTATCGGCACCTATATTTGAAATGCCTATCCGCACGTATATCTGAAATGCCTATCGGCACCTATTTTTAAAATGCCAATCGGCAACTATATCCGAAATGCCTATCAGCACCCATATTTGAAATGCCTATCGGCAACCATATCTAAAATGCCTATCAACACCTATATTTGAAATTCCTATCAGCTTCTATATCTGAAATGTCTATCGGCACCTATTTTTGAAATGCCTATCGGAAACTACATCTGAAATGGCTATCAGCACCTATATTTGAAATGCCTATCGGCAACCAAATCAGAAATGCCTATCGGAACCTATATCAGAAATGCCTTTCGGCATTTATATCTGAAATGCCTATCGGCACCTATATTTGAAATGCCTATCGGCACCTATATTTTAAATGCCTATCGGCAAATATATCTGATATGCATATCGGCACCTATATCTGAAATGCCTATCGGCACTTATTTTTGAAATGCCTATCGGAAACTACATCTGAAATGCCTATCGGCACCTATATCTGAAATGCCTATCGGCACCTATATCTGAAATGCCTATCGGCACCTATTTTTAAAATGCCAATCGGCAACTAAATCTGAAATGCCTATAAGCACCTATATCTGAAAAGCCTATCGGCACCTATTTATGTAATGCCTATCGGAAACTACATCTGAAATGCCTATTAGCACCTATATTTTAAATGCCTATCGGCAACCATATCTGGAATACTTATCGGCACCTATATTTGAAATGCCTATCGGCTTCTATATCTGAAATGCCTATCGGCACCTATTTTTAAAATGCCAATCGGCAACTATATCTGAAATGCCTATTAGCACCTATATCTGAAATGCCTATCGGCACCTATTTTTGAAATGCCTATCGGAAACTACATCTGAAATGCCTATCAGCACCTATATTTGAAATGCCTATCGGCAACCATATCTGGAATACCTATCGGCACCTATATTTGAAATGCCTATTGGCTTCTATATCTGAAATGCCGATCGGCACCTATTTTTAAAATGCCAGTCGGCAACTATATCTGAAATGTCTTTCAGCACCCATATTTGAAATGCCTATCGGCAACCATATCTGAGATGCCTATCGACACCTATATTTGAAATACCTATCGGCTTCTATATCTGAAATGCCTATCGGCACCTATTTTTAAAATGCCAATCGGCAATGATATCTGAAATGCCTATCGGCACCTATATCTGAAATACCTATCCGCACCTATTTTTGAAATGGCTATCGGAAACTACATCTGAAATGCCTATCAGCACCTATATAGGAAATGCCTATCGGCAACCATATCTGGAATGCCTATCGGCACCTATATTTGAAATGCCTATCGGCTTCTATATATGAAATGCCTATCGGCACCTATTTTTAAAATGCCAATCGGCAACTATATCTGAAATGCCTATCGGCACCTATATCTGAAATGCCTATCGGCCCCTATTTTTGAAATGCCTATCGGAAACTACATCTGAAATGCCTATCAGCACCTATATTTGAAATGCCTATCGGCAACCATATCTGAAATGCCTATCGACACATATATTTGAAATACCTATCGGCTTCTATATCTGAAATGCCTATCGGCACCTATTTTTAAAATGCCAATCAGTAACTATATCTGAAATGCCTATTAGCACCTATATCTGAAATGCCTATCGGCACCTATTTTTGAAATGCCTATCGGAAACTACATCTGAAATGCCTATCAGCACCTATATTTGAAATGCCTATCGGCAACCATATTTGGAATACTTATCGGCACCTATATTTGAAATGCCTATCGGCTTTTATATCTGAAATGCCTATCGGCACCTATTTCTAAAATGCCAATCGGCAACTATATCTGAAATGCCTATCAGCAACTATATCTGAAATACCTATCAGGACCTATATCTGAAATGCCTATCGGCAACTATATTTGAAATGCCTTTCGGCATTTATATCTGAAATGCCTATCGGCACCTATATTTGATATGCCTCTCGGCACCTATATTTGAAATGCCTATCGGCAACTATATCTGAAATGCCTATCGGCATCTATTTCTGAAATGCCTATCGGCACCTATTTTTGAAATGCCAATCGGCAACTATATCTGAAATGCCTATCAGCACCTATATTTGAAATGCCTATCGGCAACCAAATCAGAAATGCCTATCGGCACCTATATTTGAAATGCCTATCGGCACCTATATCTGAAATGCGTATCAGCACCTATATTTGAAATGCCTATCAGCAACCAAATCAGAAATGACTATCGGCACCTATATTTGAAATGCCTATCGGCACCTATATCTGAAATGCGTATCAGCACCTATATTTGAAATGCTTATCAGCAACCAAATCAGAAATGACTATCGGCACCTATATTTGAAATGCCTATCGGCACCTATATCTGAAATGCCTATCGGCACCTATTTTTAAAATACCAATCGGCAACTATATCTGAAATGCCTATCAGCACCTATATCTGAAGTACCTATCGGCAATTATTTTTGAAATGCCTATCGAAAAATACATCTGAAATGCCTATCAGCACCTATATTTGAAATGACTATCGGCAACCATATCTGGAATGCCTATCGGCACCTATATTTGAAATGCCTATCGGTTTCTATATCTGAAATGCCTATCGGCACCTATTTTTAAAATGCCAATCGGCAACTATATCTGAAATGCCTATCGGCACCTATATCTGAAATGCCTATCGGCACCTATTTTTGAAATGCCTATCGGAAACTACATCTGAAATGCCTATCAGCACCTATATTTGAAATGCCTATCGGCACCTATATTTGAAATGCCTATCAGCACCTATATTTGAAATGCCTATCGGCAACCAAATCAGAAAAGCCTATCGGCACCTATATTTGAAATGCCTATCGGCACCTATATTTGAAATGCCTATCGGCACCTATATTTTAAATGCCTATCGGCAACTATATCTGATATGCCTATAGGCACTTATATCTGAAATGCCTATCGGCACCTATTTTTGAAATGCCTATTGGAAACTACATCTGAAATGCCTATCGGCACCTATTTTTAAAATGCCAATCGGCAACTATATCTGAAATGCCTATCGGCACCTATATCTGAAATGCCTTTCGGCACCTAACTACATCTGAAATGCCTATCAGCACCTATTTTTAAAATGCCAATCGGCAACTATATCTGAAATGCCTATCGGCACCTGTATCTGAAATGTATATCGGCACCTATTTTTGAAATGCCTATCGGAAACTACATCTGAAATGCATATCAGCACCTATATTTGAAATACCTATCGGCTTCTATATCTGAAATGCCTATCGGCACCTATTTTTAAAATGCCAATCGGCAACTATATCTAAAATGCCTATCGGCACCTATATCTGAAATGCCTATCGGCACCTATTTTTGAAATGCCTATCGGAAAATACATCTGAAGTGCCTATCAGCACCTATATTTGAAATGCCTATCGGCAACCATATCTGGAATGCCTATCGGCACCTATATTTGAAATGCCTATCGGCTTCTATATCTGAAATGCCTATCGGCACCTATTTTTAAAATGCCAATCGGCAACTATATCTGAAATGCCTATCAGCACCTATATTTGAAATGCCTATCGGCAACCATATCTGAAAGGCCTATCAACACCTATATTTGAAATACCTATCGGCTTCTATATCTGAAATGCCTATCGGCACCTATTTTTAAAATGCCAAACGGCAACTATATCTAAAATGTTTATCGGCACCTATATTTGAAATGCCTATCGGCTTCTATATCTGAAATGCCTATCGGCACCTATTTTTAAAATGCCAATCGGCAACTATATCTGAAATGCCTATCGGCACCTATATCTGAAATGTATATCGGCACCTATTTTTGAAATGCCTATCGGAAACTACATCTGAAATGCATATCAGCACCTATATTTGAAATGCCTATCGGCAACCAAATCAGAAATGCCTATCGGCACATATATCTGAAATGCCTTTCGGCATTTATATCTGAAATGCCTATCGGCACCTATATTTGAAATGCCTATCGGCACCTATATTTTAAATGCCTATCGGCAACTATATCTGATATGCCTATCGGCACCTATATCTGAAATGCCTATCGGCACCTATTTTTGAAATGCCTATCGGAAACTACATCTGAAATGCCTAACGGCACCTATTTTTAAAATGCCAATCGGCAACTATATCTGATATGCCTATCGGCACCTATATCTGAAATACCTATCAGGACCTATATCTGAAATGCCTATCGGCAACTATATTTGAAATCCCTTTCGGCATTTATATCTGAAATGCCTGGCGGCACCTATATTTGATATGCCTCTCGGCACCTATATTTGAAATGCCTATCGGCAACTATATCTGAAATGCCTATCGGCATCTATTTCTAAAATGCCTATCGGCAACTATAACTAAAATGCCTATCGGCACCTATATTTGAAATGCCTATCGGCACCTATATCTGAAATGCCTATCGGCACCTATTTTTAAAATGCTAATCGGCAACTATATCTGAAATGCCTATCAGCACCTATATTTGAAATGCCTATCGGCAACCAAATCAGAAATGCCTATCGGCACCTATATTTGAAATGCCTATCGGCACCTATATCTGAAATGCCTATCAGCACCTATATTTGAAATGCCTATCAGCAACCAAATCAGAAATGCCTATCGGCACCTATATTTGAAATGCCTATCGGCACCTATATCTGAAATGCCTATCGGCACCTATTTTTAAAATGCCAATCGGCAACTATATATGAAATGCCTATCAGCACCCATATTTGAAATGCCTATGGGGAACCATATCTGAAATGCCTATCGACATCTATATTTGAAATACCTATCGGCTTCTATATCTGAAATGCCTATCGGCACCTATTTTTAAAATGCCAATCGGCAACTATATCCGAAATGCCTATCGGCACCTATATCTGAAATGCCTATCGGCACCTATTTTTGAAATGCCTATCGGAAACTACATCTGAAATGCCTATCAGCACCTATATTTGAAATGACTATCGGCAACCATATCTGGAATGCCTATCGGCACCTATATTTGAAATGCCTATCGGTTTCTATATCTGAAATGCCTATCGGCACCTATCTTTAAAATGCTAATCGGCAACTATATCTGAAATGCCTATCGGCACCTATATCTGAAATGCCTATCGGCACCTATATTTGAAATACCTATCGGCTTCTATATCTGAAATGCCTATCGGCACCTATTTTTAAAATGCCAATCGGCAACTATATCTGAAATGCCTATCGGCACCTATATCTGAAATGCCTATCGGCACCTATTTTTGAAATGCCTATCGGAAACTACATCTGAAATGCCTATCAGCACCTATATTTGAAATGACTATCGGCAACCATATCTGGAATTCCTATCGGCACCAATATTTGAAATGCCTATCGGTTTCTATATCTGAAATGCCTATCGGCACCTATATCTGAAATGCCTATCAGCACCTATATTTGAAATGCCTATCGGCAACCATATCTGAAATGCCTATCGACACCAATATTTGAACTGCCTATCGGCACCTATATTTAAAATGCCTATCGGCACCTATATCTGAAATGCCTATCGCCACCTATATTTTAAATGCCTATCGCCAACAATATCTGATAGCCTATCAGCACCTATATTCGAAATGCCTATCGGCAACTATATCTAAAATGCTTATGGGCACCTATATTTGAAATGCCTATCGGCACCAATATTTTAAATGCCAATCGGCAACTATATCTGATATGCCTATCGGCACGTATATCTGAAATGCCTATCAGGACCTATTTTTGAAATACCAATCGAAAACTACATGTGAAATACCTATCGGCACCTATTTTTAAAATGCTAATCGGCAACTATATCTGAAATGCCTATCGGCACCTATATCTAAAATGCCTATCGGCACCTATTTTTGAAATGCCTATCGGAAACTACATCTGAAATGCCTATCAGCACTTATATTTGAAATGCCTATCGGCAACCATATCTGAAATGCCTATCGACACCTATATTTGAAATACCTATCGGCTTCTATATCTGAAATGCCCATCGGCACCTATATTTGAAATGCCTATCGGCACCTATATCTGAAATGCCTATCGGCACCTATATTTGAAATGCCTTTCGGCACCTATTTTTGAAATGCCTTTTGGAAACAGCATCTGAAATGCCTATCAGCACCTATATTTGAAATGCCTATCGGCAACCATATCTGAAATGCCTATCGACACCAATATTTGAACTGCCTATCGGCACCTATATTTAAAATGCCTATCGGCGACTATATCTGAGATGCCTATCGGCACCTATATCTGAAATGCCTATCGCCACCTATATTTTAAATGCCTATCGCCAACAATATCTGATAGCCTATCAGCACTTATAATCGAAATGCCTATCGGCAACTATATCTGAAATGCTTATCGGCACCTATATTTGAAATGCCTATCGGCACCAATATTTTAAATGCCAATCGGCAACTATATCTGATATGCCTATCGGCACGTATATCTGAAATGCCTATCGGCACCTATTTTTGAAATACCTATCGGAAACTACATCTGAAATGCCTATCGGCACCTATTTTTAAAATGCCCATCGGCAACTATATCTGAAATGCCTATCAGCACCTATATATGAATGCCTATCGGCAACCAAATCAGAAATGCCTATCGGCATCTATATCTGAAATGCCTATCAGCACCTATATTTGAAATGCCTATCAGCAACCAAATCAGAAATGCCTATCGGCATTTATAATTCAACTGCCTATCGGCAACTATATCTGAAATGCCTATCGGCACCTATTTTTAAAATGCCAATCGGCAACTATATCTGAAATGCCTATCAGCACCCATAATTGAAATGCCTATCGGCAACCATATCTGAAATGCCTATCGACACCTATATTTGAAATACCTATCGGCTTCTATATCTAAAATGCCTATCGGCACCTATTTTTAAAATGCCAATCGGCAACTATACATGTAATGCCTAACGGCACCTATATCTGAAATGCCTATCGGCACCTATTTTTGAAATGCCTATCGGAAACTACATCTGAAATGCCTATCAGCACCTATATTTGAAATGCCTAACGGCAACCAAATCAGAAATGCCTATCGGCATCTATATCTAAATGCCTTTCGGCATTTATATCTGAAATGCCTATCGGCACCTATTTTTGAAATGCCTATCGGAACCTACATCTAAAATGCCTATCATCACCTATATTTGAAATGACTATCGGCTTCTATATCTGAAATGCCTATTGGCACCTATTTTTAAAATGCCAATCGGCAACTATATCTGAAATGCCTATCGGCACCTATATCTGAAATGCCTTTCGGCATTTATATCTGAAATGCCTATCGGCACCTATATTTAAAATGTCTATAGGCACCTATATTTTAAATGCCTATCGGCAACTATATCTGATATGCCTATCGGCACTTATATCTGAAATGCCTATCGTCACCTATATTTGAAATACCTATCGGCTTCTATATCTAAAATGCCTATCGGCACCTATTTTTAAAATGCCAATCGGCAACTATACATGTAATGCCTAACGGCACCTATATCTGAAATGCCTATCGGCACCTATTTTTAAAATGCTAATCGGCAACTATATCTGAAATGCCTATCAGCACCTATATTTGAAATGCCTATCGGCAACCAAATCAGAAATGCCTATCGGCACCTATATTTGAAATGCCTATCAGGACCTATATCTGAAATGCCTATCAGCACCTATATTTGAAATGCCTATCAGCAACCAAATCAGAAATGCCTATCGGCACCTATATTTGAAATGCCTATCGGCACCTATATCTGAAATGCCTATCGGCACCTATTTTTAAAATGCCAATCGGCAACTATATATGAAATGCCTATCAGCACCCATATTTGAAATGCCTATGGGGAACCATATCTGAAATGCCTATCGACACCTATATTTGAAATACCTATCGGCTTCTATATCTGAAATGCCTATCGGCACCTATTTTTAAAATGCCAATCGGCAACTATATCCGAAATGCCTATCGGCACCTATATCTGAAATGCCTATCGGCACCTATTTTTGAAATGCCTATCGGAAACTACATCTGAAATGCCTATCAGCACCTATATTTGAAATGACTATCGGCAACCATATCTGGAATGCCTATCGGCACCTATATTTGAAATGCCTATCGGTTTCTATATCTGAAATGCCTATCGGCACCTATCTTTAAAATGCTAATCGGCAACTATATCTGAAATGCCTATCGGCACCTATATCTGAAATGCCTATCGGCACCTATATTTGAAATACCTATCGGCTTCTATATCTGAAATGCCTATCGGCACCTATTTTTAAAATGCCAATCGGCAACTATATCTGAAATGCCTATCGGCACCTATATCTGAAATGCCTATCGGCAACTATTTTTAAAATGCCTATCGGAAACTACATCTGAAATGCCTATCAGCACCTATATTTGAAATGACTATCGGCAACCATATCTGGAATGCCTATCGGCACCTATATTTGAAATGCCTATCGGTTTCTATATCTGAAATGCCTATCGGCACCTATCTTTAAAATGCCAATCGGCAACTATATCTGAAATGCCTATCGGCACCTATATCTGAAATGCCTATCGGCACCTATATTTGAAATACCTTTCGGCACCTATTTTTGAAATGCCTATCGGTTTCTATATCTGAAATGCCTATCGGCACCTATCTTTAAAATGCCAATCGGCAACTATATCTGAAATGCCTATCGGCACCTATATCTGAAATGCCTATCAGCACCTATATTTGAAATGCCTATCGGCAACCATATCTGAAATGCCTATCGACACCAATATTTGAACTGCCTATCGGCACCTATATTTAAAATACCTATCGACACCTATATCTGAAATGCCTATCGCCACCTATATTTTAAATGCCTATCGCCAACAATATCTGATAGCCTATCAGCACCTATATTCGAAATGCCTATCGGCAACTATATCTAAAATGCTTATGGGCACCTATATTTGAAATGCCTATCGGCACCAATATTTTAAATGCCAATCGGCAACTATATCTGATATGCCTATCGGCACGTATATCTGAAATGCCTATCGGCACCTATTTTTGAAATACCAATCGAAAACTACATGTGAAATACCTATCGGCACCTATTTTTAAAATGCTAATCGGCAACTATATCTGAAATGCCTATCGGCACCTATATCTGAAATGCCTATCGGCACCTATTTTTGAAATGCCTATCGGAAACTGCATCTGAAATGCCTATCAGCACTAATATTTGAAATGCCTATCGGCAACCATATCTGAAATGCCTATCGACACCTATATTTGAAATACCTATCGGCTTCTATATCTGAAATGCCCATCGGCACCTATATTTGAAATGCCTATCGGCACCTATATCTGAAATGCCTATCGGCACCTATATTTGAAATGCCTTTCGGCACCTATTTTTGAAATGCCTTTTGGAAACAGCATCTGAAATGCCTATCAGCACCTATATTTGAAATGCCTATCGGCAACCATATCTGAAATGCCTATCGACACCAATATTTGAACTGCCTATCGGCACCTATATTTAAAATGCCTATCGGCACCTATATCTGAAATGCCTATCGCCACCTATATTTTAAATGCCTATCGCCAACAATATCTGATAGCCTATCAGCACCTATATTCGAAATGCCTATCGGCAACTATATCTAAAATGCTTATGGGCACCTATATTTGAAATGCCTATCGGCACCAATATTTTAAATGCCAATCGGCAACTATATCTGATATGCCTATCGGCACGTATATCTGAAATGCCTATCAGAACCTATTTTTGAAATACCAATCGAAAACTACATGTGAAATACCTATCGGCACCTATTTTTAAAATGCTAATCGGCCACTATATCTGAAATGCCTATCGGCACCTATATCTAAAATGCCTATCGGCACCTATTTTTGAAATGCCTATCGGAAACTACATCTGAAATGCCTATCAGCACTTATATTTGAAATGCCTATCGGCAACCATATCTGAAATGCCTATCGACACCTATATTTGAAATACCTATCGGCTTCTATATCTGAAATGCCCATCGGCACCTATATTTGAAATGCCTATCGGCACCTATATCTGAAATGCCTATCGGCACCTATATTTGAAATGCCTTTCGGCACCTATTTTTGAAATGCCTTTTGGAAACAGCATCTGAAATGCCTATCAGCACCTATATTTGAAATGCCTATCGGCAACCATATCTGAAATGCCTATCGACACCAATATTTGAACTGCCTATCGGCACCTATATTTAAAATGCCTATCGGCGACTATATCTGAGATGCCTATCGGCACCTATATCTGAAATGCCTATCGCCACCTATATTTTAAATGCCTATCGCCAACAATATCTGATAGCCTATCAGCACCTATAATCGAAATGCCTATCGGCAACTATATCTGAAATGCTTATCGGCACCTATATTTGAAATGCCTATCGGCACCAATATTTTAAATGCCAATCGGCAACTATATCTGATATGCCTATCGGCACGTATATCTGAAATGCCTATCGGCACCTATTTTTGAAATACCTATCGGAAACTACATCTGAAATGCCTATCGGCACCCATTTTTAAAATGCCCATCGGCAACTATATCTGAAATGCCTATCAGCACCTATATATGAATGCCTATCGGCAACCAAATCAGAAATGCCTATCGGCATCTATATCTGCAATGCCTATCAGCACCTATATTTGAAATGCCTATCAGCAACCAAATCAGAAATGCCTATCGGCATTTATAATTCAACTGCCTATCGGCAACTATATCTGAAATGCCTATCGGCACCTATTTTTAAAATGCCAATCGGCAACTATATCTGAAATGCCTATCAGCACCCATAATTGAAATGCCTATCGGCAACCATATCTGAAATGCCTATCGACACCTATATTTGAAATACCTATCGGCTTCTATATCTAAAATGCCTATCGGCACCTATTTTTAAAATGCCAATCGGCAACTATACATGTAATGCCTAACGGCACCTATATCTGAAATGCCTATCGGCACCTATTTTTGAAATGCCTATCGGAAACTACATCTGAAATGCCTATCAGCACCTATATTTGAAATGCCTAACGGCAACCAAATCAGAAATGCCTATCGGCATCTATATCTAAATGCCTTTCGGCATTTATATCTGAAATGCCTATCGGCACCTATTTTTGAAATGCCTATCGGAACCTACATCTAAAATGCCTATCATCACCTATATTTGAAATGACTATCGGCAACCATATCTGGAATGCCTATCGGCACCTATATTTGAAATGCCTATCGGCTTCTATATCTGAAATGCCTATTGGCACCTATTTTTAAAATGCCAATCGGCAACTATATCTGAAATGCCTATCGGCACCTATATCTGAAATGCCTTTCGGCATTTATATCTGAAATGCCTATCGGCACCTATATTTGAAATGTCTATAGGCACCTATATTTTAAATGCCTATCGGCAACTATATCTGATATGCCTATCGGCACTTATATCTGAAATGCCTATCGTCACCTATTTTTGAAATGCCTATCGGAAACTACATCTGAAATGCCTATCGGCACCTATTTTTAAAATGCCAATCGACAACTATATCTGATATGCCTATCGGCACCTATTTTTAAAATGCCAATCGGCAACTATATCTGAAATGCCTATCAGCACCCATAATTGAAATGCCTATCGGCAACCATATCTGAAATGCCTATCGACACCTATATTTGAAATACCTATCGGCTTCTATATCTAAAATGCCTATCGGCACCTATTTTTAAAATGCCAATCGGCAACTATACATGTAATGCCTAACGGCACCTATATCTGAAATGCCTATCGGCACCTATTTTTAAAATGCTAATCGGCAACTATATCTGAAATGCCTATCAGCACCTATATTTGAAATGCCTATCGGCAACCAAATCAGAAATGCCTATCGGCACCTATATTTGAAATGCCTATCAGGACCTATATGTGAAATGCCTATCAGCACCTATATTTGAAATGCCTATCAGCAACCAAATCAGAAATGCCTATCGGCACCTATATTTGAAATGCCTATCGGCACCTATATCTGAAATGCCTATCGGCACCTATTTTTAAAATGCCAATCGGCAACTATATATGAAATGCCTATCAGCACCCATATTTGAAATGCCTATGGGTAACCATATCTGAAATGCCTATCGACACCTATATTTGAAATACCTATCGGCTTCTATATCTGAAATGCCTATCGGCACCTATTTTTAAAATGCCAATCGGCAACTATATCCGAAATGCCTATCGGCACCTATATCTGAAATGCCTATCGGCACCTATTTTTGAAATGCCTATCGGAAACTACATCTGAAATGCCTATCAGCACCTATATTTGAAATGACTATCGGCAACCATATCTGGAATGCCTATCGGCACCTATATTTGAAATGCCTATCGGTTTCTATATCTGAAATGCCTATCGGCACCTATCTTTAAAATGCTAATCGGCAACTATATCTGAAATGCCTATCGGCACCTATATCTGAAATGCCTATCGGCACCTATATTTGAAATACCTATCGGCTTCTATATCTGAAATGCCTATCGGCACCTATTTTTAAAATGCCAATCGGCAACTATATCTAAAATGCCTATCGGCACCTATATCTGAAATGCCTATCGGCAACTATTTTTAAAATGCCTATCGGAAACTACATCTGAAATGCCTATCAGCACCTATATTTGAAATGACTATCGGCAACCATATCTGGAATGCCTATCGGCACCTATATTTGAAATGCCTATCGGTTTCTATATCTGAAATGCCTATCGGCACCTATCTTTAAAATGCCAATCGGCAACTATATCTGAAATGCCTATCGGCACCTATATCTGAAATGCCTATCGGCACCTATATTTGAAATACCTTTCGGCACCTATTTTTGAAATGCCTATCGGTTTCTATATCTGAAATGCCTATCGGCACCTATCTTTAAAATGCCAATCGGCAACTATATCTGAAATGCCTATCGGCACCTATATCTGAAATGCCTATCAGCACCTATATTTGAAATGCCTATCGGCAACCATATCTGAAATGCCTATCGACACCAATATTTGAACTGCCTATCGGCACCTATATTTAAAATGCCTATCGACACCTATATCTGAAATGCCTATCGCCACCTATATTTTAAATGCCTATCGCCAACAATATCTGATAGCCTATCAGCACCTATATTCGAAATGCCTATCGGCAACTATATCTAAAATGCTTATGGGCACCTATATTTGAAATGCCTATCGGCACCAATATTTTAAATGCCAATCGGCAACTATATCTGATATGCCTATCGGCACGTATATCTGAAATGCCTATCGGCACCTATTTTTGAAATACCAATCGAAAACTACATGTGAAATACCTATCGGCACCTATTTTTAAAATGCTAATCGGCAACTATATCTGAAATGCCTATCGGCACCTATATCTGAAATGCCTATCGGCACCTATTTTTGAAATGCCTATCGGAAACTACATCTGAAATGCATATCAGCACCTATATTTGAAATACCTATCGGCTTCTATATCTGAAATGCCTATCGGCACCTATTTTTAAAATGCCAATCGGCAACTATATCTAAAATGCCTATCGGCACCTATATCTGAAATGCCTATCGGCACCTATTTTTGAAATGCCTATCGGAAAATACATCTGAAGTGCCTATCAGCACCTATATTTGAAATGCCTATCGGCAACCATATCTGGAATGCCTATCGGCACCTATATTTGAAATGCCTATCGGCTTCTATATCTGAAATGCCTATCGGCACCTATTTTTAAAATGCCAATCGGCAACTATATCTGAAATGCCTATCAGCACCTATATTTGAAATGCCTATCGGCAACCATATCTGAAAGGCCTATCAACACCTATATTTGAAATACCTATCGGCTTCTATATCTGAAATGCCTATCGGCACCTATTTTTAAAATGCCAAACGGCAACTATATCTAAAATGTTTATCGGCACCTATATTTGAAATGCCTATCGGCTTCTATATCTGAAATGCCTATCGGCACCTATTTTTAAAATGCCAATCGGCAACTATATCTGAAATGCCTATCGGCACCTATATCTGAAATGTATATCGGCACCTATTTTTGAAATGCCTATCGGAAACTACATCTGAAATGCATATCAGCACCTATATTTGAAATGCCTATCGGCAACCAAATCAGAAATGCCTATCGGCACATATATCTGAAATGCCTTTCGGCATTTATATCTGAAATGCCTATCGGCACCTATATTTGAAATGCCTATCGGCACCTATATTTTAAATGCCTATCGGCAACTATATCTGATATGCCTATCGGCACCTATATCTGAAATGCCTATCGGCACCTATTTTTGAAATGCCTATCGGAAACTACATCTGAAATGCCTAACGGCACCTATTTTTAAAATGCCAATCGGCAACTATATCTGATATGCCTATCGGCACCTATATCTGAAATACCTATCAGGACCTATATCTGAAATGCCTATCGGCAACTATATTTGAAATCCCTTTCGGCATTTATATCTGAAATGCCTGGCGGCACCTATATTTGATATGCCTCTCGGCACCTATATTTGAAATGCCTATCGGCAACTATATCTGAAATGCCTATCGGCATCTATTTCTAAAATGCCTATCGGCAACTATAACTAAAATGCCTATCGGCACCTATATTTGAAATGCCTATCGGCACCTATATCTGAAATGCCTATCGGCACCTATTTTTAAAATGCTAATCGGCAACTATATCTGAAATGCCTATCAGCACCTATATTTGAAATGCCTATCGGCAACCAAATCAGAAATGCCTATCGGCACCTATATTTGAAATGCCTATCGGCACCTATATCTGAAATGCCTATCAGCACCTATATTTGAAATGCCTATCAGCAACCAAATCAGAAATGCCTATCGGCACCTATATTTGAAATGCCTATCGGCACCTATATCTGAAATGCCTATCGGCACCTATTTTTAAAATGCCAATCGGCAACTATATATGAAATGCCTATCAGCACCCATATTTGAAATGCCTATGGGGAACCATATCTGAAATGCCTATCGACATCTATATTTGAAATACCTATCGGCTTCTATATCTGAAATGCCTATCGGCACCTATTTTTAAAATGCCAATCGGCAACTATATCCGAAATGCCTATCGGCACCTATATCTGAAATGCCTATCGGCACCTATTTTTGAAATGCCTATCGGAAACTACATCTGAAATGCCTATCAGCACCTATATTTGAAATGACTATCGGCAACCATATCTGGAATGCCTATCGGCACCTATATTTGAAATGCCTATCGGTTTCTATATCTGAAATGCCTATCGGCACCTATCTTTAAAATGCTAATCGGCAACTATATCTGAAATGCCTATCGGCACCTATATCTGAAATGCCTATCGGCACCTATATTTGAAATACCTATCGGCTTCTATATCTGAAATGCCTATCGGCACCTATTTTTAAAATGCCAATCGGCAACTATATCTGAAATGCCTATCGGCACCTATATCTGAAATGCCTATCGGCACCTATTTTTGAAATGCCTATCGGAAACTACATCTGAAATGCCTATCAGCACCTATATTTGAAATGACTATCGGCAACCATATCTGGAATTCCTATCGGCACCAATATTTGAAATGCCTATCGGTTTCTATATCTGAAATGCCTATCGGCACCTATATCTGAAATGCCTATCAGCACCTATATTTGAAATGCCTATCGGCAACCATATCTGAAATGCCTATCGACACCAATATTTGAACTGCCTATCGGCACCTATATTTAAAATGCCTATCGGCACCTATATCTGAAATGCCTATCGCCACCTATATTTTAAATGCCTATCGCCAACAATATCTGATAGCCTATCAGCACCTATATTCGAAATGCCTATCGGCAACTATATCTAAAATGCTTATGGGCACCTATATTTGAAATGCCTATCGGCACCAATATTTTAAATGCCAATCGGCAACTATATCTGATATGCCTATCGGCACGTATATCTGAAATGCCTATCAGGACCTATTTTTGAAATACCAATCGAAAACTACATGTGAAATACCTATCGGCACCTATTTTTAAAATGCTAATCGGCAACTATATCTGAAATGCCTATCGGCACCTATATCTAAAATGCCTATCGGCACCTATTTTTGAAATGCCTATCGGAAACTACATCTGAAATGCCTATCAGCACTTATATTTGAAATGCCTATCGGCAACCATATCTGAAATGCCTATCGACACCTATATTTGAAATACCTATCGGCTTCTATATCTGAAATGCCCATCGGCACCTATATTTGAAATGCCTATCGGCACCTATATCTGAAATGCCTATCGGCACCTATATTTGAAATGCCTTTCGGCACCTATTTTTGAAATGCCTTTTGGAAACAGCATCTGAAATGCCTATCAGCACCTATATTTGAAATGCCTATCGGCAACCATATCTGAAATGCCTATCGACACCAATATTTGAACTGCCTATCGGCACCTATATTTAAAATGCCTATCGGCGACTATATCTGAGATGCCTATCGGCACCTATATCTGAAATGCCTATCGCCACCTATATTTTAAATGCCTATCGCCAACAATATCTGATAGCCTATCAGCACTTATAATCGAAATGCCTATCGGCAACTATATCTGAAATGCTTATCGGCACCTATATTTGAAATGCCTATCGGCACCAATATTTTAAATGCCAATCGGCAACTATATCTGATATGCCTATCGGCACGTATATCTGAAATGCCTATCGGCACCTATTTTTGAAATACCTATCGGAAACTACATCTGAAATGCCTATCGGCACCTATTTTTAAAATGCCCATCGGCAACTATATCTGAAATGCCTATCAGCACCTATATATGAATGCCTATCGGCAACCAAATCAGAAATGCCTATCGGCATCTATATCTGAAATGCCTATCAGCACCTATATTTGAAATGCCTATCAGCAACCAAATCAGAAATGCCTATCGGCATTTATAATTCAACTGCCTATCGGCAACTATATCTGAAATGCCTATCGGCACCTATTTTTAAAATGCCAATCGGCAACTATATCTGAAATGCCTATCAGCACCCATAATTGAAATGCCTATCGGCAACCATATCTGAAATGCCTATCGACACCTATATTTGAAATACCTATCGGCTTCTATATCTAAAATGCCTATCGGCACCTATTTTTAAAATGCCAATCGGCAACTATACATGTAATGCCTAACGGCACCTATATCTGAAATGCCTATCGGCACCTATTTTTGAAATGCCTATCGGAAACTACATCTGAAATGCCTATCAGCACCTATATTTGAAATGCCTAACGGCAACCAAATCAGAAATGCCTATCGGCATCTATATCTAAATGCCTTTCGGCATTTATATCTGAAATGCCTATCGGCACCTATTTTTGAAATGCCTATCGGAACCTACATCTAAAATGCCTATCATCACCTATATTTGAAATGACTATCGGCTTCTATATCTGAAATGCCTATTGGCACCTATTTTTAAAATGCCAATCGGCAACTATATCTGAAATGCCTATCGGCACCTATATCTGAAATGCCTTTCGGCATTTATATCTGAAATGCCTATCGGCACCTATATTTAAAATGTCTATAGGCACCTATATTTTAAATGCCTATCGGCAACTATATCTGATATGCCTATCGGCACTTATATCTGAAATGCCTATCGTCACCTATATTTGAAATACCTATCGGCTTCTATATCTAAAATGCCTATCGGCACCTATTTTTAAAATGCCAATCGGCAACTATACATGTAATGCCTAACGGCACCTATATCTGAAATGCCTATCGGCACCTATTTTTAAAATGCTAATCGGCAACTATATCTGAAATGCCTATCAGCACCTATATTTGAAATGCCTATCGGCAACCAAATCAGAAATGCCTATCGGCACCTATATTTGAAATGCCTATCAGGACCTATATCTGAAATGCCTATCAGCACCTATATTTGAAATGCCTATCAGCAACCAAATCAGAAATGCCTATCGGCACCTATATTTGAAATGCCTATCGGCACCTATATCTGAAATGCCTATCGGCACCTATTTTTAAAATGCCAATCGGCAACTATATATGAAATGCCTATCAGCACCCATATTTGAAATGCCTATGGGGAACCATATCTGAAATGCCTATCGACACCTATATTTGAAATACCTATCGGCTTCTATATCTGAAATGCCTATCGGCACCTATTTTTAAAATGCCAATCGGCAACTATATCCGAAATGCCTATCGGCACCTATATCTGAAATGCCTATCGGCACCTATTTTTGAAATGCCTATCGGAAACTACATCTGAAATGCCTATCAGCACCTATATTTGAAATGACTATCGGCAACCATATCTGGAATGCCTATCGGCACCTATATTTGAAATGCCTATCGGTTTCTATATCTGAAATGCCTATCGGCACCTATCTTTAAAATGCTAATCGGCAACTATATCTGAAATGCCTATCGGCACCTATATCTGAAATGCCTATCGGCACCTATATTTGAAATACCTATCGGCTTCTATATCTGAAATGCCTATCGGCACCTATTTTTAAAATGCCAATCGGCAACTATATCTGAAATGCCTATCGGCACCTATATCTGAAATGCCTATCGGCAACTATTTTTAAAATGCCTATCGGAAACTACATCTGAAATGCCTATCAGCACCTATATTTGAAATGACTATCGGCAACCATATCTGGAATGCCTATCGGCACCTATATTTGAAATGCCTATCGGTTTCTATATCTGAAATGCCTATCGGCACCTATCTTTAAAATGCCAATCGGCAACTATATCTGAAATGCCTATCGGCACCTATATCTGAAATGCCTATCGGCACCTATATTTGAAATACCTTTCGGCACCTATTTTTGAAATGCCTATCGGTTTCTATATCTGAAATGCCTATCGGCACCTATCTTTAAAATGCCAATCGGCAACTATATCTGAAATGCCTATCGGCACCTATATCTGAAATGCCTATCAGCACCTATATTTGAAATGCCTATCGGCAACCATATCTGAAATGCCTATCGACACCAATATTTGAACTGCCTATCGGCACCTATATTTAAAATACCTATCGACACCTATATCTGAAATGCCTATCGCCACCTATATTTTAAATGCCTATCGCCAACAATATCTGATAGCCTATCAGCACCTATATTCGAAATGCCTATCGGCAACTATATCTAAAATGCTTATGGGCACCTATATTTGAAATGCCTATCGGCACCAATATTTTAAATGCCAATCGGCAACTATATCTGATATGCCTATCGGCACGTATATCTGAAATGCCTATCGGCACCTATTTTTGAAATACCAATCGAAAACTACATGTGAAATACCTATCGGCACCTATTTTTAAAATGCTAATCGGCAACTATATCTGAAATGCCTATCGGCACCTATATCTGAAATGCCTATCGGCACCTATTTTTGAAATGCCTATCGGAAACTGCATCTGAAATGCCTATCAGCACTAATATTTGAAATGCCTATCGGCAACCATATCTGAAATGCCTATCGACACCTATATTTGAAATACCTATCGGCTTCTATATCTGAAATGCCCATCGGCACCTATATTTGAAATGCCTATCGGCACCTATATCTGAAATGCCTATCGGCACCTATATTTGAAATGCCTTTCGGCACCTATTTTTGAAATGCCTTTTGGAAACAGCATCTGAAATGCCTATCAGCACCTATATTTGAAATGCCTATCGGCAACCATATCTGAAATGCCTATCGACACCAATATTTGAACTGCCTATCGGCACCTATATTTAAAATGCCTATCGGCACCTATATCTGAAATGCCTATCGCCACCTATATTTTAAATGCCTATCGCCAACAATATCTGATAGCCTATCAGCACCTATATTCGAAATGCCTATCGGCAACTATATCTAAAATGCTTATGGGCACCTATATTTGAAATGCCTATCGGCACCAATATTTTAAATGCCAATCGGCAACTATATCTGATATGCCTATCGGCACGTATATCTGAAATGCCTATCAGGACCTATTTTTGAAATACCAATCGAAAACTACATGTGAAATACCTATCGGCACCTATTTTTAAAATGCTAATCGGCCACTATATCTGAAATGCCTATCGGCACCTATATCTAAAATGCCTATCGGCACCTATTTTTGAAATGCCTATCGGAAACTACATCTGAAATGCCTATCAGCACTTATATTTGAAATGCCTATCGGCAACCATATCTGAAATGCCTATCGACACCTATATTTGAAATACCTATCGGCTTCTATATCTGAAATGCCCATCGGCACCTATATTTGAAATGCCTATCGGCACCTATATCTGAAATGCCTATCGGCACCTATATTTGAAATGCCTTTCGGCACCTATTTTTGAAATGCCTTTTGGAAACAGCATCTGAAATGCCTATCAGCACCTATATTTGAAATGCCTATCGGCAACCATATCTGAAATGCCTATCGACACCAATATTTGAACTGCCTATCGGCACCTATATTTAAAATGCCTATCGGCGACTATATCTGAGATGCCTATCGGCACCTATATCTGAAATGCCTATCGCCACCTATATTTTAAATGCCTATCGCCAACAATATCTGATAGCCTATCAGCACCTATAATCGAAATGCCTATCGGCAACTATATCTGAAATGCTTATCGGCACCTATATTTGAAATGCCTATCGGCACCAATATTTTAAATGCCAATCGGCAACTATATCTGATATGCCTATCGGCACGTATATCTGAAATGCCTATCGGCACCTATTTTTGAAATACCTATCGGAAACTACATCTGAAATGCCTATCGGCACCCATTTTTAAAATGCCCATCGGCAACTATATCTGAAATGCCTATCAGCACCTATATATGAATGCCTATCGGCAACCAAATCAGAAATGCCTATCGGCATCTATATCTGCAATGCCTATCAGCACCTATATTTGAAATGCCTATCAGCAACCAAATCAGAAATGCCTATCGGCATTTATAATTCAACTGCCTATCGGCAACTATATCTGAAATGCCTATCGGCACCTATTTTTAAAATGCCAATCGGCAACTATATCTGAAATGCCTATCAGCACCCATAATTGAAATGCCTATCGGCAACCATATCTGAAATGCCTATCGACACCTATATTTGAAATACCTATCGGCTTCTATATCTAAAATGCCTATCGGCACCTATTTTTAAAATGCCAATCGGCAACTATACATGTAATGCCTAACGGCACCTATATCTGAAATGCCTATCGGCACCTATTTTTGAAATGCCTATCGGAAACTACATCTGAAATGCCTATCAGCACCTATATTTGAAATGCCTAACGGCAACCAAATCAGAAATGCCTATCGGCATCTATATCTAAATGCCTTTCGGCATTTATATCTGAAATGCCTATCGGCACCTATTTTTGAAATGCCTATCGGAACCTACATCTAAAATGCCTATCATCACCTATATTTGAAATGACTATCGGCAACCATATCTGGAATGCCTATCGGCACCTATATTTGAAATGCCTATCGGCTTCTATATCTGAAATGCCTATTGGCACCTATTTTTAAAATGCCAATCGGCAACTATATCTGAAATGCCTATCGGCACCTATATCTGAAATGCCTTTCGGCATTTATATCTGAAATGCCTATCGGCACCTATATTTGAAATGTCTATAGGCACCTATATTTTAAATGCCTATCGGCAACTATATCTGATATGCCTATCGGCACTTATATCTGAAATGCCTATCGTCACCTATTTTTGAAATGCCTATCGGAAACTACATCTGAAATGCCTATCGGCACCTATTTTTAAAATGCCAATCGACAACTATATCTGATATGCCTATCGGCACCTATTTTTAAAATGCCAATCGGCAACTATATCTGAAATGCCTATCAGCACCCATAATTGAAATGCCTATCGGCAACCATATCTGAAATGCCTATCGACACCTATATTTGAAATACCTATCGGCTTCTATATCTAAAATGCCTATCGGCACCTATTTTTAAAATGCCAATCGGCAACTATACATGTAATGCCTAACGGCACCTATATCTGAAATGCCTATCGGCACCTATTTTTAAAATGCTAATCGGCAACTATATCTGAAATGCCTATCAGCACCTATATTTGAAATGCCTATCGGCAACCAAATCAGAAATGCCTATCGGCACCTATATTTGAAATGCCTATCAGGACCTATATGTGAAATGCCTATCAGCACCTATATTTGAAATGCCTATCAGCAACCAAATCAGAAATGCCTATCGGCACCTATATTTGAAATGCCTATCGGCACCTATATCTGAAATGCCTATCGGCACCTATTTTTAAAATGCCAATCGGCAACTATATATGAAATGCCTATCAGCACCCATATTTGAAATGCCTATGGGTAACCATATCTGAAATGCCTATCGACACCTATATTTGAAATACCTATCGGCTTCTATATCTGAAATGCCTATCGGCACCTATTTTTAAAATGCCAATCGGCAACTATATCCGAAATGCCTATCGGCACCTATATCTGAAATGCCTATCGGCACCTATTTTTGAAATGCCTATCGGAAACTACATCTGAAATGCCTATCAGCACCTATATTTGAAATGACTATCGGCAACCATATCTGGAATGCCTATCGGCACCTATATTTGAAATGCCTATCGGTTTCTATATCTGAAATGCCTATCGGCACCTATCTTTAAAATGCTAATCGGCAACTATATCTGAAATGCCTATCGGCACCTATATCTGAAATGCCTATCGGCACCTATATTTGAAATACCTATCGGCTTCTATATCTGAAATGCCTATCGGCACCTATTTTTAAAATGCCAATCGGCAACTATATCTAAAATGCCTATCGGCACCTATATCTGAAATGCCTATCGGCAACTATTTTTAAAATGCCTATCGGAAACTACATCTGAAATGCCTATCAGCACCTATATTTGAAATGACTATCGGCAACCATATCTGGAATGCCTATCGGCACCTATATTTGAAATGCCTATCGGTTTCTATATCTGAAATGCCTATCGGCACCTATCTTTAAAATGCCAATCGGCAACTATATCTGAAATGCCTATCGGCACCTATATCTGAAATGCCTATCGGCACCTATATTTGAAATACCTTTCGGCACCTATTTTTGAAATGCCTATCGGTTTCTATATCTGAAATGCCTATCGGCACCTATCTTTAAAATGCCAATCGGCAACTATATCTGAAATGCCTATCGGCACCTATATCTGAAATGCCTATCAGCACCTATATTTGAAATGCCTATCGGCAACCATATCTGAAATGCCTATCGACACCAATATTTGAACTGCCTATCGGCACCTATATTTAAAATGCCTATCGACACCTATATCTGAAATGCCTATCGCCACCTATATTTTAAATGCCTATCGCCAACAATATCTGATAGCCTATCAGCACCTATATTCGAAATGCCTATCGGCAACTATATCTAAAATGCTTATGGGCACCTATATTTGAAATGCCTATCGGCACCAATATTTTAAATGCCAATCGGCAACTATATCTGATATGCCTATCGGCACGTATATCTGAAATGCCTATCGGCACCTATTTTTGAAATACCAATCGAAAACTACATGTGAAATACCTATCGGCACCTATTTTTAAAATGCTAATCGGCAACTATATCTGAAATGCCTATCGGCACCTATATCTGAAATGCCTATCGGCACCTATTTTTGAAATGCCTATCGGAAACTGCATCTGAAATGCCTATCAGCACTAATATTTGAAATGCCTATCGGCAACCATATCTGAAATGCCTATCGACACCTATATTTGAAATACCTATCGGCTTCTATATCTGAAATGCCCATCGGCACCTATATTTGAAATGCCTATCGGCACCTATATCTGAAATGCCTATCGGCACCTATATTTGAAATGCCTTTCGGCACCTACTTTTGAAATGCCTTTTGGAAACAGCATCTGAAATGCCTATCAGCACCTATATTTGAAATGCCTATCGGCAACCATATCTGAAATGCCTATCGACACCAATATTTGAACTGCCTATCGGCACCTATATTTAAAATGCCTATCGGCGACTATATCTGAGATGCCTATCGGCACCTATATCTGAAATGCCTATCGCCACCTATATTTTAAATGCCTATCGCCAACAATATCTGATAGCCTATCAGCACCTATATTCGAAATGCCTATCGGCAACTATATCTGAAATGCTTATCGGCACCTATATTTGAAATGCCTATCGGCACCAATATTTTAAATGCCAATCGGCAACTATATCTGATATGCCTATCGGCACGTATATCTGAAATGCCTATCGGCACCTATTTTTGAAATACCTATCGGAAACTACATCTGAAATGCCTATCGGCACCTATTTTTAAAATGCCCATCGGCAACTATATCTGAAATGCCTATCAGCACCTATATTTGAATGCCTATCGGCAACCAAATCAGAAATGCCTATCGGCATCTATATCTGAAATGCCTATCAGCACCTATATTTGAAATGCCTATCAGCAACCAAATCAGAAATGCCTATCGGCATTTATATTTCAACTGCCTATCGGCAACTATATCTGAAATGCCTATCGGCACCTATTTTTGAAATGCCTATCGGAACCTACATCTAAAATGCCTATCAGCACCTATATTTGAAATGACTATCGGCAACCATATCTGGAATGCCTATCGGCACCTATATTTGAAATGCCTATCGGCTTCTATATCTGAAATGCCTATTGGCACCTATTTTTAAAATGCCAATCGGCAACTATATCTGAAATGCCTATCGGCACCTATATCTGAAATGCCTTTCGGCATTTATATCTGAAATGCCTATCGGCACCTATATTTGAAATGTCTATAGGCACCTATATTTTAAATGCCTATCGGCAACTATATCTGATATGCCTATCGGCACTTATATCTGAAATGCCTATCGTCACCTATTTTTGAAATGCCTATCGGAAACTACATCTGAAATGCATATCGGCACCTATTTTTAAAATGCCAATCGACAACTATATCTGAAATGCCTATCGGCACCTATATCTGAAATGCCTATCGGCACCTATTTTAGAAATGCCTATCGGAAACTACATCTGAAATGCCTATCAGCAACAATATTTGAAATGCCTATCGGCAACCATATCTGAAATGCCTATCGACACCTATATTTGAAATACCTATCGGCTTCTATATCTGAAATGCCTATCGGCACCTCTTTTTTAATGCCAATCGGTAACTATATCTGAAATGCCTATCGGTACTTATATTTGAAATGCCTATCGGCACCTATATTTGAAATGCCTATCAGCACCTATATTTGAAATGCCTATCGGCAACTATATTTGAAATGCCTTTCGGCATTTATATCTGAAATGCCTATCGGCACCTATATTTGAAATACCTATCGGCTTCTATATCTGAAATGCCTATCGGCACCTATTTTTAAAATGCCCATCGGCAACTATATCTGAAATGCCTATCAGCACCTATATTTGAATGCCTATCGGCAACCAAATCAGAAATGCCTATCGGCACCTATATTTGAAATGCCTATCGGCACCTATATCTGAAATGCGTATCAGCACCTATATTTGAAATGCCTATCAGCAACCAAATCAGAAATGACTATCGGCACCTATATTTGAAATGCCTATCGGCACCTATATCTGAAATGCGTATCAGCACCTATATTTGAAATGCTTATCAGCAACCAAATCAGAAATGACTATCGGCACCTATATTTGAAATGCCTATCGGCACCTATATCTGAAATGCCTATCGGCACCTATTTTTAAAATACCAATCGGCAACTATATCTGAAATGCCTATCAGCACCTATATCTGAAGTACCTATCGGCAATTATTTTTGAAATGCCTATCGAAAAATACATCTGAAATGCCTATCAGCACCTATATTTGAAATGACTATCGGCAACCATATCTGGAATGCCTATCGGCACCTATATTTGAAATGCCTATCGGTTTCTATATCTGAAATGCCTATCGGCACCTATTTTTAAAATGCCAATCGGCAACTATATCTGAAATGCCTATCGGCACCTATATCTGAAATGCCTATCGGCACCTATTTTTGAAATGCCTATCGGAAACTACATCTGAAATGCCTATCAGCACCTATATTTGAAATGTATATCGGCAACCAAATCAGAAATGCATATCGGCACCTATATCTGAAATGCCTTCCGGCATTTATATCTGAAATGCCTATCGGCACCTATATTTGAAATGCCTATCGGCACCTATATTTTAAATGCCTATCGGCAACTATATCTGATATGCCTATAGGCACTTATATCTGAAATGCCTATCGGCACCTATTTTTGAAATGCCTATTGGAAACTACATCTGAAATGCCTATCGGCACCTATTTTTAAAATGCCAATCGGCAACTATATCTGAAATGCCTATCGGCACCTATATCTGAAATGCCTTTCGGCACCTAACTACATCTGAAATGCCTATCAGCACCTATTTTTAAAATGCCAATCGGCAACTATATCTGAAATGCCTATCGGCACCTATATCTGAAATGTATATCGGCACCTATTTTTGAAATGCCTATCGGAAACTACATCTGAAATGCATATCAGCACCTATATTTGAAATACCTATCGGCTTCTATATCTGAAATGCCTATCGGCACCTATTTTTAAAATGCCAATCGGCAACTATATCTAAAATGCCTATCGGCACCTATATCTGAAATGCCTATCGGCACCTATTTTTGAAATGCCTATCGGAAAATACATCTGAAGTGCCTATCAGCACCTATATTTGAAATGCCTATCGGCAACCATATCTGGAATGCCTATCGGCGCCTATATTTGAAATGCCTATCGGCTTCTATATCTGAAATGCCTATCGGCACCTATTTTTAAAATGCCAATCGGCAACTATATCTGAAATGCCTATCAGCACCTATATTTGAAATGCCTATCGGCAACCATATCTGAAAGGCCTATCAACACCTATATTTGAAATACCTATCGGCTTCTATATCTGAAATGCCTATCGGCACCTATTTTTAAAATGCCAAACGGCAACTATATCTAAAATGTTTATCGGCACCTATATTTGAAATGCCTATCGGCTTCTATATCTGAAATGCCTATCGGCACCTATTTTTAAAATGCCAATCGGCAACTATATCTGAAATGCCTATCGGCACCTATATCTGAAATGTATATCGGCACCTATTTTTGAAATGCCTATCGGAAACTACATCTGAAATGCATATCAGCACCTATATTTGAAATGCCTATCGGCAACCAAATCAGAAATGCCTATCGGCACATATATCTGAAATGCCTTTCGGCATTTATATCTGAAATGCCTATCGGCACCTATATTTGAAATGCCTATCGGCACCTATATTTTAAATGCCTATCGGCAACTATATCTGATATGCCTATCGGCACCTATATCTGAAATGCCTATCGGCACCTATTTTTGAAATGCCTATCGGAAACTACATCTGAAATGCCTAACGGCACCTATTTTTAAAATGCCAATCGGCAACTATATCTGATATGCCTATCGGCACCTATATCTGAAATACCTATCAGGACCTATATCTGAAATGCCTATCGGCAACTATATTTGAAATCCCTTTCGGCATTTATATCTGAAATGCCTGGCGGCACCTATATTTGATATGCCTCTCGGCACCTATATTTGAAATGCCTATCGGCAACTATATCTGAAATGCCTATCGGCATCTATTTCTAAAATGCCTATCGGCAACTATAACTAAAATGCCTATCGGCACCTATATTTGAAATGCCTATCGGCACCTATATCTGAAATGCCTATCGGCACCTATTTTTAAAATGCTAATCGGCAACTATATCTGAAATGCCTATCAGCACCTATATTTGAAATGCCTATCGGCAACCAAATCAGAAATGCCTATCGGCACCTATATTTGAAATGCCTATCGGCACCTATATCTGAAATGCCTATCAGCACCTATATTTGAAATGCCTATCAGCAACCAAATCAGAAATGCCTATCGGCACCTATATTTGAAATGCCTATCGGCACCTATATCTGAAATGCCTATCGGCACCTATTTTTAAAATGCCAATCGGCAACTATATATGAAATGCCTATCAGCACCCATATTTGAAATGCCTATGGGGAACCATATCTGAAATGCCTATCGACATCTATATTTGAAATACCTATCGGCTTCTATATCTGAAATGCCTATCGGCACCTATTTTTAAAATGCCAATCGGCAACTATATCAGAAATGCCTATCGGCACCTATATCTGAAATGCCTATCGGCACCTATTTTTGAAATGCCTATCGGAAACTACATCTGAAATGCCTATCAGCACCTATATTTGAAATGACTATCGGCAACCATATCTGGAATGCCTATCGGCACCTATATTTGAAATGCCTATCGGTTTCTATATCTGAAATGCCTATCGGCACCTATCTTTAAAATGCTAATCGGCAACTATATCTGAAATGCCTATCGGCACCTATATCTGAAATGCCTATCGGCACCTATATTTGAAATACCTATCGGCTTCTATATCTGAAATGCCTATCGGCACCTATTTTTAAAATGCCAATCGGCAACTATATCTGAAATGCCTATCGGCACCTATATCTGAAATGCCTATCGGCACCTATTTTTGAAATGCCTATCGGAAACTACATCTGAAATGCCTATCAGCACCTATATTTGAAATGACTATCGGCAACCATATCTGGAATTCCTATCGGCACCAATATTTGAAATGCCTATCGGTTTCTATATCTGAAATGCCTATCGGCACCTATATCTGAAATGCCTATCAGCACCTATATTTGAAATGCCTATCGGCAACCATATCTGAAATGCCTATCGACACCAATATTTGAACTGCCTATCGGCACCTATATTTAAAATGCCTATCGGCACCTATATCTGAAATGCCTATCGCCACCTATATTTTAAATGCCTATCGCCAACAATATCTGATAGCCTATCAGCACCTATATTCGAAATGCCTATCGGCAACTATATCTAAAATGCTTATGGGCACCTATATTTGAAATGCCTATCGGCACCAATATTTTAAATGCCAATCGGCAACTATATCTGATATGCCTATCGGCACGTATATCTGAAATGCCTATCAGGACCTATTTTTGAAATACCAATCGAAAACTACATGTGAAATACCTATCGGCACCTATTTTTAAAATGCTAATCGGCAACTATATCTGAAATGCCTATCGGCACCTATATCTAAAATGCCTATCGGCACCTATTTTTGAAATGCCTATCGGAAACTACATCTGAAATGCCTATCAGCACTTATATTTGAAATGCCTATCGGCAACCATATCTGAAATGCCTATCGACACCTATATTTGAAATACCTATCGGCTTCTATATCTGAAATGCCCATCGGCACCTATATTTGAAATGCCTATCGGCACCTATATCTGAAATGCCTATCGGCACCTATATTTGAAATGCCTTTCGGCACCTATTTTTGAAATGCCTTTTGGAAACAGCATCTGAAATGCCTATCAGCACCTATATTTGAAATGCCTATCGGCAACCATATCTGAAATGCCTATCGACACCAATATTTGAACTGCCTATCGGCACCTATATTTAAAATGCCTATCGGCGACTATATCTGAGATGCCTATCGGCACCTATATCTGAAATGCCTATCGCCACCTATATTTTAAATGCCTATCGCCAACAATATCTGATAGCCTATCAGCACCTATAATCGAAATGCCTATCGGCAACTATATCTGAAATGCTTATCGGCACCTATATTTGAAATGCCTATCGGCACCAATATTTTAAATGCCAATCGGCAACTATATCTGATATGCCTATCGGCACGTATATCTGAAATGCCTATCGGCACCTATTTTTGAAATACCTATCGGAAACTACATCTGAAATGCCTATCGGCACCTATTTTTAAAATGCCCATCGGCAACTATATCTGAAATGCCTATCAGCACCTATATATGAATGCCTATCGGCAACCAAATCAGAAATGCCTATCGGCATCTATATCTGAAATGCCTATCAGCACCTATATTTGAAATGCCTATCAGCAACCAAATCAGAAATGCCTATCGGCATTTATAATTCAACTGCCTATCGGCAACTATATCTGAAATGCCTATCGGCACCTATTTTTAAAATGCCAATCGGCAACTATATCTGAAATGCCTATCAGCACCCATAATTGAAATGCCTATCGGCAACCATATCTGAAATGCCTATCGACACCTATATTTGAAATACCTATCGGCTTCTATATCTAAAATGCCTATCGGCACCTATTTTTAAAATGCCAATCGGCAACTATACATGTAATGCCTAACGGCACCTATATCTGAAATGCCTATCGGCACCTATTTTTGAAATGCCTATCGGAAACTACATCTGAAATGCCTATCAGCACCTATATTTGAAATGCCTAACGGCAACCAAATCAGAAATGCCTATCGGCATCTATATCTAAATGCCTTTCGGCATTTATATCTGAAATGCCTATCGGCACCTATTTTTGAAATGCCTATCGGAACCTACATCTAAAATGCCTATCATCACCTATATTTGAAATGACTATCGGCAACCATATCTGGAATGCCTATCGGCACCTATATTTGAAATGCCTATCGGCTTCTATATCTGAAATGCCTATTGGCACCTATTTTTAAAATGCCAATCGGCAACTATATCTGAAATGCCTATCGGCACCTATATCTGAAATGCCTTTCGGCATTTATATCTGAAATGCCTATCGGCACCTATATTTAAAATGTCTATAGGCACCTATATTTTAAATGCCTATCGGCAACTATATCTGATATGCCTATCGGCACTTATATCTGAAATGCCTATCGTCACCTATATTTGAAATACCTATCGGCTTCTATATCTAAAATGCCTATCGGCACCTATTTTTAAAATGCCAATCGGCAACTATACATGTAATGCCTAACGGCACCTATATCTGAAATGCCTATCGGCACCTATTTTTAAAATGCTAATCGGCAACTATATCTGAAATGCCTATCAGCACCTATATTTGAAATGCCTATCGGCAACCAAATCAGAAATGCCTATCGGCACCTATATTTGAAATGCCTATCAGGACCTATATCTGAAATGCCTATCAGCACCTATATTTGAAATGCCTATCAGCAACCAAATCAGAAATGCCTATCGGCACCTATATTTGAAATGCCTATCGGCACCTATATCTGAAATGCCTATCGGCACCTATTTTTAAAATGCCAATCGGCAACTATATATGAAATGCCTATCAGCACCCATATTTGAAATGCCTATGGGGAACCATATCTGAAATGCCTATCGACACCTATATTTGAAATACCTATCGGCTTCTATATCTGAAATGCCTATCGGCACCTATTTTTAAAATGCCAATCGGCAACTATATCCGAAATGCCTATCGGCACCTATATCTGAAATGCCTATCGGCACCTATTTTTGAAATGCCTATCGGAAACTACATCTGAAATGCCTATCAGCACCTATATTTGAAATGACTATCGGCAACCATATCTGGAATGCCTATCGGCACCTATATTTGAAATGCCTATCGGTTTCTATATCTGAAATGCCTATCGGCACCTATCTTTAAAATGCTAATCGGCAACTATATCTGAAATGCCTATCGGCACCTATATCTGAAATGCCTATCGGCACCTATATTTGAAATACCTATCGGCTTCTATATCTGAAATGCCTATCGGCACCTATTTTTAAAATGCCAATCGGCAACTATATCTGAAATGCCTATCGGCACCTATATCTGAAATGCCTATCGGCAACTATTTTTAAAATGCCTATCGGAAACTACATCTGAAATGCCTATCAGCACCTATATCTGAAATGACTATCGGCAACCATATCTGGAATGCCTATCGGCACCTATATTTGAAATGCCTATCGGTTTCTATATCTGAAATGCCTATCGGCACCTATCTTTAAAATGCCAATCGGCAACTATATCTGAAATGCCTATCGGCACCTATATCTGAAATGCCTATCGGCACCTATATTTGAAATACCTTTCGGCACCTATTTTTGAAATGCCTATCGGTTTCTATATCTGAAATGCCTATCGGCACCTATCTTTAAAATGCCAATCGGCAACTATATCTGAAATGCCTATCGGCACCTATATCTGAAATGCCTATCAGCACCTATATTTGAAATGCCTATCGGCAACCATATCTGAAATGCCTATCGACACCAATATTTGAACTGCCTATCGGCACCTATATTTAAAATGCCTATCGACACCTATATCTGAAATGCCTATCGCCACCTATATTTTAAATGCCTATCGCCAACAATATCTGATAGCCTATCAGCACCTATATTCGAAATGCCTATCGGCAACTATATCTAAAATGCTTATGGGCACCTATATTTGAAATGCCTATCGGCACCAATATTTTAAATGCCAATCGGCAACTATATCTGATATGCCTATCGGCACGTATATCTGAAATGCCTATCGGCACCTATTTTTGAAATACCAATCGAAAACTACATGTGAAATACCTATCGGCACCTATTTTTAAAATGCTAATCGGCAACTATATCTGAAATGCCTATCGGCACCTATATCTGAAATGCCTATCGGCACCTATTTTTGAAATGCCTATCGGAAACTGCATCTGAAATGCCTATCAGCACTAATATTTGAAATGCCTATCGGCAACCATATCTGAAATGCCTATCGACACCTATATTTGAAATACCTATCGGCTTCTATATCTGAAATGCCCATCGGCACCTATATTTGAAATGCCTATCGGCACCTATATCTGAAATGCCTATCGGCACCTATATTTGAAATGCCTTTCGGCACCTATTTTTGAAATGCCTTTTGGAAACAGCATCTGAAATGCCTATCAGCACCTATATTTGAAATGCCTATCGGCAACCATATCTGAAATGCCTATCGACACCAATATTTGAACTGCCTATCGGCACCTATATTTAAAATGCCTATCGGCACCTATATCTGAAATGCCTATCGCCACCTATATTTTAAATGCCTATCGCCAACAATATCTGATAGCCTATCAGCACCTATATTCGAAATGCCTATCGGCAACTATATCTAAAATGCTTATGGGCACCTATATTTGAAATGCCTATCGGCACCAATATTTTAAATGCCAATCGGCAACTATATCTGATATGCCTATCGGCACGTATATCTGAAATGCCTATCAGGACCTATTTTTGAAATACCAATCGAAAACTACATGTGAAATACCTATCGGCACCTATTTTTAAAATGCTAATCGGCCACTATATCTGAAATGCCTATCGGCACCTATATCTAAAATGCCTATCGGCACCTATTTTTGAAATGCCTATCGGAAACTACATCTGAAATGCCTATCAGCACTTATATTTGAAATGCCTATCGGCAACCATATCTGAAATGCCTATCGACACCTATATTTGAAATACCTATCGGCTTCTATATCTGAAATGCCCATCGGCACCTATATTTGAAATGCCTATCGGCACCTATATCTGAAATGCCTATCGGCACCTATATTTGAAATGCCTTTCGGCACCTATTTTTGAAATGCCTTTTGGAAACAGCATCTGAAATGCCTATCAGCACCTATATTTGAAATGCCTATCGGCAACCATATCTGAAATGCCTATCGACACCAATATTTGAACTGCCTATCGGCACCTATATTTAAAATGCCTATCGGCGACTATATCTGAGATGCCTATCGGCACCTATATCTGAAATGCCTATCGCCACCTATATTTTAAATGCCTATCGCCAACAATATCTGATAGCCTATCAGCACCTATAATCGAAATGCCTATCGGCAACTATATCTGAAATGCTTATCGGCACCTATATTTGAAATGCCTATCGGCACCAATATTTTAAATGCCAATCGGCAACTATATCTGATATGCCTATCGGCACGTATATCTGAAATGCCTATCGGCACCTATTTTTGAAATACCTATCGGAAACTACATCTGAAATGCCTATCGGCACCTATTTTTAAAATGCCCATCGGCAACTATATCTGAAATGCCTATCAGCACCTATATATGAATGCCTATCGGCAACCAAATCAGAAATGCCTATCGGCATCTATATCTGAAATGCCTATCAGCACCTATATTTGAAATGCCTATCAGCAACCAAATCAGAAATGCCTATCGGCATTTATAATTCAACTGCCTATCGGCAACTATATCTGAAATGCCTATCGGCACCTATTTTTAAAATGCCAATCGGCAACTATATCTGAAATGCCTATCAGCACCCATAATTGAAATGCCTATCGGCAACCATATCTGAAATGCCTATCGACACCTATATTTGAAATACCTATCGGCTTCTATATCTAAAATGCCTATCGGCACCTATTTTTAAAATGCCAATCGGCAACTATACATGTAATGCCTAACGGCACCTATATCTGAAATGCCTATCGGCACCTATTTTTGAAATGCCTATCGGAAACTACATCTGAAATGCCTATCAGCACCTATATTTGAAATGCCTAACGGCAACCAAATCAGAAATGCCTATCGGCATCTATATCTAAATGCCTTTCGGCATTTATATCTGAAATGCCTATCGGCACCTATTTTTGAAATGCCTATCGGAACCTACATCTAAAATGCCTATCATCACCTATATTTGAAATGACTATCGGCAACCATATCTGGAATGCCTATCGGCACCTATATTTGAAATGCCTATCGGCTTCTATATCTGAAATGCCTATTGGCACCTATTTTTAAAATGCCAATCGGCAACTATATCTGAAATGCCTATCGGCACCTATATCTGAAATGCCTTTCGGCATTTATATCTGAAATGCCTATCGGCACCTATATTTAAAATGTCTATAGGCACCTATATTTTAAATGCCTATCGGCAACTATATCTGATATGCCTATCGGCACTTATATCTGAAATGCCTATCGTCACCTATATTTGAAATACCTATCGGCTTCTATATCTAAAATGCCTATCGGCACCTATTTTTAAAATGCCAATCGGCAACTATACATGTAATGCCTAACGGCACCTATATCTGAAATGCCTATCGGCACCTATTTTTAAAATGCTAATCGGCAACTATATCTGAAATGCCTATCAGCACCTATATTTGAAATGCCTATCGGCAACCAAATCAGAAATGCCTATCGGCACCTATATTTGAAATGCCTATCAGGACCTATATCTGAAATGCCTATCAGCACCTATATTTGAAATGCCTATCAGCAACCAAATCAGAAATGCCTATCGGCACCTATATTTGAAATGCCTATCGGCACCTATATCTGAAATGCCTATCGGCACCTATTTTTAAAATGCCAATCGGCAACTATATATGAAATGCCTATCAGCACCCATATTTGAAATGCCTATGGGGAACCATATCTGAAATGCCTATCGACACCTATATTTGAAATACCTATCGGCTTCTATATCTGAAATGCCTATCGGCACCTATTTTTAAAATGCCAATCGGCAACTATATCCGAAATGCCTATCGGCACCTATATCTGAAATGCCTATCGGCACCTATTTTTGAAATGCCTATCGGAAACTACATCTGAAATGCCTATCAGCACCTATATTTGAAATGACTATCGGCAACCATATCTGGAATGCCTATCGGCACCTATATTTGAAATGCCTATCGGTTTCTATATCTGAAATGCCTATCGGCACCTATCTTTAAAATGCTAATCGGCAACTATATCTGAAATGCCTATCGGCACCTATATCTGAAATGCCTATCGGCACCTATATTTGAAATACCTATCGGCTTCTATATCTGAAATGCCTATCGGCACCTATTTTTAAAATGCCAATCGGCAACTATATCTGAAATGCCTATCGGCACCTATATCTGAAATGCCTATCGGCAACTATTTTTAAAATGCCTATCGGAAACTACATCTGAAATGCCTATCAGCACCTTTATCTGAAATGACTATCGGCAACCATATCTGGAATGCCTATCGGCACCTATATTTGAAATGCCTATCGGTTTCTATATCTGAAATGCCTATCGGCACCTATCTTTAAAATGCCAATCGGCAACTATATCTGAAATGCCTATCGGCACCTATATCTGAAATGCCTATCAGCACCTATATTTGAAATGCCTATCGGCAACCATATCTGAAATGCCTATCGACACCAATATTTGAACTGCCTATCGGCACCTATATTTAAAATGCCTATCGACACCTATATCTGAAATGCCTATCGCCACCTATATTTTAAATGCCTATCGCCAACAATATCTGATAGCCTATCAGCACCTATATTCGAAATGCCTATCGGCAACTATATCTAAAATGCTTATGGGCACCTATATTTGAAATGCCTATCGGCACCAATATTTTAAATGCCAATCGGCAACTATATCTGATATGCCTATCGGCACGTATATCTGAAATGCCTATCGGCACCTATTTTTGAAATACCAATCGAAAACTACATGTGAAATACCTATCGGCACCTATTTTTAAAATGCTAATCGGCAACTATATCTGAAATGCCTATCGGCACCTATATCTGAAATGCCTATCGGCACCTATTTTTGAAATGCCTATCGGAAACTGCATCTGAAATGCCTATCAGCACTAATATTTGAAATGCCTATCGGCAACCATATCTGAAATGCCTATCGACACCTATATTTGAAATACCTATCGGCTTCTATATCTGAAATGCCCATCGGCACCTATATTTGAAATGCCTATCGGCACCTATATCTGAAATGCCTATCGGCACCTATATTTGAAATGCCTTTCGGCACCTATTTTTGAAATGCCTTTTGGAAACAGCATCTGAAATGCCTATCAGCACCTATATTTGAAATGCCTATCGGCAACCATATCTGAAATGCCTATCGACACCAATATTTGAACTGCCTATCGGCACCTATATTTAAAATGCCTATCGGCACCTATATCTGAAATGCCTATCGCCACCTATATTTTAAATGCCTATCGCCAACAATATCTGATAGCCTATCAGCACCTATATTCGAAATGCCTATCGGCAACTATATCTAAAATGCTTATGGGCACCTATATTTGAAATGCCTATCGGCACCAATATTTTAAATGCCAATCGGCAACTATATCTGATATGCCTATCGGCACGTATATCTGAAATGCCTATCAGGACCTATTTTTGAAATACCAATCGAAAACTACATGTGAAATACCTATCGGCACCTATTTTTAAAATGCTAATCGGCCACTATATCTGAAATGCCTATCGGCACCTATATCTAAAATGCCTATCGGCACCTATTTTTGAAATGCCTATCGGAAACTACATCTGAAATGCCTATCAGCACTTATATTTGAAATGCCTATCGGCAACCATATCTGAAATGCCTATCGACACCTATATTTGAAATACCTATCGGCTTCTATATCTGAAATGCCCATCGGCACCTATATTTGAAATGCCTATCGGCACCTATATCTGAAATGCCTATCGGCACCTATATTTGAAATGCCTTTCGGCACCTATTTTTGAAATGCCTTTTGGAAACAGCATCTGAAATGCCTATCAGCACCTATATTTGAAATGCCTATCGGCAACCATATCTGAAATGCCTATCGACACCAATATTTGAACTGCCTATCGGCACCTATATTTAAAATGCCTATCGGCGACTATATCTGAGATGCCTATCGGCACCTATATCTGAAATGCCTATCGCCACCTATATTTTAAATGCCTATCGCCAACAATATCTGATAGCCTATCAGCACCTATAATCGAAATGCCTATCGGCAACTATATCTGAAATGCTTATCGGCACCTATATTTGAAATGCCTATCGGCACCAATATTTTAAATGCCAATCGGCAACTATATCTGATATGCCTATCGGCACGTATATCTGAAATGCCTATCGGCACCTATTTTTGAAATACCTATCGGAAACTACATCTGAAATGCCTATCGGCACCCATTTTTAAAATGCCCATCGGCAACTATATCTGAAATGCCTATCAGCACCTATATATGAATGCCTATCGGCAACCAAATCAGAAATGCCTATCGGCATCTATATCTGCAATGCCTATCAGCACCTATATTTGAAATGCCTATCAGCAACCAAATCAGAAATGCCTATCGGCATTTATAATTCAACTGCCTATCGGCAACTATATCTGAAATGCCTATCGGCACCTATTTTTAAAATGCCAATCGGCAACTATATCTGAAATGCCTATCAGCACCCATAATTGAAATGCCTATCGGCAACCATATCTGAAATGCCTATCGACACCTATATTTGAAATACCTTTCGGCTTCTATATCTAAAATGCCTATCGGCACCTATTTTTAAAATGCCAATCGGCAACTATACATGTAATGCCTAACGGCACCTATATCTGAAATGCCTATCGGCACCTATTTTTGAAATGCCTATCGGAAACTACATCTGAAATGCCTATCAGCACCTATATTTGAAATGCCTAACGGCAACCAAATCAGAAATGCCTATCGGCATCTATATCTAAATGCCTTTCGGCATTTATATCTGAAATGCCTATCGGCACCTATTTTTGAAATGCCTATCGGAACCTACATCTAAAATGCCTATCATCACCTATATTTGAAATGACTATCGGCAACCATATCTGGAATGCCTATCGGCACCTATATTTGAAATGCCTATCGGCTTCTATATCTGAAATGCCTATTGGCACCTATTTTTAAAATGCCAATCGGCAACTATATCTGAAATGCCTATCGGCACCTATATCTGAAATGCCTTTCGGCATTTATATCTGAAATGCCTATCGGCACCTATATTTGAAATGTCTATAGGCACCTATATTTTAAATGCCTATCGGCAACTATATCTGATATGCCTATCGGCACTTATATCTGAAATGCCTATCGTCACCTATTTTTGAAATGCCTATCGGAAACTACATCTGAAATGCCTATCGGCACCTATTTTTAAAATGCCAATCGACAACTATATCTGATATGCCTATCGGCACCTATTTTTAAAATGCCAATCGGCAACTATATCTGAAATGCCTATCAGCACCCATAATTGAAATGCCTATCGGCAACCATATCTGAAATGCCTATCGACACCTATATTTGAAATACCTATCGGCTTCTATATCTAAAATGCCTATCGGCACCTATTTTTAAAATGCCAATCGGCAACTATACATGTAATGCCTAACGGCACCTATATCTGAAATGCGTATCGGCACCTATTTTTAAAATGCTAATCGGCAACTATATCTGAAATGCCTATCAGCACCTATATTTGAAATGCCTATCGGCAACCAAATCAGAAATGCCTATCGGCACCTATATTTGAAATGCCTATCAGGACCTATATCTGAAATGCCTATCAGCACCTATATTTGAAATGCCTATCAGCAACCAAATCAGAAATGCCTATCGGCACCTATATTTGAAATGCCTATCGGCACCTATATCTGAAATGCCTATCGGCACCTATTTTTAAAATGCCAATCGGCAACTATATATGAAATGCCTATCAGCACCCATATTTGAAATGCCTATGGGTAACCATATCTGAAATGCCTATCGACACCTATATTTGAAATACCTATCGGCTTCTATATCTGAAATGCCTATCGGCACCTATTTTTAAAATGCCAATCGGCAACTATATCCGAAATGCCTATCGGCACCTATATCTGAAATGCCTATCGGCACCTATTTTTGAAATGCCTATCGGAAACTACATCTGAAATGCCTATCAGCACCTATATTTGAAATGACTATCGGCAACCATATCTGGAATGCCTATCGGCACCTATATTTGAAATGCCTATCGGTTTCTATATCTGAAATGCCTATCGGCACCTATCTTTAAAATGCTAATCGGCAACTATATCTGAAATGCCTATCGGCACCTATATCTGAAATGCCTATCGGCACCTATATTTGAAATACCTATCGGCTTCTATATCTGAAATGCCTATCGGCACCTATTTTTAAAATGCCAATCGGCAACTATATCTAAAATGCCTATCGGCACCTATATCTGAAATGCCTATCGGCAACTATTTTTAAAATGCCTATCGGAAACTACATCTGAAATGCCTATCAGCACCTATATTTGAAATGACTATCGGCAACCATATCTGGAATGCCTATCGGCACCTATATTTGAAATGCCTATCGGTTTCTATATCTGAAATGCCTATCGGCACCTATCTTTAAAATGCCAATCGGCAACTATATCTGAAATGCCTATCGGCACCTATATCTGAAATGCCTATCGGCACCTATATTTGAAATACCTTTCGGCACCTATTTTTGAAATGCCTATCGGTTTCTATATCTGAAATGCCTATCGGCACCTATCTTTAAAATGCCAATCGGCAACTATATCTGAAATGCCTATCGGCACCTATATCTGAAATGCCTATCAGCACCTATATTTGAAATGCCTATCGGCAACCATATCTGAAATGCCTATCGACACCAATATTTGAACTGCCTATCGGCACCTATATTTAAAATGCCTATCGACACCTATATCTGAAATGCCTATCGCCACCTATATTTTAAATGCCTATCGCCAACAATATCTGATAGCCTATCAGCACCTATATTCGAAATGCCTATCGGCAACTATATCTAAAATGCTTATGGGCACCTATATTTGAAATGCCTATCGGCACCAATATTTTAAATGCCAATCGGCAACTATATCTGATATGCCTATCGGCACGTATATCTGAAATGCCTATCGGCACCTATTTTTGAAATACCAATCGAAAACTACATGTGAAATACCTATCGGCACCTATTTTTAAAATGCTAATCGGCAACTATATCTGAAATGCCTATCGGCACCTATATCTGAAATGCCTATCGGCACCTATTTTTGAAATGCCTATCGGAAACTGCATCTGAAATGCCTATCAGCACTAATATTTGAAATGCCTATCGGCAACCATATCTGAAATGCCTATCGACACCTATATTTGAAATACCTATCGGCTTCTATATCTGAAATGCCCATCGGCACCTATATTTGAAATGCCTATCGGCACCTATATCTGAAATGCCTATCGGCACCTATATTTGAAATGCCTTTCGGCACCTACTTTTGAAATGCCTTTTGGAAACAGCATCTGAAATGCCTATCAGCACCTATATTTGAAATGCCTATCGGCAACCATATCTGAAATGCCTATCGACACCAATATTTGAACTGCCTATCGGCACCTATATTTAAAATGCCTATCGGCGACTATATCTGAGATGCCTATCGGCACCTATATCTGAAATGCCTATCGCCACCTATATTTTAAATGCCTATCGCCAACAATATCTGATAGCCTATCAGCACCTATATTCGAAATGCCTATCGGCAACTATATCTGAAATGCTTATCGGCACCTATATTTGAAATGCCTATCGGCACCAATATTTTAAATGCCAATCGGCAACTATATCTGATATGCCTATCGGCACGTATATCTGAAATGCCTATCGGCACCTATTTTTGAAATACCTATCGGAAACTACATCTGAAATGCCTATCGGCACCTATTTTTAAAATGCCCATCGGCAACTATATCTGAAATGCCTATCAGCACCTATATTTGAATGCCTATCGGCAACCAAATCAGAAATGCCTATCGGCATCTATATCTGAAATGCCTATCAGCACCTATATTTGAAATGCCTATCAGCAACCAAATCAGAAATGCCTATCGGCATTTATATTTCAACTGCCTATCGGCAACTATATCTGAAATGCCTATCGGCACCTATTTTTGAAATGCCTATCGGAACCTACATCTAAAATGCCTATCAGCACCTATATTTGAAATGACTATCGGCAACCATATCTGGAATGCCTATCGGCACCTATATTTGAAATGCCTATCGGCTTCTATATCTGAAATGCCTATTGGCACCTATTTTTAAAATGCCAATCGGCAACTATATCTGAAATGCCTATCGGCACCTATATCTGAAATGCCTTTCGGCATTTATATCTGAAATGCCTATCGGCACCTATATTTGAAATGTCTATAGGCACCTATATTTTAAATGCCTATCGGCAACTATATCTGATATGCCTATCGGCACTTATATCTGAAATGCCTATCGTCACCTATTTTTGAAATGCCTATCGGAAACTACATCTGAAATGCATATCGGCACCTATTTTTAAAATGCCAATCGACAACTATATCTGAAATGCCTATCGGCACCTATATCTGAAATGCCTATCGGCACCTATTTTAGAAATGCCTATCGGAAACTACATCTGAAATGCCTATCAGCAACAATATTTGAAATGCCTATCGGCAACCATATCTGAAATGCCTATCGACACCTATATTTGAAATACCTATCGGCTTCTATATCTGAAATGCCTATCGGCACCTCTTTTTTAATGCCAATCGGTAACTATATCTGAAATGCCTATCGGTACTTATATTTGAAATGCCTATCGGCACCTATATTTGAAATGCCTATCAGCACCTATATTTGAAATGCCTATCGGCAACTATATTTGAAATGCCTTTCGGCATTTATATCTGAAATGCCTATCGGCACCTATATTTGAAATACCTATCGGCTTCTATATCTGAAATGCCTATCGGCACCTATTTTTAAAATGCCCATCGGCAACTATATCTGAAATGCCTATCAGCACCTATATTTGAATGCCTATCGGCAACCAAATCAGAAATGCCTATCGGCATCTATATCTGAAATGCCGATCAGCACCTATATTTGAAATGCCTATCAGCAACCAAATCAGAAATGCCTATCGGCATTTACAATTGAACTGCCTATCGGCAACTATATCTGAAATGCCTATCGGCCCTATTTTTAAAATGCCAATCGGCAACTATATCTGAAATGCCTATCAGCAACCATAATTGAAATGCCTATCGGCAACCATATCTGAAATGCCTATCGACACCTATATTTAAAATACCTATCGGCTTCTATATCTAAAATGCCTATCGGCACCTATTTTTAAAATGCCAATCGGCAACTATACATGTAATGCCTAACGGCGCCTATATCTGAAATGCCTATCGGCACCTATTTTTGAAATGCCTATCGGAAACTACATCTGAAATGTCTATCAACACCTATATTTGAAATGCCTAACGGCAACCAAATCAGAAATGCCTATCGGCATCTATATCTGAAATGCCTTTCGGCATTTATATCTGAAATGCCTATCGGCACCTATTTTTGAAATGCCTATCGGAAACTACATCTGAAATGCCTATCTGCACCTATATTTAAAATGACTATCGGCAACCATATCTGGAATGCCTATCAACACCTATATTTGAAATGCCTATCGGCACCTATATCTGAAATGCCTTTCGGCATTTATATCTGAAATGCCTATCGGCATCTATATTTGAAATGTCTATAGGCACCTATATTTTAAATGCCTATCGGCAACTATATCTGATATGCCTATCGGCACTTATATCTGAAATGCCTATCGTCACCTATTTTTGAAATGCCTATCGGAAACTACATCTGAAATGCCTATCGGCACTTATTTTTAAAATGCCAATCGACAACTATATCTGAAATGCCTATCGACACCTATATTTCAAATACCTATCGGCTTCTATATCTGAAATGCCTATCGGCACCTATTTTTTAATGCCAATCGGCAACTATATCTGAAATGCCTATCGGAACTTATATTTGAAATGCCTATCGGCACCTATATCTGAAATGCCTATCAGCACCTATATTTGAAATGCCTATCGGCAACTATATTTAAAATGCCTTTCGGCATTTATATCTGAAATGCCTATCGGCACCTATATTTGATATGCCTATCGGCACCTATATTTTAAATGCCTATCGGCAACTAAATCTGAAATGCCTATCGGCATCTATTTCTGAAATGCCTATCGGCAACTGTATCTGAAATGCCTATCGGCACCTATATTAGAAATGCCTATCGGCACCTATATCTGAAATGCCTATCGGCACCTATTTTTAAAATGTCAAACGGCAACTATATCTGAAATGCCTATCAGCACCTATATTTGAAATGCCTATCGGCAACCAAATCAGAAATGCCTATCGGCATCTATATTTGAAATGCCTATCGGCACCCATATCTGAAATGCCTATCAGCACCTATATTTGAAATGCCTATCGGCAACCAAATCAGAAATGCCTATCGGCACCTAAATTTGAAATGCCTATCGGCACCTATATCTCAAATGCCTATCGGCACCTATTTTTGAAATGCCTATCGGAAACTACATCTGAAATGCCTATCAGCACCTATATTTGAAATGCCTATCGGCAACCAAATCAGAAATGCCTATCAGCACCTATATCTGAAATGCCTTTCGACATTTATATCTGAAATGCCTATCGGCACCTATATCTGAAATGTCTATCGGCACCTATTTTTGAAATGCCTATCGGAAACTACATCTGAAATGCCTATCAGCACTTATATCTGAAATGCCTATCGGCACCTATATCTGAAATGCCTATCGGCACCTATTTTTGAAGTGCCTATCGGAAACTACATCTGAAATGCCTATCAGCACCTATATTTGAAATGCCTATCGGCAACCATATCTGGAATGCCTATCGGCACCTATATTTGAAATGCCTATCGGCTTCTATATCTGAAATGCCTATCGGCACCTATTTTTAAAATGCTAATCGGCAACTATATCTGAAATGCCTATCGGCACCTATATCTGAAATGCCTATCGGCACCTATTTTTTAAATGCTTATCGGAAACTACATCAGAAATGCCTATCGGCACCTATATTTTAAATGCCTATCGGCAACTATATCTGATATGCCTATCGGCATCTATTTCTGAAATGCCTATCAGCAACTATATCTGAAATGCCTATCGGCACTTATATTTGAAATGCCTATCGCACCTATATCTGAAATGCCTATCGGCTCCTATATTTGATATGCCTATCGGCACCTATATTTTAAATGCCTATCAGCAAATATATCTGAAATGCCTATCGGCATCTATTTCTGAAATGCCTATCGGCAACTATATCTGAAATGCCTATCGGCACCTATATCTGAAATGCCTATCGGCACCTATTTTAAAAATGCCTATCGGAAACTACATCTGAAATGCCTATCAGCACCTATATTTGAAATGCCTATCGGCAACCATATCTGAAATGCCTATCGACACCTATTTTTGAAATACCTATCGGCTTCTATATCTATAATGCCTATCGGCACCTATTTTTTAATGCCAATCGGCAACTATATCTGAAATGCCTATCGGCATCAATTTCTAAAATGCCTATCGGCAACTATATCTAAAATGCCTATCGGAACTTATATTTGAAATGCCTATCGGCACCTATATCTGAAATGCCTATCGGCAACCAAATCAGAAAAGCCTATCGGCATCTATATTTGAAATGCCTATCGGCACCTATATCTGAAATGCCTATCAGCACCTATATTTGAAATGCCTATCGGCAACCAAATCAGAAATGCCTATCGGCACCTATATCTGAAATGCCTTTCGACATTTATATCTGAAATGCCTATCGGCACCTATATCTAAAATGTCTATCGGCACCTATTTTTGAAATGCCTATCGGAAACTACATCTGAAATGCCTATCAGCACCTATAACTGAAATGCCTATCGGCACCTATATCTGAAATGCCTATCGGCACCTATTTTTGAAATGCCTATCGGAAACTACATCTGAAATGCCTATCAGCACCTATATTTGAAATGCCTATCGGCAACCATATCTGGAATGCCTATCGGCACCTATATTTGAAATGCCTATCGGCTTCTATATCTGAAATGCCTATCGGCACCTATTTTTAAAATGCCAATCGGCAACTATATCTGAAATGCCTATCGGCACCTATATCTGAAATGCCTATCGGCACCTATTTTTGAAATGCTTATCGGAAACTACATCAGAAATGCCTATCGGCACCTATATTTTAAATGCCTATCGGCAACTATATCTGATATGCCTATCGGCATCTATTTCTGAAATGCCTATCAGCAACTATATCTGAAATGCCTATCGGCTCCTATATTTGATATGCCTATCGGCACATATATTTTAAATGCCTATCAGCAAATATATCTGAAATGCCTATCGGCATCTATTTCTGAAATGCCTATCGGCAACTATATCTGAAATGTCTATCGGCACCTATATCTGAAATGCCTATCGGCACCTATTTTAAAAATGCGTATCGGAAACTACATCTGAAATGCCTATCAGCACCTATATTTGAAATGCCTATCGGCGACCATATCTGAAATGCCTATCGACACCTATATTTGAAATACCTATCGGCTTCTATATCTGAAATGCCTATCGGCACCTATTTTTAAATGCCAATCGGCAACTATATCTGAAATGCCTATCGGCATCAATTTCTAAAATGCCTATCGGCAACTATATCTGAAATGCCTATCGGAACTTATATTTGAAATGCCTATCGGCACCTATATCTGAAATGCCTATCAGCACCTATATTTGAAATGCCTATCGGCAACTATATTTGAAATGCCTTTCGGCATTTATATCTGAAATGCCTATCGGCACCTATATTTGATATGCCTATCGGCACCTATATTTTAAATGCCTATCGGCAACTATATCTGAAATGCCTATCGGCATCTATTTCTGAAATGCCTATCGACAACTGTATCTGAAATGCCTATCGGCACCTATATTAGAAATGCCTATCGGCACCTATATCTGAAATGCCTATCGGCACCTTTTTTTAAAATGTCAATCGGCAACTATATCTGAAAAGCCTATCAGCACCAATATTTGAAATGCCTATCGGCAACCAAATCAAAAATGCCTATCGGCATCTATATTTGAAATGCCTATCGGCACCTATATCTGAAACGCCTATCAGCACCTATATTTGAAATGCCTATCGGCAACCAAATCAGAAATGCCTATCGGCACCTAAATTTGAAATGTCTATCGGCACCTATATCTCAAATGCCTATCGGCACCTATTTTTGAAATGCCTATCGGAAACTACATCTGAAATGCCTATCAGCACCTATATCTGAAATGCCTATCGGCACCTATATCTGAAATGCCTATCGGCACCTATTTTTGAAATGCCTATCGGAAACTACATCTGAAATGCCTATCAGCACCTATATTAGAAATGCCTATCGGCAACCATATCTGGAATGCCTATCGGCACCTATATTTGAAATGCCTATCGACTTCTATATCTGAAATGCCTATCGGCACCTATTTTTAAAATGCCAATCGGCAACTATATCTGAAATGCCTATCGGCACCTATATCTGAAATGCCTATCGGCACCTATTTTTGAAATGCTTATCGGAAACTACATCAGAAAAGCCTATCGGCACCTATATTTTAAATGCCTATCGGCAACTATATCTGATATGCCTATCGGCATCTATTTCTGAAATGCCTATCAGCAACTATATCTGAAATGCCTATCGGCACTTATATTTGAAATGCCTATCGCACCTATATCTGAAATGCCTATCGCCTCCTATATTTGATATGCCTATCGGCACCTATATTTTAAATGCCTATCAGCAAATATATCTGAAATGCCTATCGGCATCTATTTCTGAAATGCCTAGCGGCAACTATATCTGAAATGCCTATCGGCACCTATATCTGAAATGCCTATCGGCACCTATTTTAAAAATGCCTATCGGAAACTACATCTGAAATGCCTATCAGCACCTATATTTGAAATGCCTATCGGCAACCATATCTGAAATGCCTATCGACACCTATATTTGAAATACCTATCGGCTTCTATATCTGAAATGCCTATCGGCACCTATTTTTTAATGCCAATCGGCAACTATATCTGAAATGCCTATCGGCATCAATTTCTAAAATGCCTATCGGCAACTATATCTGAAATGCCTATCGAAACTTATATTTGAAATGCCTATCGGCACCTATATCTGAAATGCCTATCAGCACCTATATTTCAAATGCCTATCGGCAACTATATTTGAAATGCCTTTCGGCATTTATATCTGAAATGCCTATCGGCACCTATATTTAATATGCCTATCGGCACCTATATTTTAAATGCCTATCGGCAACTATATCTGAAATGCCTATCGGCATCTATTTCTGAAATGCCTATCGGCAACTGTATCTGAAATGCCTATCGGCACCTATATTAGAAATGCCTATCGGCACCTATATCTGAAATGATTATCGGCACCTATTTTTAAAATGTCAATCGGCAACTATATCTGAAATGCCTATCAGCACCTATATTTGAAATGCCTATCGGCAACTATATTTGAAATGCCTTTCGGCATTTATATCTGAAATGCCTATCGGCACCTATATTTAATATGCCTATCGGCACCTATATTTTAAATGCCTATCGGCAACTATATCTGATATGCCTATCGGCATCAATTTCTAAAATGCCTATCGGCAACTATATCTGAAATGCCTATCGAAACTTATATTTGAAATGCCTATCGGCACCTATATCTGAAATGCCTATCGGCACCTATTTTTTAATGCCAATCGGCAACTATATCTGAAATGCCTATCGGCATCAATTTCTAAAATGCCTATCGGCAACTATATCTGAAATGCCTATCAGCACCTATATTTGAAATGCCTATCGGCAACTATATTTGAAATGCCTTTCGGCATTTATATCTGAAATGCCTATCGGCACCTATATTTAATATGCCTATCGGCACCTATATTTTAAATGCCTATCGGCAACTATATCTGATATGCCTATCAGCACCTATATTTGAAATGCCTATCGGCAACTATATTTGAAATGCCTTTCGGCATTTATATCTGAAATGCCTATCGGCACCTATATTTAATATGCCTATCGGCACCTATATTTTAAATGCCTATCGGCAACTATATCTGATATGCCTATCGGCATCTATTTCTGAAATGCCTATCAGCAACTATATCTGAAATGCCTATCGGCACTTATATTTGAAATGCCTATCGCACCTATATCTGAAATGCCTATCGCCTCCTATATTTGATATGCCTATCGGCACCTATATTTAAAATGCCTATCAGCAAATATATCTGAAATGCCTATCGGCATCTATTTCTGAAATTCCTATCGGCAACTATACCTGAAATGCCTATCGGCACCTATATCTGAAATGCCTATCGGCACCTATTTTAAAAATGCCTATCGGAAACTACATCTGAAATGCCTATCAGCACCTATATTTGAAATGCCTATCGGCAACCATATCTGAAATGCCTATCGGCACCTATTTTTTAATGCCAATCGGCAACTATATCTGAAATGCCTATCGGCATCAATTTCTAAAATGCCTATCCGCAACTATATCTAAAATGCCTATCGGAACTTATATTTGAAATGCCTATCGGCACCTATATCTGAAATGCCTATCAGCACCTATATTTAAAATGCCTATCGGCAACTATATTTGAAATGCCTTTCGGCATTTATATCTGAAACGCCTATCGGCACCTATATTTGATATGCCTATCGGCACCTATATAAATTAAATGCCTATCGGCAACTATATCTGAAATGCCTATCGGCACCTATTTTTAAAATGTCAATCGGCAACTATATCTGAAATGCCTATCAGCACCTATATTTGAAATGCCTATCGGCAACCAAATCAGAAATGCCTATCGGCATCTATATTTGAAATGCCTATCGGCACCTATATCTGAAATGCCTATCAGCACCTATATTTGAAATGCCTATCGGCAACCAAATCAGAAATGCCTATCGGCACCTAAATTTGAAATGCCTATCGGCACCTATATCTTAAGTGCCTATCGGCACCTATTTTTGAAATGCCTATCGGAAACTACATCTAAAATGCCTATCAGCACCTATATTTGAAATGCCTATCGGCAACCAAATCAGAAATGCCTATCGGCACCTATATCTGAAATGCCTTTCGACATTTATATCTGAAATGCCTATCGGCACCTATATCTAAACTGTCTATCGGCACCTATTTTTGAAATGCCTATCGGAAACTACATCTGAAATGCCTATCAGCACCTATAACTGAAATGCCTATCGGCACCTATATCTGAAATGCCTATCGGCACCTATTTTTGAAATGCCTATCGGAAACTACATCTGAAATGCCTATCAGCACCTATATTTGAAATGCCTATCGGCAACCATATCTGGAATGCCTATCGGCACCTATATTTGAAATGCCTATCGGCTTCTATATCTGAAATGCCTATCGGCACCTATTTTTAAAATGCCAATCGGCAACTATATCTGAAATGCCTATCGGCACCTATATCTGAAATGCCTATCGGCACCTATTTTTGAAATGCTTATCGGAAAATACATCAGAAATGCCTATCGGCACCTATATTTTAAATGCCTATCGGCAACTATATCTGAAATGCCTATCGGCTCCTATATTTGATATGCCTATCGGCACATATATTTTAAATGCCTATCAGCAAATATATCTGAAATGCCTATCGGCATCTATTTCTGAAATGCCTATCGGCAACTATATCTGAAATGCCTATCGGCACCTATATCTGAAATGCCTATCGGCACCTATTTTAAAAATGCCTATCGGAAACTACATCTGAAATGCCTATCAGCACCTATATTTGAAATGCCTATCGGCAACCATATCTGAAATGCCTATCGACACCTATATTTGAAATACCTATCGGCTTCTATATCTGAAATGCCTATCGGCACCTATTTTTTAATGCCAATCGGCAACTATATCTGAAATGCCTATCGGCATCAATTTCTAAAATGCCTATCGACAACTATATCCGAAATGCCAATCACTACTTATATTTGAAATGCCTATCGGCACCTATATCTGAAATGCCTATCAGCACCTATATTTGAAATGCCTATCGGCAACTATATTTGAAATGCCTTTCGGCATTTATATCTGAAATGCCTATCGGCACCTATATTTGATATGCCTATCGGCACCTATATTTTAAATGCCTATTGGCAACTATATCTGAAATGCCTATCGGCATCTATTTCTGAAATGCCTATCGGCAACTGTATCTGAAATGCCTATCGGCACCTATATTAGAAATGCCTATCGGCACCTATATCTGAAATGCCTATCGGCACCTATTTTTAAAATGTCAATCGGCAACTATATCTGAAATGCCTATCAGCACCTATATTTGAAATGCCTATCGGCAACCAAATCAGAAATGCCTATCGGCATCTATATTTGAAATGCCTATCGGCACCTATATCTGAAACGCCTATCAGCACCTATATTTGAAATGCCTATCGGCAACCAAATCAGAAATGCCTATCGGCACCTATATCTCAAATGCCTATCGGCACCTATTTTTGAAATGCCTATCGGAAACTACATCTGAAATGCCTATCAGCACCTATATTTGAAATGCCTATCGGCAACCAAATCAGAAATGCCTATCGGCACCTATATCTGAAATGCCTTTCGACATTTATATCTGAAATGCCTATCGGCACCGATATCTGAAATGTCTATCGGCACCTATTTTTGAAATGCCTATCGGAAACTACATCTGAAAAGCCTATCAGCACCTATATCTGAAATGCCTATCGGCACCTATATCTGAAATGCCTATCGGCTCCTATATTTGATATGCCTATCGGCACCTATATTTTAAATGCCTATCAGCAAATATATCTGAAATGCCTATCGGCATCTATTTCTGAAATGCCTATCGGCAACTATATCTGAAATGCCTATCGGCGCCTATATTTGAAATGCCTATCGCCACCTATATTTGAAATGCCTATCGGCACCTGTTTTTAAGATGCCAATCGGCAACTATATCTGAAATGCCTATCAGCACTTATATTTGAAATGCCTATCGGCAACTAAATCAGAAATGCCTATCGGCACCTATATCTGAAATGCCTATCAGCACCTATGTTTGAAACGCCTATCGGCAACTATATTTTAAATGCCTTTCGACATTTATATCTGAAATGCCTATCGGCACCTATATTTGATATGCCTATCGGCACCTATTTTTTAAATGCCTATCGGCAACTATATCTGAAATACCTATCGGCACCTATATTTGATATGCCTATCGGCACCTATATTTTAAATGCCTATCGGCAACCAAATCTGAAATGCCTATCGGCATCTATTTCTGAAATGCCTTTCGGCAACTATATCTGAAATGCTTATCGGCACCTATATTTGAAATGCCTATCGGCACCTATATCTGAAATGCCTATCGACACCTATTTTTGAAATGCCTATCGGAAACTACATCTGAAATGCCTATCAGCACCTATATTTGAAATGCCTATCGGCATCTATTTCTGAAATGTCTATCGGCAACTATATCTGAAATGCCTATCGACACCTATATTTGAAATGCCTATCGGCATCTATATTTTAAATGCCTATCGGCAACCATATCTGAAATGCCTATCGACACCTATATTTGAAATACCTATCGGCTTCTATATCTAAAATGCCTGTTGGCACCTATTTTTAAAATGCCATTCGGCAACTATATCTGAAATGCCTATCGGCACCTATATCTGAAATGCCTATCGGCACCTATTTTTGAAATGCCTATCGGAAACTACATCTGAAATGCCTATCAGCACCTATATTTGAAATGCCTATCGGCAACTATATCTGGAATGCCTATCAGCACCTATATTTGAAATGCCTATCGGCTTCTATATCTGAAATACCTATCGGCACCTCTTTTTAAAATGCCAATCGGCAACTATATCTGAAATGCCTATCGGCACCTATATCTGAAATGCCTATCGGCACCTATTTTTCAAATGCCTATCGGAAACTACATCTAAAATGCCTATCAGCACCTATATTTGAAATGCCTATCGGCAACCAAATCAGAAATGCCTATCGGCACCTATATCTGAAAGCCTTTCGGCATTTATATCTGAAATGCCTATCGGCACCTATATTTGAAATGCCTATCGGCACCTATATTTTAAATGCCTATCGGCAACTATATTTGATATGCCTATCGGCACCTATATTTGATATGCCTATCGGCACCTATATTTTAAATGCCTATCGGCAACTATATCTGAAATGCCTATCAACATCTATTTCTGAAATGCAACTGTAATTTGTATTGACGTGTTACAAACGGTTGTCACTGTAACTAATAAATATCTATCTATCTATCTATCTATATAGAAATGCCTATCGGCACCTATATTTGAAATGCCTATCGGCACCTATATCTGAAATGCCTATCGGCACCTATTATAAAATGCCCATCGGCAACTATATCTGAAATGCCTATCAGCACCTATATTTGAATGCCTATCGGCAACCAAATCAGAAATGCCTATCGGCATCTATATCTGAAATGCCTATCAGCACCTATATTTGAAATGCCTATCAGCAACCAAATCAGAAATGCCTATCGGCATTTATAATTCAACTGCCTATCGGCAACTATATCTGAAATGCCTATCGGCACCTATTTTTAAAATGCCAATCGGCAACTATATCTGAAATGTCTATCAGCACCCATAATTGAAATGCCTATCGGCAACCATATCTGAAATGCCTATCGACACCTATATTTGAAATACCTATCGGCTTCTATATCTAAAATGCCTATCGGCACCTATTTTTAAAATGCCAATCGGCAACTATACATGTAATGCCTAACGGCACCTATATCTGAAATGCCTATCGGCACCTATTTTTAAAATGCTAATCGGCAACTATATCTGAAATGCCTATCAGCACCTATATTTGAAATGCCTATCGGCAACCAAATCAGAAATGCCTATCGGCACCTATATTTGAAATGCCTATCGGCACCTATATCTGAAATGCCTATCAGCACCTATATTTGAAATGCCTATCAGCAACCAAATCAGAAATGCCTATCGGCACCTATATTTGAAATGCCTATCGGCACCTATATCTGAAATGCCTATCGGCACCTATTTTTAAAATGCCAATCGGCAACTATATATGAAATGCCTATCAGCACCCATATTTGAAATGCCTATGGGGAACCATATCTGAAATGCCTATCGACACCTATATTTGAAATACCTATCGGCTTCTATATCTGAAATGCCTATCGGCACCTATTTTTAAAATGCCAATCGGCAACTATATCCGAAATGCCTATCGGCACCTATATCTGAAATGCCTATCGGCACCTATTTTTGAAATGCCTATCGGAAACTACATCTGAAATGCCTATCAGCACCTATATTTGAAATGACTATCGGCAACCATATCTGGAATGCCTATCGGCACCTATATTTGAAATGCCTATCGGTTTCTATATCTGAAATGCCTATCGGCACCTATCTTTAAAATGCTAATCGGCAACTATATCTGAAATGCCTATCGGCACCTATATCTGAAATGCCTATCGGCACCTATATTTGAAATACCTATCGGCTTCTATATCTGAAATGCCTATCGGCACCTATTTTTAAAATGCCAATCGGCAACTATATCTGAAAAGCCTATCGGCACCTATATCTGAAATGCCTATCGGCACCTATTTTTAAAATGCCTATCGGAAACTACATCTGAAATGCCTATCAGCACCTATATTTGAAATGACTATCGGCAACCATATCTGGAATGCCTATCGGCACCTATATTTGAAATGCCTATCGGTTTCTATATCTGAAATGCCTATCGGCACCTATCTTTAAAATGCCAATCGGCAACTATATCTGAAATGCCTATCGGCACCTATATCTGAAATGCCTATCGGCACCTATATTTGAAATACCTATCGGCTTCTATATCTGAAATGCCTATCGGCACCTATTTTTAAAATGCCAATCGGCAACTATATCTGAAATGCCTATCGGCACCTATATTTGAAATACCTTTCGGCACCTATTTTTGAAATGCCTATCGGTTTCTATATCTGAAATGCCTATCGGCACCTATCTTTAAAATGCCAATCGGCAACTATATCTGAAATGCCTATCGGCACCTATATCTGAAATGCCTATCAGCACCTATATTTGAAATGCCTATCGGCAACCATATCTGAAATGCCTATCGACACCAATATTTGAACTGCCTATCGGCACCTATATTTAAAATGCCTATCGGCACCTATATCTGAAATGCCTATCGCCACCTATATTTTAAATGCCTATCGCCAACAATATCTGATAGCCTATCAGCACCTATATTCGAAATGCCTATCGGCAACTATATCTAAAATGCTTATGGGCACCTATATTTGAAATGCCTATCGGCACCAATATTTTAAATGCCAATCGGCAACTATATCTGATATGCCTATCGGCACGTATATCTGAAATGCCTATCGGCACCTATTTTTGAAATACCAATCGAAAACTACATGTGAAATACCTATCGGCACCTATTTTTAAAATGCTAATCGGCAACTATATCTGAAATGCCTATCGGCACCTATATCTGAAATGCCTATCGGCACCTATTTTTGAAATGCCTATCGGAAACTACATCTGAATTGCCTATCAGCACTTATATTTGAAATGCCTATCGGCAACCATATCTGAAATGCCTATCGACACCTATATTTGAAATACCTATCGGCTTCTATATCTGAAATGCCCATCGGCACCTATATTTGAAATGCCTATCGGCACCTATATCTGAAATGCCTATCGGCACCTATATTTGAAATGCCTTTCGGCACCTATTTTTGAAATGCCTTTTGGAAACAGCATCTGAAATGCATATCAGCACCTATATTTGAAATGCCTATCGGCAACCATATCTGAAATGCCTATCGACACCAATATTTGAACTGCCTATCGGCACCTATATTTAAAATGCCTATCGGCGACTATATCTGAGATGCCTATCGGCACCTATATCTGAAATGCCTATCGCCACCTATATTTTAAATGCCTAACGCCAACAATATCTGATAGCCTATCAGCACCTATATTCGAAATGCCTATCGGCAACTATATCTGAAATGCTTATCGGCACCTATATTTGAAATGCCTATCGGCACCATTATTTTAAATGCCAATCGGCAACTATATCTGATATGCCTATCGGCACGTATATCTGAAATGCCTATCGGCACCTATTTTTGAAATACCTATCGGAAACTACATCTGAAATGCCTATCGGCACCTATTTTTAAAATGCCCATCGGCAACTATATCTGAAATGCCTATCAGCACCTATATTTGAATGCCTATCGGCAACCAAATCAGAAATGCCTATCGGCATCTATATCTGAAATGCCTATCAGCACCTATATTTGAAATGCCTATCAGCAACCAAATCAGAAATGCCTATCGGCATTTATAATTCAACTGCCTATCGGCAACTATATCTGAAATGCCTATCGGCACCTATTTTTAAAATGCCAATCGGCAACTATATCTGAAATGCCTATCAGCACCCATAATTGAAATGCCTATCGGCAACCATATCTGAAATGCCTATCGACACCTATATTTGAAATACCTATCGGCTTCTATATCTAAAATGCCTATCGGCACCTATTTTTAAAATGCCAATCGGCAACTATACATGTAATGCCTAACGGCACCTATATCTGAAATGCCTATCGACACCTATTTTTGAAATGCCTATCGGAAACTACATCTGAAATGCCTATCAGCACCTATATTTGAAATGCCTAACGGCAACCAAATCAGAAATGCCTATCGGCATCTATATCTAAATGCCTTTCGGCATTTATATCTGAAATGCCTATCGGCACCTATTTTTGAAATGCCTATCGGAACCTACATCTAAAATGCCTATCAGCACCTATATTTGAAATGACTATCGGCAACCATATCTGGAATGCCTATCGGCACCTATATTTGAAATGCCTATCGGCTTCTATATCTGAAATGCCTATTGGCACCTATTTTTAAAATGCCAATCGGCAACTATATCTGAAATGCCTATCGGCACCTATATCTGAAATGCCTTTCGGCATTTATATCTGAAATGCCTATCGGCACCTATATTTGAAATGTCTATAGGCACCTATATTTTAAATGTCGCGAGCCCCCGCTACTAGGGGCTAAAATTAACCGATTTGGCGTGACCAAAGCCGCGCCAAAAAGGGGTAGCGTGCCACCACCACGTTTAGGAGGGTCGTGGGCCCTTGCTGTAATGGCTGGTGAGGTGATACATGAATAAAGTGCAACGATTTCTTGTAAAATAAACTATAATTACGAAAAAAATGCTCTTGATATAAAGCAAAGAAACGAAAAATCTACATGTTACTCGCCAGCTTGCGAGGACTTACCTTTGCCCGTAGAACTTGCTGCGCCACAGACAGCTGGATTCCCGCACACTCTTTTATTGACCGCGGTCTTACGAAAGGAAACACATAATTTAGAATCGTTACCCCGAAACAATAATTTGGAAAAACTCTAACTAACAATATTTAGTAATTTATGCCCGATTGGACACCTCCGTCCGCTTCGAACTTTCCCGCGTGTCTCTCTGTTCAAAAAAAAGTCACCACCACGTAGAACCGACAACGCGTCCCACACGCGCTGCCGATTCACGTCCTGTTGTCTGTTTCTGTCGACGCAGCGAATTCCTTCAGGTGTGCTATCAGTCTATTTTAAACCAGTGGTGCTTCACTGCACCAGCGGTTCACAACAATGCCCCCCCCCTTATTAAAAAGTCGATTGCCCATCCGGCAATGCACTTTTTATATATAAAAAAAAAGAAAATACTACTCCCATAAAATAGACTGATTAGGCATAGCGCAGCCCTCGCATATTTACCATCTAAATCGCTTAAAACTAATTACAATACTACTTACTCGAGACTTGCTGGGTTCAAATAATAAAAAAACAAAAAATTGAATAATCATCCCTCAGTAACAACCTCCTCTACAACTACCTCCTCCACCTTTGGTTCTCCTTTAGTCGACCGACAGTGGTCGACCCACTTCGTTTTAAAATTTTTGACAACTTTTATTATTTTACAACATATTAAAATAATTAGCACAACACCTACCAACAATACTCCGTAAAAAGTTTGGGAGTGACGCTGCTCAGTGATACCGTGATTCTGTGCAGCCTCGCCCAGGTCTCGCAACTCATCAAGATCTTTCGCTACAAATTTTAAGTCTTGTAATCTCTTAAGTAATACGTCTTTATTAAATCTCACGGTTGTATTTAAAGCTTTACTCAAATGAATGTCTGTTAAAATTGAACTATTGGTTTGTGTGAGGTCAAAATTTGGAATATAATCCACAAACCACTTACTTTTGAAGACTCCCATGGGGAACAGCACGCTATTGGAGGTGTAGGCTTTACAATCGGATGAAAGTGAAAATATTCCGACTCCAGTAATTTTTACATTTAACGACTGATCCGATTGATCACAATTTATAATTAAGTTTTCCGGTTCACCCACTGCGAATAACCACCGGTTTCTATAAGTTAGTTTATGCCAAACACTAGTGTTCAAACGAATAATTTTGGTGTTACATTCTTTCGGCAAGGATTCGGGATTTCGGAATAGTTTCAACTCACATAGGGTCGTACTGTGATACGTATACAGGGGTTGAAACATCTTACACACCCTTAAATTAGCACTACTTTTACAACTAGTCATCTGGTGTTCAGTGAAAGTCGTATAAAATTGTTTTGATTTATCGACACTGATATATTGGTAGTTCGGCTGGACAAACACATAATCGAAATTTCTAAGGTGCTTAGGTAATGGCAAAGCGTTATACAGTGTAAATTCGTAACTCAACACCAGTGGTATCCCTAATATGTAAATTAGTTTACCCTTTTTGAAAAAAATATTTAAACTCATTACTTGATAGTACTCATGTATATTATCTAATGCTAAATTTATTGGAAATATTACGCCTTTGGGGATGAGTCTCTGTACCCTGACAAGCTCGTTATATAAATTCTGCGGTGATACAACGCTCGGATGCACGATTCCATTTTGGGCACTCGTAACTGCATTTATTAAAGTTTCTAACTCGTACAACAATTCACTTAAAACTACATTAAATTGAGACATATGTCTTGCTAGTACCCCCGCAAGTAATTCGGAATTGAGTGCATTCGTCGTTTTATCAGCGTATTCCCATAAAGTTTTTAAATTATTATTAAAATTGAATTCATTCTCTTGAATGGTTTGCAACGTGTCATTTATTATCACTAAAGTGTTCTGATCAACGTGTGTTTGTTTATTGATCAACTTTACTATCTCTTTATTATCATTCGCAATTTTCGAAATTTCTCTCTCATAAAAGTCCCCATCGTCAGCATCTAAGGTTCCAAATAAATATTTACTAGCTTTCCCCACTATATTTGCTAGACCCCTTTTTACTCTAATTTGATTCCCAGGTTCGTGTCCCAAAAAATAAAATAAATCACTTTGTTGTTTTCGAAAAATTGTCATGCTCGCTTTGGTTGCTTGCAAAAATTGCTTACAATCAACCCGAATATCACGGCCCACCACGTTGACCAGCTCAACCTCTAGATGATTACAAAAATCCACATTTTTATCATGAAATTCTTTCAACATTACATATTTTCTATACAAGTTATTTAAGTCTACAAACGTTACGAGTTTCCATTCACTACTTATAATCGACAAAGCCCCTAAGGACTCAAAATAAATTCCAGGTTGATGATCTAATTTAGTTATGTTATAGTAGACTTCGTCAGCATAACTAATTCTAATTAAATGACACGCAGCAACTACCATAAAAGTAAATGTAAAATTAAAATTTATAAGATACATATTGCTATTTTGAAAGTCAATTGTACTCCCCTAAATGACACAAAAAAAAAATAAAAAAAATCTATTATCGATATAAAAACAACAATAAAAATAAAAGAAGTTTCTCTAATCCACACGAGTTAGACGCGCACAAGATTGCTCATAAACCACAACAAAGTTAAACACTGATTTTTGGTGTTCACTAAACCACTTAATTATTAAATATTTCAGTTTTTATTTATTTATTTTTTTTTTTTTTAAGATAAAAATACTACGGTAATCTAAACACTTACACTTTCGTCCGTGTCGAACGTTCTTGATGCTGCTTCAGCTTTAGTCTCTACCCTATAAAAGCAATTCGTCTGAACAGTGAAAGTATCTGTAACAAGGTATAATTACTTCAGTTTTAATTAGGACGCTCACTATTCGCGCACCCTTAATTGTTAGTAATAGTGCCTAATAGATTGTTCGGTGCAACTTGTGGTTTAGTCACTAAGTGATGTTGGTTTTTAGATCCTTCGGTCAAGGACCCATGGGTGATCGGACACGCGACCGCGAGCCCTGGTACGGTAGGGGTGTTGTTCGGCCGCTTGCTCGCTGGGTGCCTCGATCTCCACTTGGTCATTGACTCGATTTTCGACTTGTTGATTTACGTTGTCAAGAACCTCTTGTGGGTCTCCCTCTCGTGCGTCAAACTCGTGATATATTTCTTCTATGGGGTTATCCACCTGCTCATCTTCTTCGATGTGAGGGTGGGGATTGCCCCCATCATTTTCTTCAGCTGCTACCTCGGCTGGGGGTAACATTTCTTCGACTTCTGCTTTGATATCTCCGTCATCTCGGTTGTTTGAACCATCGTATTCCTCATTGACCCGAGAAAGAGTGGCGAAATCTAGTTCTTCGTCCAGGTCATACAGTTCCGGCCTATTCAGATTGGGTAATTGAATTTCCCCGAATTCGTCGTCTTCCTCAGGCTGTAACCCTTCGTCGGCTTCAGGCTGTAACTCTTCGTCTTCTCCTTTCAGAAACTTCAACCGGTTGGCATGGACGATTTGCTCTTTCCTCCCTTGAATCTCTTTAATCTTAAATGTTACTGGACCCTTCTTCTCAAGGATGCGGTAGGGTCCAGTCCACGGCTTCGATAACTTTTTTGAACGATTGAGCTTCGTGCTGGGATCATGCAGATAGACGCGGTCACCAACTTCAAATGGTACTGGTTTTGACTTCTTATTAAACGCTTCGACTTGCTTATCAGTAGTTTCTGATAAGTGCCTACTAACCGTTTCGTAGGCTCGCTGCAATCGTAGGATGAGTTCTGATGCATAATTCTCATCCACGTCGTATGCCCTACGTCTTGGTTTTGTAATAGCGTCGTACGGAAGCTCCATGTCTCTTCCGTGCAATAAGAAGAATGGTGTTTCTCCTGTGGAACTATGGACATGGCCCCTGTAGGCCATAACAACATACGGGATCCATTCATCCCAGTCGCGTTGCGTTTCGTCCACAAAGTGTGACAATAGATCCTTTATAACTCGATGCGTTCGCTCGATCATGCCGTTACATTGGGGATGGTACGGAGTTGTTTGAATTTTGGTAATATTCAACAACCGACAAACTTCCTTCATTAGACCTGATAGGAAGTTAGTTCCCTGATCCGTGATCAGCATCCTTGGAGCTCCATGTCTCGACACGATTTGAGTAACAAATACCTTGGCTATCGTCTCAGCCTTTTGGTCTTTCAGCGGGATTATTTCGAGATAGCGGGTAAAATAATCCTGAAAGGTTAGAAGGTATTTGTGCCCATTCAACGTCGAAACCAATGGACCAACAACGTCCATCGCCACTCGTTCAAACGGAGCGCTTACCGCTGGCAGCCGTTGTAAGGGAGCTGGTTTCTTCTGTGGACTTTTCCGCTGTGCGCAGGATACGCATCGCTCGCAGTACTTCTTCACGTCTGTGAACATATGTGTCCAGAAAAATCGACTTCGGATCATTGATAATGTCTTCGCAAAACCCATGTGCCCTGCATATGGAAGGTCGTGGTAACCATGTATAATTTGTGGTACCATCGATTTTGGTACGACTAGTCGGTCTTGGCGTCCACCTTCGTCTCTGGTTTTAAAAAGGAGGCCATCTTCATCAAGGTAGTATACGTCAAATTCTGGATCTTCCTCTATTCTCACCAATATTTCTCGTAACTCAGGATCTTTGCTCTGCTGAATCTTGATCGTGGTTCTGTCCCAAACTGGCTCGTAATAATTATCGTCATTCTCAACAAGTGCTATTGGTATTCGAGAGAGAGCGTCCGCATTCCCATGTTTCCTTCCTGCGCGATGAACAATATCGAAGTCATACTCCGAAAGTGTCAACGCCCATCTAGCCAATCGAGAATTCGGATCCTTCACTGACAATAACCATCTAAGTGGCCTATGGTCGGTGATGATTTTGAATTTCTTTCCGTACAGGTAACATCGAAAATGTTTTATTCCCCAAACTACGGCTAGACATTCTCGCTCGGTTGTGGAATAGTTTCCTTCAGCTTTGTTCAGCTGTCTACTTGCATACGCAATCGGCTTCTCATGTCCATCATAATCTTGGCTCAGTATCGCTCCTATGGCGGTTCCCGACGCGTCTGTCGTTAAAATAAAAGTTTTCTCAAAGTTTGGATATTGCAACACAGGCTTACTGCATAATTTATTCTTCAATTCGTCAAATGATTTCTGCGCTTCGTTATTCCACGTGAATTTTGCATTCTTCTTAGTGAGTTCGGTTAGTGGCTTGGCTAGGTGAGAAAACTGCGGTATAAATCGTCGATAAAAACCTGCCAGGCCTAGAAAAGCTCGGATATCTCGAACATTTTTTGGCAATGGATAATTCTGCACAACGTGTATTTTCTCCATATCTGGCCTTATCCCTTCAGTGGATATGATATGTCCCAGATATTTAGTTTCTCTACATAAAAATTTGCATTTAGACGGCTTCAACTTCAGATTCGAATCTCTCAAACGTTGAAATATTTGCTTCAGTTGTACGAGGTGATCATCGACTCCCTTCGAATTGTATACAATTACGTCATCCAAGTAGACCAAACAGCGATCTTTAGTCAGGCCCGTCAGTACCGTGTTCATCAGACGTTGAAATGTGCTTGGAGCGTTGATCAAACCAAACGGCATTCGATTGCATTGGTAGTGTCCGTCGGGTGTACTGAAGGCTGTTTTCTCTCTGTCTTCTGGGGCTACTTCGACTTGCCAATATCCAGAGGCTAAATCGAGTGTGGTGAAGAGAGTGGCTTGGCCTAATACGTCAAAGGTCTCGTTTAAATTTGGAAGTGGATAGAAGTCCCGTTTCGTGACTGCATTCAGATTTCGGTAGTCGATGCATACTCGAATTTTTGTTTCTCCGTTTTCACTCTTCTTCGGTACCATCACGACCGGCGCTGACCATGGTGATTGCGAATACGAAATCACTTCATCTTCCAGCATCTGGTTTATGTTTTCTCGCAGGATTTCTCGTTGAGCGTGTGGTACACGATATGGCGCTTTTGCAATTGGGTGCACATCGTCCGTAATGATGCGATGTTGAACACCTTTGGCTACTGCAAACTTATCCCCTTCTGCATAAAATATATCGCGATATTCGTCCAACAATCTTAATAATTTACTCCGTACTTCTGACTCTAAATGCTTCGTGTCAATTTCATCACCTATTGACTTAACAACTTGTGTATGGAATGTCGTCAGGTCCCCCTTCTTTATATTCACCGGTGTTGAAGGTCGGGCCTCGAATTCGTCCATATGATCCTCCGCGTATCCTACAGTGGTCTTCGCTTTTACTACTAACGTCCTATCGGTGACGTTTATTAGCTGCACTATAACTTCTTTCTTCATTGAAACTTGGGCTAGCACTCTAGCTGCCATTACTCCGTGGGTTAGAATCTCTGTCGGCTCGATCAATACTGTTTTTCCGGGTTCGAGACGTTTATGAGTGCCCGTGCACACGCACTCAGACTTTGCAGGAATCTCCAAATCTTCGACGATCAGGACAGGAAGTCGGCCAACCTCCATACCTAAGTTGCACTCCAACCGTGGCCGCGGTGGAAGCAACGAAGATTTTTCGTTTTCTGCTCGGTCCTCCAACGAGTTTGCCCATGAAACAGTCTTCTCATCAACTTTGATTCTTCCTACGTTAGTTTCTACTTCATCCTCCAGTTTCTTTAAATTAAGCTTCTCCCTTGTATTTTCTACGATTATTTTCTTCTTACTTCGTTTGGTGGCTGTGGTCGACAAGGTATCGCATGCTGCAAGAGTTGCATCCACTCTTCGTCCTCCTTGAGAGCGGGGCTTACTATTCTCTTGATCAGTTTGGATTTTATTCTCGTCTGAAAGTTCGTAGATCACAACATCCACGTCCGTAGAACTGAACACCGTCTCTATTAGCTTTCTCACTTTTGACCATTTTAGCCGATCTAAACCGCTACCTAGTCGTGGTATGGCGAGCTTAGATATCTTCATCCTCTTCATATGATTCTTCAGCGCTACTAGGGATCTTCTCAGGGTCTCCAGTGTCGGTTTCTCGTGACTTCTCCGCTTTGTGACTAAGAAATAAATATGTTCTTCGCCAATCTTCAAGTACGCAAGTTCTCCCACTTGCGCGCGTTGTGCCCTGAGGTCCGGAATAGATGCGTATCTTCTCCGAAATTCCACTGCGATCCCTCTTCCCATATTGAAATCTTGCGCAACGCAATGCGCAAGTGCATATTCGACAGGTGCCGTAAATAAGTCACCCTTAACTTCTCGTATCTTCGACAGTATTGGTTTCTTGCGTTCAGTTTCTTGTCCCTTGGTGAGTATTAATAACTCTCGTGATGCTCCATGTGCCTCTTCTTCTTTCAGTAATGGAATGCTGATTCCCGCCATTTCCAATGTATTGGCTTCGTAATCGATAATGGCCTCTGCAGATTTCAAAAAATCTCTTCCGAGTAGACCGTCGGCTCGAATGGGCAGTTCTTGACAAACCACCAGTTCAAGAGGTATCTTCCGATCCATGATCTGTAGAGTTAGTCCAGTCGTTCCCTCGGATTCGACGGCATGTCCCGTTATGCCGGCTAGCGACATTCTACGTCCGGGATTTACCTCGTGATTGCCAATACTTCTTCGTTTGACAATCGAGACGACTGACCCAGTATCAATTATCAGTGTCAGAACTCTTCTTCCAAATTTTGCGGTTATCATGTTCGGCACATCTTGAATTTCAGCATTCCATACTTGTGGTATGGTTAATCTCGGCGTCTTGGTGAACCCTGGCCCTCGGATCGGAGCACATCTGGGGCGGGTTGAAAGTTTAAATGCGCTGGTCGTCGGTTCCGTGGTGCAACGGGTTGACGGTTAGCTGGCCGTCCATCCATTCGGCGATAATCCGGCCTCGCATTGCTTTGGTGCGTAGGTCGGTAAGTAGCTCTTCCCGGCTCCTCTTCAATCCGCAGGACGTCCATTCGCCTGGTATTTCCCATGAGTGACAAGTGTAACTCTTCTCGCTCCGCCAACAGTATCGCTTTTTCAAAGGTTAGGTTGGTCTCCAGCATCATGAGAGTACCCACACCTCTCATGATTTCTTTCTTGAGTCCCAGTTGTAGCTGATTTAAGAGCAGGTCCTTTTGCTTCTTTTTCAATCCTTCAATTTCCGCTGCCGACGCCGTTCTCAAATCCTCTTCCAGCACCTTTTGTCCCAGTAACTTCAGCCGTGTCACATACTGGCTCACTGTCTCGTTGTGTCGCTGCCAGGCTTGGTTTAATTTGAATTGCGCTGCTCCCGGTATCTGTGTCTCCGCAAATTTATTTAGTAACGCGCGTTTTAATTCGTTGTAACCGATCCGATCGAATTTCAGCTCCGGTTCCGATTGAAAAAATTGGTAGGCTTCTCCTACCAACCTACATTTTACTACAGCCGCGAGTTGTGTTTCGCTAATGTCCTCCAACGACGCTCTCAATTCGACTCTTTCAAAATACTCCGCTGCGTTCTCCTTACCTGAGAACGTGTCTAGACTACTTGCGAACGCACCCAAATTTACCTTATTTACGGTGACAAACCTGTTTTCTTGTTGATTGGTAGCAAAAGACATGCTACCAGCGCCCGTTGCCATCGTCGTTGCTGTCGCTGCGGTCGGTGTAACGACCGGGGGAGTGGACGTCGTTGTCGCCGTGTTGGTGGTTGCCATCGTTGTTATGGGGTATTCACGGGGTTGGGGGTAATTTATTGAAATTTTGCTACCGCGAAACTACTTATATACGGGGGAAGGAGGACTATTTAAGAAACCCGATTTAAAAAAAAAAATTCAATTACCGTTATACTTGATTAAAATAATTGTTTACGTTATAATTCCAAAAATTTCAACAAATTATCAAATTTACTTAACAATTTCTATTTGAACCTCCTTTTATAACACAAATCTACTATTAATAAATGAATTTATTTTAATTTATTGAAATATTAATAATGCAATAGGAGAGAAAAAAAAATGAAAACATGAAAAAAACAATTACTACCAAGTTATGATTTTACTTCTTCAAAACAACATGAATAATGCAAAAATTAAAATTATATTAATTTTTTCCAACGACAGTATTTTATTCACGCCAGTTATAAGATATTATAAAGTAATATGACTGATAAGAACCGGATAAATTATATAACGGGTGTTCGGCAACATAGGTAGGTGTCAACAACATCAAATTTTCAGCATACATATGATTTACAAAATTTTAAAGAAATAGAAAAAAAAAATAGAAAAAGAGAAAAAAAAATATATTTCCTACCCTCACCGCACCATCCAGCTACCATTTCGTGTCGTCAAACGTGACGTCACATGTACGTTTCACTACCGCCATTTTATCAATTCTTAATAATTTACTACATAAAAAAAATGTATTTAAACAACTTAATTCCCAATTAAACCAAAACAAATTTTTTCAACATTTCAACATTTATTCGTACTCTCATACTGAAATCACCCGGTAAATTTTGATGAGTATGTTATATGCAGATTAATCATAGCATCATATTTCATTTCATTTCTAATTTTCTAACGGTTTATATTTATTCGATCCACAATTCACAAGAAATTTATTTTTTAATTTAATGCTTCCCAAAAAAAAAATTGATTACGCTTATATGAACACTTTCGCTAACATCCCAAAATTTTGATTACACATGTTAGTAAAATTAATCCCACCACTTTTAGTAAAATAAATCCCACCCGCTTGACACCATTTGTCGCGAGCCCCCGCTACTAGGGGCTAAAATTAACCGATTTGGCGTGACCAAAGCCGCGCCAAAAAGGGGTAGCGTGCCACCACCACGTTTAGGAGGGTCGTGGGCCCTTGCTGTAATGGCTGGTGAGGTGATACATGAATAAAGTGCAACGATTTCTTGTAAAATAAACTATAATTACGAAAAAAATGCTCTTGATATAAAGCAAAGAAACGAAAAATCTACATGTTACTCGCCAGCTTGCGAGGACTTACCTTTGCCCGTAGAACTTGCTGCGCCACAGACAGCTGGATTCCCGCACACTCTTTTATTGACCGCGGTCTTACGAAAGGAAACACATAATTTAGAATCGTTACCCCGAAACAATAATTTGGAAAAACTCTAACTAACAATATTTAGTAATTTATGCCCGATTGGACACCTCCGTCCGCTTCGAACTTTCCCGCGTGTCTCTCTGTTCAAAAAAAAGTCACCACCACGTAGAACCGACAACGCGTCCCACACGCGCTGCCGATTCACGTCCTGTTGTCTGTTTCTGTCGACGCAGCGAATTCCTTCAGGTGTGCTATCAGTCTATTTTAAACCAGTGGTGCTTCACTGCACCAGCGGTTCACAACATAAATGCCTATCGGCAACTATATCTGATATGCCTATCGGCACTTATATCTGAAATGCCTATCGTCACCTATTTTTGAAATGCCTATCGGAAACTACATCTGAAATGCCTATCGGCACCTATTTTTAAAATGCCAATCGACAACTATATCTGAAATGCCTATCGGCACCTATATCTGAAATGCCTATCGGCACCTATTTTAGAAATGCCTATCAGAAACTACATCTGAAATGCCTATCAGCACCAATATTTGAAATGCCTATCGGCAACCATATCTGAAATGCCTATCGACACCTATATTTGAAATACCTATCGGCTTCTATATCTGAAATGCCTATCGGCACCTCTTTTTTAATGCCAATCGGCAACTATATCTGAAATGCCTATCGGAACTTATATTTGAAATGCCTATCGGCACCTATATCTGAAATGCCTATCAGCACCTATATTTGAAATGCCTATCGGCAACTATATTTGAAATGCCTTTCGGCATTTATATCTGAAATGCCTATCGGCACCTATATTTGAAATACCTATCGGCTTCTATATCTGAAATGCCTATCGGCACCTATTTTTAAAATGCCCATCGGCAACTATATCTGAAATGCCTATCAGCACCTATATTTGAATGCCTATCGGCAACCAAATCAGAAATGCCTATCGGCATCTATATCTGAAATGCCTATCAGCACCTATAATTAAAATGCCTATCAGCAACCAAATCAGAAATGCCTATCGGCATTTATAATTGAACTGCCTATCGGCAACTATATCTGAAATGCCTATCGGCACCTATTTTTAAAATGCCAATCGGCAACTATATCTGAAATGCCTATCAGCAACCATAATTGAAATGCCTATCGGCAACCATATCTGAAATGCCTATCGACACCTATATTTGAAATACCTATCGGCTTCTATATCTAAAATGCCTATCGGCACCTATTTTTAAAATGCCAATCGGCAACTATACATGTAATGCCTAACGGCGCCTATATCTGAAATGCCTATCGGCACCTATTTTTGAAATGCCTATCGGAAACTACATCTGAAATGTCTATCAACACCTATATTTGAAATGCCTAACGGCAACCAAATCAGAAATGCCTATCGGCATCTATATCTGAAATGCCTTTCGGCATTTATATCTGAAATGCCTATCGGCACCTATTTTTGAAATGCCTATCGGAAACTACATCTGAAATGCCTATCTGCACCTATATTTGAAATGACTATCGGCAACCATATCTGGAATGCCTATCAACACCTATATTTGAAATGCCTATCGGCACCTATATCTGAAATGCCTTTCGGCATTTATATCTGAAATGCCTATCGGCATCTATATTTGAAATGTCTATAGGCACCTATATTTTAAATGCCTATCGGCAACTATATCTGATATGCCTATCGGCACTTATATCTGAAATGCCTATCGTCACCTATTTTTGAAATGCCTATCGGAAACTACATCTGAAATGCCTATCGGCACCTATTTTTAAAATGCCAATCGACAACTATATCTGAAATGCCTATCGGCACCTATATCTGAAAAGCCTATCGGCACCTATTTTAGAAATGCCTATCGGAAACTACATCTGAAATGCCTATCAGCACCTATATTTGAAATGCCTATCGGCAACCATATCTGAAATGCCTATCGACACCTATATTTCAAATACCTATCGGCTTCTATATCTGAAATGCCTATCGGCACCTATTTTTTAATGCCAATCGGCAACTATATCTGAAATGCCTATCGGAACTTATATTTGAAATGCCTATCGGCACCTATATCTGAAATGCCTATCAGCACCTATATTTGAAATGCCTATCGGCAACTATATTTAAAATGCCTTTCGGCATTTATATCTGAAATGCCTTTCGGCACCTATATTTGATATGCCTATCGGCACCTATATTTTAAATGCCTATCGGCAACTAAATCTGAAATGCCTATCGGCATCTATTTCTGAAATGCCTATCGGCAACTGTATCTGAAATGCCTATCGGCACCTATATTAGAAATGCCTATCGGCACCTATATCTGAAATGCCTATCGGCACCTATTTTTAAAATGTCAAACGGCAACTATATCTGAAATGCCTATCAGCACCTATATTTGAAATGCCTACCGGCAACCAAATCAGAAATGCCTATCGGCATCTATATTTGAAATGCCTATCGGCACCCATATCTGAAATGCCTATCAGCACCTATATTTGAAATGCCTATCGGCAACCAAATCAGAAATGCCTATCGGCACCTAAATTTGAAATGCCTATCGGCACTTATATCTCAAATGCCTATCGGCACCTATTTTTGAAATGCCTATCGGAAACTACATCTGAAATGCCTATCAGCACCTATATTTGAAATGCCTATCGGCAACCAAATCAGAAATGCCTATCAGCACCTATATCTGAAATGCCTTTCGACATTTATAGCTGAAATGCCTATCGGCACCTATATCTGAAATGTCTATCGGCACCTATTTTTGAAATGCCTATCGGAAACTACATCTGAAATGCCTATCAGCACCTATATCTGAAATGCCTATCGGCACCTATATCTGAAATGCCTATCGGCACCTATTTTTGAAGTGCCTATCGGAAACTACATCTGAAATGCCTATCAGCACCTATATTTGAAATGCCTATCGGCAACCATATCTGGAATGCCTATCGGCACCTATATTTGAAATGCCTATCGGCTTCTATATCTGAAATGCCTATCGGCACCTATTTTTAAAATGCTAATCGGCAACTATATCTGAAATGCCTATCGGCACCTATATCTGAAATGCCTATCGGCACCTATTTTTGAAATGCTTATCGGAAACTACATCAGAAATGCCTATCGGCACCTATATTTTAAATGCCTATCGGCAACTATATCTGATATGCCTATCGGCATCTATTTCTGAAATGCCTATCAGCAACTATATCTGAAATGCCTATCGGCTCCTATATTTGATATGCCTATCGGCACATATATTTTAAATGCCTATCAGCAAATATATCTGAAATGCCTATCGGCATCTATTTCTGAAATGCCTATCGGCAACTATATCTGAAATGCCTATCGGCACCTATATCTGAAATGCCTATCGGCACCTATTTTAAAAATGCGTATCGGAAACTACATCTGAAATGCCTATCAGCACCTATATTTGAAATGCCTATCGGCAACCATATCTGAAATGCCTATCGACACCTATATTTGAAATACCTATCGGCTTCTATATCTGAAATGCCTATCGGCACCTATTTTTAAATGCCAATCGGCAACTATATCTGAAATGCCTATCGGCATCAATTTCTAAAATGCCTATCGGCAACTATATCTGAAATGCCTATCGGAACTTATATTTGAAATGCCTATCGGCACCTATATCTGAAATGCCTATCAGCACCTATATTTGAAATGCCTATCGGCAACTATATTTGAAATGCCTTTCGGCATTTATATCTGAAATGCCTATCGGCACCTATATTTGATATGCCTATCGGCACCTATACTTTAAATGCCTATCGGCAACTATATCTGAAATGCCTATCGGCATCTATTTCTGAAATGCCTATCGGCAACTGTATCTGAAATGCCTATCGGCACCTATATTAGAAATGCCTATCGGCACCTATATCTGAAATGCCTATCGGCACCTATTTTTAAAATGTCAATCGGCAACTATATCTGAAAAGCCTATCAGCACCTATATTTGAAATGCCTATCGGCAACCAAATCAGAAATGCCTATCGGCATATATATTTGAAATGCCTATCGGCACCTATATCTGAAACGCCTATCAGCACCTATATTTGAAATGCCTATCGGCAACCAAATCAGAAATGCCTATCGGCACCTAAATTTGAAATGTCTATCGGCACCTATATCTCAAATGCCTATCGGCACCTATTTTTGAAATGCCTATCGGAAACTACATCTGAAATGCCTATCAGCAGCTATATCTGAAATGCCTATCGGCACCTATATCTGAAATGCCTATCGGCACCTATTTTTGAAATGCCTATCGGAAACTACATCTGAAATGCCTATCAGCACCTATATTTGAAATGCCTATCGGCAACCATATCTGGAATGCCTATCGGCACCTATATTTGAAATGCCTATCGGCTTCTATATCTGAAATGCCTATCGGCACCTATTTTTAAAATGCCAATCGGCAACTATATCTGAAATGCCTATCGGCACCTATATCTGAAATGCCTATCGGCACCTATTTTTGAAATGCTTATCGGAAATTACATCAGAAAAGCCTATTGGCACCTATATTTTAAATGCCTATCGGCAACTATATCTGATATGCCTATCGGCATCTATTTCTGAAATGCCTATCAGCAACTATATCTGAAATGCCTATCGGCACTTATATTTGAAATGCCTATCGCACCTATATCTGAAATGCCTATCGCCTCCTATATTTGATATGCCTATCGGCACCTATATTTTAAATGCCTATCAGCAAATATATCTGAAATGCCTATCGGCATCTATTTCTGAAATGCCTATCGGCAACTATATCTGAAATGCCTATCGGCACCTATATCTGAAATGCCTATCGGCACCTATTTTAAAAATGCCTATCGGAAACTACATCTGAAATGCCTATCAGCACCTATATTTGAAATGCCTATCGGCAACCATATCTGAAATGCCTATCGACACCTATATTTGAAATACCTATCGGCTTCTATATCTGAAATGCCTATCGGCACCTATTTTTTAATGCCAATCGGCAACTATATCTGAAATGCCTATCGGCATCAATTTCTAAAATGCCTATCGGCAACTATATCTGAAATGCCTATCGAAACTTATATTTGAAATGCCTATCGGCACCTATATCTGAAATGCCCATCAGCACCTATATTTGAAATGCCTATCGGCAACTATATTTGAAATGCCTTTCGGCATTTATATCTGAAATGCCTATCGGCACCTATATTTAATATGCCTATCGGCACCTATATTTTAAATGCCTATCGGCAACTATATCTGAAATGCCTATCGGCTTCTATTTCTGAAATGCCTATCGGCAACTGTATCTGAAATGCCTATCGGCACCTATATTAGAAATGCCTATCGGCACCTATATCTGAAATGCCTATCGGCACCTATTTTTAAAATGTCAATCGGCAACTATATCTGAAATGCCTATCAGCACCTATATTTGAAATGCCTATCGGCAACCAAATCAGAAATGCCTATCGGCATCTATATTTGAAATGCCTATCGGCACCTATATCTGAAACGCCTATCAGCACCTATATTTGAAATGCCTATCGGCAACCAAATCAGAAATGCCTATCGGCACCTAAATTTGAAATGTCTATCGGCACCTATATCTCAAATGCCTATCGGCACCTATTTTTGAAATGCCTATCGGAAACTACATCTGAAATGCCTATCAACACCTATATCTGAAATGCCTATCGGCACCTATATTTGAAATGTTTATCGGCACCTATTTTTGAAATGCCTATCGGAAACTACATCTGAAATGCCTATCAGCACCTATATTTGAAATGCCTATCGGCAACCATATCTGGAATGCCTATCGGCACCTATATTTGAAATGCCTATCGGCTTCTATATCTGAAATGCCTATCGGCACCTATTTTTAAAATGCCAATCGGCAACTATATCTGAAATGCCTATCGGCACCTATATCTGAAATGCCTATCGGCACCTATTTTTGAAATGCTTATCGGAAACTACATCAGAAATGCCTATCGGCACCTATATTTTAAATGCCTATCGGCAACTATATCTGATATGCCTATCGGCATCTATTTATGAAATGCCTATCAGCAACTATATCTGAAATGCCTATCGGCACTTATATTTGAAATGCCTATCGCACCTATATCTGAAATGCCTATCGGCTCCTATATTTGATATGCCTATCGGCACCTATATTTTAAATGCCTATCAGCAAATATATCTGAAATGCCTATCGGCATCTATTTCTGAAATGCCTATCGGCAACTATACCTGAAATGCCTATCGGCACCTATATCTGAAATGCCTATCGGCACCTATTTTAAAAATGCCTATCGGAAACTACATCTGAAATGCCTATCAGCACCTATATTTGAAATGCCTATCGGCAACCATATCTGAAATGCCTATCGACACCTATATTTGAAATACCTATCGGCTTCTATATCTGAAATGCCTATCGGCACCTATTTTTTAATGCCAATCGGCAACTATATCTGAAATGCCTATCGGCATCAATTTCTAAAATGCCTATCGGCAACTATATCTAAAATGCCTATCGGAACTTATATTTGAAATGCCTATCGGCACCTATATCTGAAATGCCTATCAGCACCTATATTTAAAATGCCTATCGGCAACTATATTTGAAATGCCTTTCGGCATTTATATTTGAAATGCCTATCGGCACCTATATTTGATATGCCTATCGGCACCTATATAAATTAAATGCCCATCGGCAACTATATCTGAAATGCCTATCGGCATCTATTTCTGAAATGCCTATCAGCAACTGTATCTGAAATGCCTATCGGCACCTATATTAGAAATGCCTATCGGCACCTCTATCTGAAATGCCTATCGGCACCTATTTTTAAAATGTCAATCGGCAACTATATCTGAAATGCCTATCAGCACCTATATTTGAAATGCCTATCGGCAACCAAATCAGAAATGCCTATCGGCATCTATATTTGAAATGCCTATCGGCACCTATATCTGAAATGCCTATCAGCACCTATATTTGAAATGCCTATCGGCAACCAAATCAGAAATGCCTATCGGCACCTAAATTTGAAATGCCTATCGGCACCTATATCTTAAGTGCCTACCGGCACCTATTTTTGAAATGCCTATCGGAAACTACATCTAAAATGCCTATCAGCACCTATATTTGAAATGCCTATCGGCAACCAAATCAGAAATGCCTATCGGCACCTATATCTGAAATGCCTTTCGACATTTATATCTGAAATGCCTATCGGCACCTATATCTAAACTGTCTATCGGCACCTATTTTTGAAATGCCTATCGGAAACTACATCTGAAATGCCTATCAGCACCTATAACTGAAATGCCTATCGGCACCTATATCTGAAATGCCTATCGGCACCTATTTTTGAAATGCCTATCGGAAACTACATCTGAAATGCCTATCAGCACCTATATTTGAAATGCCTATCGGCAACCATATCTGGAATGCCTATCGGCACCTATATTTGAAATGCCTATCGGCTTCTATATCTGAAATGCCTATCGGCACCTATTTTTAAAATGCCAATCGGCAACTATATCTGAAATGCCTATCGGCACCTATATCTGAAATGCCTATCGGCACCTATTTTTGAAATGCTTATCGGAAACTACATCAGAAATGCCTATCGGCACCTATATTTTAAATGCCTATCGGCAACTATATCTGAAATGCCTATCGGCTCCTATATTTGATATGCCTATCGGCACATATATTTTAAATGCCTATCAGCAAATATATCTGAAATGCCTATCGGCATCTATTTCTGAAATGCCTATCGGCAACTATATCTGAAATGCCTATCGGCACCTATATTTGATATGCCTATCGGCACCTATACTTTAAATGCCTATCGGCAACTATATCTGAAATGCCTATCGGCATCTATTTCTGAAATGCCTATCGGCAACTGTATCTGAAATGCCTATCGGCACCTATATTAGAAATGCCTATCGGCACCTATATCTGAAATGCCTATCGGCACCTATTTTTAAAATGTCAATCGGCAACTATATCTGAAAAGCCTATCAGCACCTATATTTGAAATGCCTATCGGCAACCAAATCAGAAATGCCTATCGGCATATATATTTGAAATGCCTATCGGCACCTATATCTGAAACGCCTATCAGCACCTATATTTGAAATGCCTATCGGCAACCAAATCAGAAATGCCTATCGGCACCTAAATTTGAAATGTCTATCGGCACCTATATCTCAAATGCCTATCGGCACCTATTTTTGAAATGCCTATCGGAAACTACATCTGAAATGCCTATCAGCACCTATATCTGAAATGCCTATCGGCACCTATATCTGAAATGCCTATCGGCACCTATTTTTGAAATGCCTATCGGAAACTACATCTGAAATGCCTATCAGCACCTATATTTGAAATGCCTATCGGCAACCATATCTGGAATGCCTATCGGCACCTATATTTGAAATGCCTATCGGCTTCTATATCTGAAATGCCTATCGGCACCTATTTTTAAAATGCCAATCGGCAACTATATCTGAAATGCCTATCGGCACCTATATCTGAAATGCCTATCGGCACCTATTTTTGAAATGCTTATCGGAAATTACATCAGAAAAGCCTATTGGCACCTATATTTTAAATGCCTATCGGCAACTATATCTGATATGCCTATCGGCATCTATTTCTGAAATGCCTATCAGCAACTATATCTGAAATGCCTATCGGCACTTATATTTGAAATGCCTATCGCACCTATATCTGAAATGCCTATCGCCTCCTATATTTGATATGCCTATCGGCACCTATATTTTAAATGCCTATCAGCAAATATATCTGAAATGCCTATCGGCATCTATTTCTGAAATGCCTATCGGCAACTATATCTGAAATGCCTATCGGCACCTATATCTGAAATGCCTATCGGCACCTATTTTAAAAATGCCTATCGGAAACTACATCTGAAATGCCTATCAGCACCTATATTTGAAATGCCTATCGGCAACCATATCTGAAATGCCTATCGACACCTATATTTGAAATACCTATCGGCTTCTATATCTGAAATGCCTATCGGCACCTATTTTTTAATGCCAATCGGCAACTATATCTGAAATGCCTATCGGCATCAATTTCTAAAATGCCTATCGGCAACTATATCTGAAATGCCTATCGAAACTTATATTTGAAATGCCTATCGGCACCTATATCTGAAATGCCCATCAGCACCTATATTTGAAATGCCTATCGGCAACTATATTTGAAATGCCTTTCGGCATTTATATCTGAAATGCCTATCGGCACCTATATTTAATATGCCTATCGGCACCTATATTTTAAATGCCTATCGGCAACTATATCTGAAATGCCTATCGGCTTCTATTTCTGAAATGCCTATCGGCAACTGTATCTGAAATGCCTATCGGCACCTATATTAGAAATGCCTATCGGCACCTATATCTGAAATGCCTATCGGCACCTATTTTTAAAATGTCAATCGGCAACTATATCTGAAATGCCTATCAGCACCTATATTTGAAATGCCTATCGGCAACCAAATCAGAAATGCCTATCGGCATCTATATTTGAAATGCCTATCGGCACCTATATCTGAAACGCCTATCAGCACCTATATTTGAAATGCCTATCGGCAACCAAATCAGAAATGCCTATCGGCACCTAAATTTGAAATGTCTATCGGCACCTATATCTCAAATGCCTATCGGCACCTATTTTTGAAATGCCTATCGGAAACTACATCTGAAATGCCTATCAGCACCTATATCTGAAATGCCTATCGGCACCTATATTTGAAATGTTTATCGGCACCTATTTTTGAAATGCCTATCGGAAACTACATCTGAAATGCCTATCAGCACCTATATTTGAAATGCCTATCGGCAACCATATCTGGAATGCCTATCGGCACCTATATTTGAAATGCCTATCGGCTTCTATATCTGAAATGCCTATCGGCACCTATTTTTAAAATGCCAATCGGCAACTATATCTGAAATGCCTATCGGCACCTATATCTGAAATGCCTATCGGCACCTATTTTTGAAATGCTTATCGGAAACTACATCAGAAATGCCTATCGGCACCTATATTTTAAATGCCTATCGGCAACTATATCTGATATGCCTATCGGCATCTATTTATGAAATGCCTATCAGCAACTATATCTGAAATGCCTATCGGCACTTATATTTGAAATGCCTATCGCACCTATATCTGAAATGCCTATCGGCTCCTATATTTGATATGCCTATCGGCACCTATATTTTAAATGCCTATCAGCAAATATATCTGAAATGCCTATCGGCATCTATTTCTGAAATGCCTATCGGCAACTATACCTGAAATGCCTATCGGCACCTATATCTGAAATGCCTATCGGCACCTATTTTAAAAATGCCTATCGGAAACTACATCTGAAATGCCTATCAGCACCTATATTTGAAATGCCTATCGGCAACCATATCTGAAATGCCTATCGACACCTATATTTGAAATACCTATCGGCTTCTATATCTGAAATGCCTATCGGCACCTATTTTTTAATGCCAATCGGCAACTATATCTGAAATGCCTATCGGCATCAATTTCTAAAATGCCTATCGGCAACTATATCTAAAATGCCTATCGGAACTTATATTTGAAATGCCTATCGGCACCTATATCTGAAATGCCTATCAGCACCTATATTTAAAATGCTTATCGGCAACTATATTTGAAATGCCTTTCGGCATTTATATTTGAAATGCCTATCGGCACCTATATTTGATATGCCTATCGGCACCTATATAAATTAAATGCCCATCGGCAACTATATCTGAAATGCCTATCGGCATCTATTTCTGAAATGCCTATCAGCAACTGTATCTGAAATGCCTATCGGCACCTATATTAGAAATGCCTATCGGCACCTCTATCTGAAATGCCTATCGGCACCTATTTTTAAAATGTCAATCGGCAACTATATCTGAAATGCCTATCAGCACCTATATTTGAAATGCCTATCGGCAACCAAATCAGAAATGCCTATCGGCATCTATATTTGAAATGCCTATCGGCACCTATATCTGAAATGCCTATCAGCACCTATATTTGAAATGCCTATCGGCAACCAAATCAGAAATGCCTATCGGCACCTAAATTTGAAATGCCTATCGGCACCTATATCTTAAGTGCCTACCGGCACCTATTTTTGAAATGCCTATCGGAAACTACATCTAAAATGCCTATCAGCACCTATATTTGAAATGCCTATCGGCAACCAAATCAGAAATGCCTATCGGCACCTATATCTGAAATGCCTTTCGACATTTATATCTGAAATGCCTATCGGCACCTATATCTAAACTGTCTATCGGCACCTATTTTTGAAATGCCTATCGGAAACTACATCTGAAATGCCTATCAGCACCTATAACTGAAATGCCTATCGGCACCTATATCTGAAATGCCTATCGGCACCTATTTTTGAAATGCCTATCGGAAACTACATCTGAAATGCCTATCAGCACCTATATTTGAAATGCCTATCGGCAACCATATCTGGAATGCCTATCGGCACCTATATTTGAAATGCCTATCGGCTTCTATATCTGAAATGCCTATCGGCACCTATTTTTAAAATGCCAATCGGCAACTATATCTGAAATGCCTATCGGCACCTATATCTGAAATGCCTATCGGCACCTATTTTTGAAATGCTTATCGGAAACTACATCAGAAATGCCTATCGGCACCTATATTTTAAATGCCTATCGGCAACTATATCTGAAATGCCTATCGGCTCCTATATTTGATATGCCTATCGGCACATATATTTTAAATGCCTATCAGCAAATATATCTGAAATGCCTATCGGCATCTATTTCTGAAATGCCTATCGGCAACTATATCTGAAATGCCTATCGGCAGCTTGAGATGGTGCAAAAAAATGAATTTTGGCCTAGTGACATTTTAGTTAAACGGTTTAGATTTTTTCGTTCCACCGGAAACTTCGAAAAATCATAATAGTTACAGTGTGTTTAATAAAAAGTGTAGGAACAACTGCTCACACAACCCATCAAATGATACTAAAAGTACTTTTAGAATAATACACTTAAATGTTCAGTGCATTTCTAATAAGGTTAATATGCTAGAAATATATGCAAATAAATATAAACCAGATGTGATGTGCTTTTCGGAGACTTGGATGTCAAATGATAACACAAGTTCGATACATATTAAGGGATATTGTAGAGCTGCTGTCTATTGCAGATCTTCTAGAATACATGGCGGTGTTGCTATTTTTATTAGAGACAATTTACAATTTAAATTAACGAATGTTAAACAGTTTTGTATTGAGATGAACTTCGAGTGTGCAGCTATAAAAACTAAACTTAATGGAAAAAATGTTATAATACTAACTATATACAGAAGCAACAAGGGCTAAGTCAACATTTTTTTAAATCAACTTGAATTTGTACTGGCAGAATTGAGTAGTAATTGTGATAAATTTATTCTATGCGGTGATTTAAATATAAACTATCTGTGTAATACTCCTGTCAGGAAAAGACTCTTTGATATTCTAGATGGATTTAATTTAATAATGAAAGCTAATCAACCTACAAGAGTAAACAATGGTCTGGACTATATTGCAGCAAATTTTGAATATGACATTAGTATAGACGACCCTAACATCTCTGACCATGCTGCCCAAATATGTGATATTGATATTGAAAAAAAAATTAACATAAAAAGACATTACTGGAGAAGGTCACTAAATGACAACAATGTAGCGCACTTCATTTCGATAATTACTGAATTAAATTGGAACGAGATTTATGTTACTAACAATGTAGATGCAGCCTTCGAAAACTTTTGGAATCTGTTCTCATGGTGTTTTGATTTAGCCTGTCCCAAAAAATTAATAATAGAAAAAAATCTGGTGCATAGAAAAAGTTGGTTAAATGATAAAATTATCTGTGATTCCGAAAATCTTAAAAACCTTTATCACTTAAGTAAAATTTCTAATGACCAAAATTTAAGGGAACACTACAAAATCATGAAAAAAATGCACATTAAAACTATCTATGATGCAAAAAAAGACTACTTTCAAAATAAACTAAACAATAAAAGTAATAGTAATCGTCAATTATTGCAAATAGTGAATCAAATTACAGAAAAAAATACAAAGAAAGGAGACGATATGTCCTTAAACTATAATGGTAGTATAATTAACACCAACCCTAGTATTTCTAATTCATTTGCAGAATACTTCTCTTTGGTTGCAGAACATACAGTTGAAAGTTCGAGGCTGAATCTAAATTGCAATGATTGTACAATACTTAAAGAGACTGTAAACAGTATGTACATTGCTGAAATTACTGATAATGATATCATCACGGCTATTAATGATCTAACTAATTCCAGTTCATCTGGAATTGATGAAGTTCCCAGAACATTGATAAAACTGGCACACAATTTTATTCTTAAACCACTTTCTTATATTATAAACCTGTCTCTAAAGACTGGTTTGTTCCCACAACGTTTAAAAAATAGTTTAATTAAGCCGATATTCAAAAAAGGTGATCCAATGAACATTGAAAATTATAGACCTATAGCGCTCTTATCAGTATTTTCAACAATTATTGAAAAATGTGTTAGCACTCGTATAATGAATTTTGTTACAAAATATAATTTACTTGCTCCTGAACAGCATGGTTTCAGACAGGAACACTCAACTGAAACTGCTGTACCGATTTTCATTGATTATATACTAAAGGAATTAGATAATGGAAAACATGTTGCAGGAATGTTTTTTGATCTCAGCCGTGCGTTTGATTGTGTTAATCCTGAATTTCTAAAAATTAAATTAAATGCTATAGGGATTCGTAGTAATATATGTTCTTGGATAATATCATTCATGTCAAACAGAATCATTAGAGTTAATGTAAACAACCACATGTCTCATGAATTTCCAACTACCTTAGGTGTGCCTCAGGGCTCGGTCCTAGGCCCATTACTTTTCTCGATATTTATAAACGATATGCCTCAACACTTAAACCAGGGTAAGATTATTATATATGCAGACGATACGTCAATTGCAGTGTCAGCTAATGCAGTAGATGAATTGGAAATTAAAATTAATCAAATATTTAAGGAATTTGAAACCTGGTGTTACAAAAACTCTTTAGTCCTAAATGCAAATAAAACGAAATGTATTTACTTTCATAAACAGCGTATTATACCTAAACTTAGCTTAACTCTTAAAGGTGATTATGTTGAACTTTCTGAAAAAACTAGTTTCTTGGGAGTAATTATTGACCAAAATTTAAAGTGGAATTTTCATATTGATGCTCTCTGTTCCAACTTAAATAAATACTACTATTTAATTAAGACTTTAAGTAACTATCTAAATGTTAAACAGCTTCTGAACATTTATTATGCCTTGATTTATTCAAAATTAAGTTTCAATGTCATTATCTGGGGTCAAGCTTGTGACATTCAAAGAGTTTTCGTTATACAAAAAAGAATTATTAGAGCCATATTTAAATTAAAGTACAATGAGACATGCAGACCAATTTTCAAATCTAACTGCTTACTAACTGTTAGCTCCATTTATCTATTTAAAATCTTGCTTTATGTTAAAAAGAACATTTCTTTTCTTGACTGTGTCTCTAAAGTGCATCATTATGAAACTCGACAAAAAAACTTAATATATAATGACTTTTTTCAAAATTATTTTTACACTAAATCCCCACGATATGCTGGTGGTAAATTGTACAATCATTTGCCAAAAGAAATAAGGGACATAAAGAATTTTAAAAAATTTAAGCACGCCTTAAAATCTTATCTTGTCAACAGATGTATTTACGATTTTAATGAATATTTTATTATCTAAATTCTATATATTTTATGCAACTATTTTACGTATGACGCTATTTATACTGCGTATGCAGTCTTTAATAAAGTATTATATTCTATTCTATTCTATTCTATTCTATTCTATATCTGAAATGCCTATCGGCACCTATTTTAAAAATGCCTATCGGAAACTACATCTGAAATGCCTATCAGCACCTATATTTGAAATGCCTATCGGCAACCATATCTGAAATGCCTATCGACACCTATATTTGAAATACCTATCGGCTTCTATATCTGAAATGCCTATCGGCACCTATTTTTTAATGCCAATCGGCAACTATATCTGAAATGCCTATCGGCATCAATTTCTAAAATGCCTATCGACAACTATATCCGAAATGCCAATCGGAACTTATATTTGAAATGCCTATCGGCACCTATATCTGAAATGCCTATCAGCACCTATATTTGAAATGCCTATCGGCAACTATATTTGAAATGCCTTTCGGCATTTATATCTGAAATGCCTATCGGCACCTATATTTGATATGCGTATCGGCACCTATATTTTAAATGCCTATCGGCAACTATATCTGAAATGCCTATCGGCATCTATTTCTGAAATGCCTATCGGCAACTGTATCTGAAATGCCTATCGGCACCTATATTAGAAATGCCTATCGGCACCTATATCTGAAATGCCTATCGGCACCTATTTTTAAGATGTCAATCGGCAACTATATCTGAAATGCCTATCAGCACCTATATTTGAAATGCCTATCGGCAACCAAATCAGAAATGCCTATCGGCATCTATATTTGAAATGCCTATCGGCACCTATATCTGAAACGCCTATCAGCACCTATATTTGAAATGCCTATCGGCAACCAAATCAGAAATGCCTATCGGCACCTATATCTCAAATGCCTATCGGCACCTATTTTTGAAATGCCTATCGGAAACTACATCTGAAATGCCTATCAGCACCTATATTTGAAATGCCTATCGGCAACCAAATCAGAAATGCCTATCGGCACCTATATCTGAAATGCCTTTCGACATTTATATCTGAAATGCCTATCGGCACCGATATCTGAAATGTCTATCGGCACCTATTTTTGAAATGCCTATCGGAAACTACATCTGAAAAGCCTATCAGCACCTATATCTGAAATGCCTATCGGCACCTATATCTGAAATGCCTATCGGCTCCTATATTTGATATGCCTATCGGCACCTATATTTTAAATGCCTATCAGCAAATATATCTGAAATGCCTATCGGCATCTATTTCTGAAATGCCTATCGGCAACTATATCTGAAATGCCTATCGGCGCCTATATTTGAAATGCCTATCGCCACCTATATTTGAAATGCCTATCGGCACCTGTTTTTAAGATGCCAATCGGCAACTATATCTGAAATGCCTATCAGCACTTATATTTGAAATGCCTATCGGCAACTAAATCAGAAATGCCTATCGGCACCTATATCTGAAATGCCTATCAGCACCTATGTTTGAAACGCCTATCGGCAACTATATTTTAAATGCCTTTCGACATTTATATCTGAAATGCCTATCGGCACCTATATTTGATATGCCTATCGGCACCTATTTTTTAAATGCCTATCGGCAACTATATCTGAAATACCTATCGGCACCTATATTTGATATGCCTATCGGCACCTATATTTTAAATGCCTATCGGAAACCAAATCTGAAATGCCTATCGGCATCTATTTCTGAAATGCCTTTCGGCAACTATATCTGAAATGCTTATCGGCACCTATATTTGAAATGCCTATCAGCACCTATATCTGAAATGCCTATCGACACCTATTTTTGAAATGCCTATCGGAAACTACATCTGAAATGCCTATCAGCACCTATATTTGAAATGCCTATCGGCATCTATTTCTGAAATGTCTATCGGCAACTATATCTGAAATGCCTATCGACACCTATATTTGAAATGCCTATCGGCATCTATATTTTAAATGCCTATCGGCAACCATATCTGAAATGCCTATCGACACCTATATTTGAAATACCTATCGGCTTCTATATCTAAAATGCCTGTTGGCACCTATTTTTAAAATGCCATTCGGCAACTATATCTGAAATGCCTATCGGCACCTATATCTGAAATGCCTATCGGCACCTATTTTTGAAATGCCTATCGGAAACTACATCTGAAATGCCTATCAGCACCTATATTTGAAATGCCTATCGGCAACTATATCTGGAATGCCTATCAGCACCTATATTTGAAATGCCTATCGGCTTCTATATCTGAAATACCTATCGGCACCTCTTTTTAAAATGCCAATCGGCAACTATATCTGAAATGCCTATCGGCACCTATATCTGAAATGCCTATCGGCACCTATTTTTCAAATGCCTATCGGAAACTACATCTAAAATGCCTATCAGCACCTATATTTGAAATGCCTATCGGCAACCAAATCAGAAATGCCTATCGGCACCTATATCTGAAAGCCTTTCGGCATTTATATCTGAAATGCCTATCGGCACCTATATTTGAAATGCCTATCGGCACCTATATTTTAAATGCCTATCGGCAACTATATTTGATATGCCTATCGGCACCTATATTTGATATGCCTATCGGCACCTATATTTTAAATGCCTATCGGCAACTATATCTGAAATGCCTATCGGCATCTATTTCTGAAATGCAACTGTAATTTGTATTGACGTGTTACAAACGGTTGTCACTGTAACTAATAAATATCTATCTATCTATCTATCTATATAGAAATGCCTATCGGCACCTATATTTGAAATGCCTATCGGCACCTATATCTGAAATGCCTATCGGCACCTTTTTTTAAAATGCCAATCGGCAACTATATCTGAAATGCCTATCAGCACCTATATTTGAAATGCCTATCGGCAACCAAATCAGAAATGCCTATCGGCACCTATATTTGAAATGCCTATCGGCTTCTATATCTGAAAAGCCTATCGGCACCTATTTTTAAAATGCCAATCGGCAACTATATCTGAAATGCCTATCGGCACCTATATCTGAAATGCCTATCGGCACCTATTTTTTAAATGCCTATCGGAAACTACACCTAAAATGCCTATCAGCACCTATATTTGAAATGCCTATCGGCAACCATATCTGGAATGCCTATCGGCATCTATAATTGAAATGCCTATCGGCTTCTATATCTGAAATGCCTATCGGTACCTATTTTTAAAATGCCAATCGGCAACTATATCTGAAATGCCTATCGGCACATATATCTGAAATGCCTATCGGCATCTATTTTTGAAATGCCTATCGGAAACTACATCTGAAATGCCTATCAGCACCTATATTTGAAATGCCTATCGACAACCAAATCAGAAATGCCTATCGGCACCTATCTCTGAAATGCTTTCGGCATTTAAATCTGAAATGCCAATCGGCACCTATATTTGAAATGCCTATCGGCACCTATATTTTATATGCCTATCGGCAACTATATCTGATATGCCTATCGGCACCTATATCTGAAATGCCTATCGGCTCCTATTTTTGAAATGCCTATCGGAAACTACATCTGAAATGCCTATCGGCACCTATTTTTAAAATGCCAATCGGCAACTATATCTGAAATGCCTATCGGCACCTATATCTGAAATGCCTATCGGCACCTATTTTTGAAATGCCTATCAGAAACTACATCTGAAATGCCTATCAGCACATATATCTGAAATGCCTATCGGCACCTATTTTTGAAATGCCTATCGACTTCTATATCTGAAAAGCCTATCGGCACCTATTTTTAAAATGCCAATCGGCAACTATATCTGAAATGCCTATCGGCACCTATATCTGAAATGCCTATCGGCACCTATTTTTGAAATACCTATCGGAAACTACATCTAAAATGCCTATCAGCACCTATATTTGAAATGCCTATCGGCAACCAAATCAGAAATACCTATCGGCACCTTTATTTGAAATGCCTATCGGCACCTATATCTGAAATGCCTATCGGCACCTATTTTTAAAATGCCAATCGGCAACTATATCTGAAATGCCTATCAGCACCTATATTTAAAATGTCTATCGGCAACCAAATCAGAAGTGCCTTTCGGCACATATATCTGAAATGCCTTTCGGCATTTATATCAGAAATGCCTATCGGCACCTATATTTTAAATGCCTATTGGCAACTTTATTTGACATGCCTATCGGCATCTATTTCTGATATGCCTATCGGCAACTATATCTGAAATGCCTATCGGCACTTATATTCGAAATGCCTATCGGCACCTATATCTGAAATGCCGATCAGCACCTATATTTGAAATGCCTATCGGCAACTATATTTGAGATGCCTTTCGGCATTTATATCTGAAATGCCTATCGGCACCTATATTTGATATGCCTATCGGCACCTATATTTTAAATGCCTACCGGCAACTATATCTGAAATGACTATCGGCATCTATTTCTGAAATGCCTATCGGCAACTATATCTGAAATGCCTATCGCCACCTATATTTGAAATGCCTATCGGCACCTATATCTGAAATGCCTATCGGCACCTATTTTTAAAATGCTAATCGGCAACTATAACTGAAATGCCTATCGGCACCTATATCTGAAATGCCTATCGGTACCTATTTTTGAAATGCCTATCGGAAACTACATCTGAAATGCCTATCGGCACCTATTTTTAAAATGCCAATCGGCAACTATATCTGAAATGCCTATCGGCACCTATATCTGAAATGCCTATCGGCACCTATTTTTGAAATGCCTATCGGAAACTACATCTGAAATGCCTATCAGCACATATATTTGAAATGCCTATCGGCAACCATATCTGAAATGCCTATCGACACCTATGTTGAAAATACCTATCGGCTTCTATATCTCAAATGCCTATCGGCACCTATTTTCAAAATGCCAATTGGCAACTATATCTGAAATGCCTATCGGCACCTATATCTGAAATGCCTATCGGCACCTATTTATGAAATGCCTATCGGAAAATACATCTGAAATGCCTACCAGCACCTATATTTGAAATGCCTATCGGCTTCTATATCTGAAATGCCTATCGGCACCTATTTTTAAAATGCCAATCGGAAACTATATCTGATATGCCTATCGGCACCTATGTCTGAAATGCCTATCGGCACCTATTTTTGAAATGCCTATCGGAAACTACATCTGAAATGCCTATCGGCACCTATTTTTAAAATGCCAATCGGCAACTATATCTGAAATGCCTATCGGCACCTATATCTGAAATGCCTATCGGCACCTATTTTTGAAATGCCTATCGGAAACTACATCTGAAATGCCTATTAGCACCTATATCTGAAATGCCTATCGGCAACCAAATCTGAAATGCCTATCGACACTTATATTTGAAATACCTATCGGCTTCTATATCTGAAATGCCTATCGGCACCTATTTTTAAAATGCCAATCGGTAACTATATCTAAAATGCCTATCAGCACCTATATTTGAAATGCCTATCGGCAACCAAATCAGAAGTGCCTATCGGCACCTATATTTGAAATGCCTATCGGCACCTATATCTGAAATGCCTATCAGCACCTATATTTGAAATGCCTATCGGCAACTATATTTGAAATGCCTTTCGAGATTTATATCTGAAATGTCTATCGGCACCTATATTTGATATGCCTATCTGTTGTAAAGGTTCATAAATTAATTCAACGATAATTTATTTAAATTATAAATTATATTTATTCCGTAGTTCAAAACAACTGAATTCTTAGGTTTTTTAATACAGACTGGCTTGACATTGTACATCAGTTAAAATGTACAATTTTAACTTGTATAATCATTACATAATAAGTACTTGAAATTTAAATCATTAAATAATTATAACATCTCTTCCCTTCTTATAAGAAAGAGCAAAAAATAAATCAAATGTTTACATTATTATTAATTACGAAACAAAATTTGGAAATGAAAATTTAAACCATTAATTATGAAATTAATTTATAAGATTAGTACGTTAATCTCTGGACAGGTTTCCTGATCCTGGAGCTGCGTCTCAGATTCAGCTGAACCGTTGGGAACCCGTCGTTGCTTTTTCAAGTTGACTTTGATTTTGTTCGATACTTGGGTTTTGTACATTGTTGTCCGGCTGATTGGATGCTGGCTGAAGAAGGTCTGGATCTACGGTTGCCTCCATGACTTTGCTCCCTATCTTGCGCATCTGATCACTATGGCGTCGCCATACACGACCGTCGTCTAGTTTTATTTCATAATGTAGATCGCCGTCTCTGTTCATCACAGTACCGAAATTCCATCGATCTTCAGAAGTATAATTTCTCACCGATACTCGATCTCCTTCTCCGAAGAACTTTTTTTCCACTTGTCGCTCATCAGAACGATACTTGTTATTATACATCGGATTGGGTAACATAATGTTGAATCGATTTTTTGCAGGGTAAGCAAATAATATTTCGCTCGGTGATAATTTTGTAACTGGATGTGGGGTGATTCTATAATGAATCAAAATTTGAATTACATTAAACTCAATGCTCTCGCGGTTACAGTTTAATGATTTCAATTTATGTTTGAGTGTTTGCACGAATCTCTCCGCTAGTCCGTTTGTCGCTGGGTGGTACGGGGCGGAAAATTTGTGCTGGATACCATTTGTTTTCACAAATTTTTTAAATTGGTCTGACGTAAATTGACTTCCGTTGTCGGATACTAAGGTATTCACTAACCCGAATGTCGCGAATATTTTACGTAGACAATTTATTGTATTTTCTGTCGTAATGTTTTTCAGTATATGCACCTCCGGCCATTTCGAGAACGCATCGACAAATATTAAAAAATATATTCCCTGATACGGACCTGCAAAGTCCACATGTACGCGTTCAAATGGTTTTGATGGTGGCATCCAATGGTGCGTCACAATTTTTGGTGGATCTTTCTTTTGTTTGCTGCATGAGATACAGTTACTGACCCTGGTTTCTATGTCGGCGTTAATTCCATCCCACCAACAAAAACTGCGAGCCAGCGCCTTCATTCTGCTAATTCCAAAATGAGCGTAATGTAGCTCTTCTAAAATCTTATTCTTCAGAATATCCGGAATGATCACACGCTGTCCTTTTAATAATACGCCTCTTTGAATTGAAAAGTCAAATGTATTGTATCCAAAACGTATTTGTGGAGGTATTTCTTCCCCTGTTCTTAACGCTTGCAGTAACATTTTCAATTTTGCATCAGCTGCCGTAGCCTTTGCCAATTCTTCGACTGTGATTGGTAGTGTTTCAATCTGGTGTAACTCGTGAAGATCAGATTCTTCCAAGTGAACTTGCTCTTCATCTCTAATAGGAAGTCTGGAAAACGCATCGGCGTTAGCATTATTTTCCGATCGTTTATATTTAATGTCATAATTGAATGCTTGTAGAAAAATTGCATAATGTTGCATTCGCATAGCAGACATGTGTGGAATTGCCTTCGTTGGTGAAAAAATTTGAGTAAGGGGCTTGTGATCAGTATACAGTGTAAATTTACGACCATATAAGAATTTATAAAATTTTTTCACACCATAAACCACCGCATATGCCTCCTTGTCTATCTGAGACCACTTTTTTTGAGTTTCAGTTAAGGTCTGAGAAGCAAATTGTATTGGTCTTTCTTCGTCATTTTCGAATATATGACTAATAACGGCAGAGACGCCCACTGGTGATGCGTCCACAGCCAGTACCAACGGCAAATCCTTAGAATAGTGTACCAAAAAATCGTCTGAAGATATTTTGTTTTTTAATATTTTAAATGCTCGGTCACATTCGTTTGTCCAATTCCATGGGTTTTTGTTTCGCAATAATGCATGTAATGGTTCTAATACAGTACTTAAGTTTTCAAAAAAGCGTCCGTAGTAATTTATTAACCCTAAAAAGGATTTAAGTTCTGTGTAATTGGTAGGTCTTGGAGCTTTCTGAATTGTAGCTATCTTCGAACTGCATTTATGTATTCCATTTTTATCTATTTTAAAACCACAATATTCTACTTCATTCATCATAAATTTGGACTTGGCAATATTTATTCGCAGTCCATTTTCTCGTAACCTCTGAAACACCATCTCTAAACGTTTTAAATGTATTTCATCGTTTGGACCTGTAATGCAAATGTCGTCAATAAAAATTACCACGCCCTCTATGCCTTGTAGGATTGTCTCAATTTTTCTTTGCCATTTGGCTGGAGCGATCGATAATCCAAACATCAACCGCGTGCATTTATAGAGACCTTTGTGCGTACTTAATGTTAATTTGTCCTGATCTTCTTCGTTAACCTTCCACTGTAGGTAGGCACGTCGGAGATCTATTTTTGTAAATTTTTTTCCACCGCTCAGGTTTGAAAATAATTCGTCGGTTGTCGGAAGTGGATGTTCTTCTATCTCCAACTGCGGATTCAATGTTATCTTGAAATCTCCACACAACCTTATTTTGCCTGTTTCCTTGACCACCGGTACAATTGGCGTAGCCCACTGGCTATTTTCTACCTTGACTAATATTCCTTTCTTCTCCATTTGTTTTATTTCATCCTCTATCGCTTCTTTTAATGAAAACGGTACGGTACGTGATTTAATGAACACCGGTCTCGCATTTTCTTTTAATTTTAGTGTAACAGGATCTCCCTTTAAGTCTGCATCTTCTCCCTGTAATTCTCGATATTTTTCGATTAACATATTTAATTTCGATTGAATATTTTCGGAAGTTTCATTAGATTTTAGCTCATTATCAAATATTTCATGAATTTGCTGTTCGTTGAAGAATGTTGTCCAGTCCACCTTTGTAGATAATATCCACTCTCGACCGAACAACGGATGCTTATTTGCCTCGACGACGTACAATTTTAAATTTTCATATGTCTTTCCTTGCAAAGTCACCGATACCACTATAAACCCTAGGACATGTAGAGCGGTATTACAGTAAGTACTTAATTTAATTTCAGTAGGTTTCAATTCTGCGTTTGGAAAATATTTCTTAAAATCATATTTATTTATCACGGATACAGCTGAACCACTGTCGAACTCCATTTTAATTCGTGTATTTTTATTTATCTGTACATTAATTAATATTTTATCTCGTACGTTGCCTGATATTGTATGTACATAAGCAACATGTTCTGATTCATCTTGGTTTTGACATTCATCTTGGTTTTCAACCGCGTTCACATTTTTGTTTTTAACCTTAAAGCACACCTTCTGTATGTGGCCAATCTTTTTGCAATACCCGCATTTAGATGTTTTATGTTTGCAATTTGTAGCATAATGAGTGCCGCCACATCGGTAACAATTTACCCTTTGTTGTGAAGAATTACTTGAAGTATTATTACTTGCAGTTTCGCCTTTATTTGAGTTTTGCCCTGTATAACGAGTATTTCTTTCGCTTGTACCGCTGCTGGTATTTTTCCTTTTCCACATCACGCTATTTACTGCTTGAAACTGGTTAGCGTCCTTAAAACTATTTTCTAGACTGTATGCGATTTCCACTGCTTTTTCCAATGTTAGATCTGCAGATTCCAAAAGACGATGTCTAATTTATTCATTACGTAAACAGCACACAAACTGATTACGCAGTGCTGTTTTCAGGTAATTTCCAAAACCGCAATGTGTCGCCATCTTTCGTAATTCGGCTAAAAATTCTCTAACACTTTCTCCATCTTGTATTCTGTGATGGTATTTATAATATTCTGCGATTTCCACTGGTTTAGGATCGTAAAATGCTCTAAGTACTGTTACTATTTGATTATAACTTTTATGTTTCGGCTGTTCTGGTGATATTGCGTCACATACTATTTCAAAACCGTTAATTCCAATATAATGTAGCAAATAGTTTTTTTTCACGTCGCTTTCTCTGATTTGAAATATCTCAAAAGCTGCTTCTAATCTTTGCAACCAGCGATCGAATTTTTGAGTTTTTTGATCAAAAAATTCTATTGTAAAACTTGAAGGTACGTAACACGTTGTAGTTGCTGCCGCGCCTGCCTCGTTGTCTTGAACGGACATCCTCGTCGCCAGAAATGTTGTAAAGGTTCATAAATTAATTCAACGATAATTTATTTAAATTATAAATTATATTTATTCCGTAGTTCAAAACAACTGAATTCTTAGGTTTTTTAATACAGACTGGCTCGACATTGTACATCAGTTAAAATGTACAATTTTAACTTGTATAATCATTACATAATAAGTACTTGAAATTTAAATCATTAAATAATTATAACACTATCGGCACCTATATTTTAAATGCCTATCGGCAACTATATCTGAAATGCCTATCGGCACCTATATTTGAAATGCCTATCGGCACCTATATTTGAAATGCCTATGGGCACCTATTTTTAAAATGCCAATCGGCAACTATATCTGAAATGCGTATCAGCACCTATATTTGAAATGCCTATCGGCAACCAAATCAGAAATGCCTATCGGCACCTATATTTGAAATGCTTATCGGCACCTATAGCTGGAATGCCTATCGGCACCTATTTTTAAAATGCCAATCGGCAACTATATCTGAAATGCCTATCAGCACCCATATTTGAAATGCCTATCGCCAACCTTATCTGAGATGCCTATCGACAACTATATTTGAAATACCTATCGGCAACTATATCTGAAATGCCTATCGGTACCTATTTCTGAGATGCCTATCGGCACCTATTTTTGAAATGCCTATCGGAAACTACATCTGAAATGCCTATCAGCACCTATTTTTAAAATGCCAATCGGCAACTATATCTGAAATGTCTATCAGCACCTATATTTGAAATGCCTATCGGCAACCAAATCAGAAATGCCTGTCGGCACCTATATTTGAAATGCCTATCGGCACCTATATCTGAAATGCCTATCAGCACTTATATTTGAAATGCCTATCGGCATCCAAATTAGAAATGCCTATTGGCACCTATATTTGAAATGCCTATCGGCACCTATATCTGAAATGCCTATCGGCACCTATTTTTAAAATGCCAATCGGCAACTATATCTGAAATGCCTATCAGCACCCATATTTGAAATGCCTATCGGCAACCGTATCTGAAATGCCTATCGTCACCTATATTTGAAATAACCATCGGCTTCTATATCTGAAATGCCTATCGGCACCTATTTTTAAAATGCCAATCGGCAACTATATCTGAAATGCCTATCGGCACCTATATCTGAAATGCCTATCGGCACCTATTTTTTAAATGCCTATCGGAAACTACATCTGAAATGCCTATCAGCACCTATATTTGAAATGCCTATCGGCAACCATATCTGGAATGCCTATCTTCACCTTTATTTGAAATGCCTATCGGCTTCTATATCTGAAATGCCTATCGGCACCTATTTTTAAAATGCTAATCGGCAACTATATCTGAAATGCCTATCGGCACCTATATCTGAAATGCCTATCGGCACCTATTTTTGAAATGCCTATCGGAAACTGCATCTGAAATGCCTATCAGCACTTATATTTGAAATGCCTATCGGCAACCAAATCAGAAATGCCTATCGGCACCTATATCTGAAATGCCTTTCGGCATTAAATCTAAAATGCCTATCGGCATCTATATTTGAAATGCCTATCGGCACCTATATTTTATATGCCTATCGGCAACTATATCTGATATGCCTATCGGCACATATATCCGAAATGCCTATCGGCACCTATTTTTGAAATGCCTATCGGAAACTACATCTAAAATGCCTATCAGCACATATCTTTGAAATGCCTATCGGCAACCAAATCAGAAATGCCTATCGGCAACTAATTCTGAAATGACTTTCGACATTTATATCTGAAATGCCTATCGGCACCTATATTTGAAGTGCCTATCGGCATCTATATTTTAAATGCCTATCGGCAACTATATCTGAAATGCCTATCGGCACCTATATCTGAAATTCCTATCGGCACCTATTTTTGAAATGCCTATCGGAAACTACATCTGAAATGCCTATTGGCACCTATTTTTAAAATTCCACTCGGCAACTATATGTGAAATGCCTATCGGCACCTATATCTGAAATGCCTATCGGCACCTATTTTTGAAATGCCTATCGAAAACTACATCTGAAATGCCTATCGGCACCTATTTTTAAAATGCCAATCGGCAACTATATCTGAAATGCCTATCGGCACCTATATCTGAAATGCCTATCGACACCTATATTTGAAATACCTATCGGCTTCTATATCTTAAATGCCTATCGGCATCCATATCTAAAAAGCCTATCGGCACCTATATTTGAAATTCCTATCAGCACCTATATTTGAAATGCCTAATGGCAACCATATCTGAAATGCCTATCGACACCTATATTTGAAATACCTATCGGCGTCTATATCTGAAATTCCTATCGGCACCTATTTTTAAAATGCCAATCGGCAACTATATCTGAAATGCCTATCGGCACCTATATCTGAAATGCCTATCAGCACCTATTTTTGAAATGCCATCGGCAACCAAATAAGAAATGCCTATCGGCACCTATATTTGAAATGCCTATCGGTACCTATATCCGAAATGCCTATCGGCACCTATTTTTAAAATGCCAATCGGCAACTATATCTGAAATGCCTATCAGCAGTCATATTTGAAATGCCTATCGGCAACCAAATCAGAAATGCCTATCGGCACCTTTATCTGAAATGCTTTCGGCATTTATGTCTGAAATGCCTATCGGCACCAATATTTTAAATGCCTATCGCAAACTATATCTGATATGCCTATCGGCAACTATATCTGAAATGCCTAACGGCACCTATTTTTGAAATGCCTATCGGAAACTGCATCTGAAATGCCTATCGGCACCTATTTTTAAAATACCAATCGGCAACTATATCTGAAATGTCTATCGGCACCTATATCTGAAATGCCTATCTGCACATATTTTTGAAAAGCCTATCGGAAACTACATCTGAAATGCCTATCAGCACCTATATTTGAAATGCCTATCAGCAACCATATCTGAAATGCCTATCAACACCTATATTTGAAATACCTATCGGCTTCTATATCTGAAAAGCCTATCGGCACCAATTTTTAAAATGCCAATCGGCAACTATATCTGAAAGGCCTATCGGCACCTATATCTGAAATGCCTATCGGCACCTATTTTTGAAATGCCTATCGGCAACCAAATCAAAAATGCCTATCGGCACCTTTATTTGAAATGCCTATCGGCACCTATATCTGAAATGCCTATCGGCACCTATTTTTAAAATGCGAATCGGCAACTATATCTGAAATGCCTATCAGCACCCATATTTGAAATGCCTATCGGCAACCATATCTGAAATGCCTATCGACACCTATATTTGAAATACCTATCGGCTTCTTTATCTGAAATGCCTATCGGCACCTATTTTTAAAATGCCAATCGGCAGCTATATCTTAAATGCCTATCGGCACCTATATCTGAAATGCCTATCGGCACCTATTTTTGAAATGCCTATCGGAAACTACATCTGAAATGCCTATCAGCACCTATATTTGAAATGCCTATCGGCAACCAAATCAGAAATGTCTATCGGCACCTATATCTGAAATGCCTTTCGGCATTTATATCTGAAATGCCTATCGGCACCTATATTTGAAATGCCTACCGGCACCTATATTCTAAATGCCTATCGGCAACTATATCTGATATGCCTATCGGCACCTATATCTGATATGCCTATCGGCACCTATTTTTGAAATGCCTATCGGAAACTACATCTGAAATGTCTATTGGCACCTATTTTTAAAATGCCAATCGGCAACTATATCTGAAATACCTATCGGCACCTATATCTTAAATGCCTATCGGCACCTATTTTTGAAATGCCTATCGGAAACTACATCTGAAATGCCTATCAGCACCTATATTTGAAATGCCTATCGGCAACCATATCTGAAATGCCTATCGACACCTATATTTGAAATACCTATCGGCTTCTATATCTGAAATGCCTATCGGCACCTATATTTGAAATGCCTAATGGCAACCAAATCAAAAATGCCTATCGGCACATATATTTGAAATGCCTATCGGCACCTATATCTGAAATACCTATCAGCACCTATATTTGAAATGCCTATCGGCAACCAAATCAGAAATGCCTATCGGCACCTATATTTGAAATTCCTATCGGCACCTCTATCTGAAATGCCTATCGGCACCTATTTTTAAAATGCCAATCGGCAACTATATCTGAAATGCCTATCAGCACCCATATTTGTAATGCCTAACGGCAACCATATCTGGAATGCCTATCGGCACTTATATTTGAAATGCCCTTCGGCTTCTATATCTAAAATGCCTATCGGCACCTATTTTTAAAATGCCAATCGGCAACTATAACTGAAATGCCTATCGGCACCTATATCTGAAATGCCTATCGGTACCTATTTTTGAAATGCCTATCGGAAACTACATCTGAAATGCCTATCGGCACCTATTTTTAAAATGCCAATCGGCAACTATATCTGAAATGCCTATCGGCACCTATATCTGAAATGCCTATCGGCACCTATTTTTGAATTGCCTATCGGAAACTACATCTGAAATGCCTATCAGCACCTATATTTGAAATGCCTATCGGCAACCAAATCAGATATGCCTATCGGCACCTATATCTGAAATGCCTATCGGCACCTATATTTGAAATGCCTATCGGCACCTATATTTTAAATGCCTATCGGCAACTATATCTGATATGCCTATCGGCATCTATTTCTGAAATGCCTATCGGCTACTATATCTGAAATGCCTATCGGCACTTATATTTGAAATGCCTATCGGCACCTATATCTGAAATTCCTATTGGCACCTATATTTGAAATGCCTATCGGCAACTATATTTGAAATGCCTTTCGACATTTATATCTGAAATGCCTATCGGCACCTATATTTGATGTGCCTATCGGCACCTATATTTTAAATGCCTATCGGCAACTATATCTAAAATGCCTATCAGCACCTATATTTGAAATGCCTATCGGCACCTATATTTGAAATGCCTATCGGCACCTATTTTTAAAATGCCAATCGGCAACTATATCTGAAATGCGTATCCGCACCTATATTTGAAATGCCTATCGGCAACCAAATCAGAAATGCCAATCGGCACCTATATTTGAAATGCTTATCGGCACCTATATCTGAAATGCCTATCAGCACCTATATTTAAAATGCCTATCGGCAACCAAATCAGAAATGCCTATCGGCACCTATATTTGAAATGCCTATCGGCACCTATATCTGGAATGCCTATCGACACCTATTTTTAAAATGTCAATCGGCAACTATATCTGAAATGTCTATCAGCACCTATATTTGAAATGCCTATCGGCAACCAAATCAGAAATGCCTGTCGGCACCTATATTTGAAATGCCTATCGGCACCTATATCTGAAATGCCTATCAGCACTTATATTTGAAATGCCTATCGGCAACCAAATTAGAAATGCCTATCGGCAACTATATTTGAAATGCCTATCGGCACCTATATCTGGAATCCCTATCGGCACCTATTTTTAAAATGCCAATCGGCAACTATATCTGAAATGCCTATCAGCACCCATATTTAAAATGCCTATCGGCAACCGTATCTAAAATGCCTATCGTCACCTATATTTGAAATACCTATCGGCTTCTATATCTGAAATGCCAATCGGCAACTATATCTGAAATGCCAATCGGCAACTATATCTGAAATGCCTATCGGCACCTATATCTGAATTGCCTATCGGCACCTATTTTTTAAATTCCTATCGGAAACTACATCTGAAATGCCTATCAGCACCTATATTTGAAATGCCTATCGGCAACCAAATCAGAAATGCCTATCGGAACCTATATCTGAAATGCCTTTCGGCATTTAAATCTGAAATGCCTATCGGCACCTATATTTGAAATGCCTATCGGCATCTATATTTTAAATGCCTAACGGCAACTATATCTGAAATGCCTATCGGCACCTATATCTGAAATTCCTATCGGCACCTATTTTTGAAATGCCTATCGGAAACTACATCTGAAATGCCTATTGGCACCTATTTTTAAAATGTTACTCGGCAACTATATGTGAAATGCCTATCGGCACCTATATCTGAAATGCCTATCGGCACCTATTTTTGAAATGCCTATCGAAAACTACATCTGAAATGCCTATCGGCACCTATTTTTAAAATGCCAATCGGCAACTATATCTGAAATGCCTATCGGCACCTATATCTGAAATGCCTATCGACACCTATATTTGAAATACCTATCGGCTTCTATATCTTAAATGCCTATCGGCATCCATATCTAAAATGCCTATCGGCACCTATATTTGAAATTCCTATCAGCACCTATATTTGAAATGCCTAATGGCAACCATATCTGAAATGCCTATCGACACCTATATTTGAAATACCTATCGGCGTCTATATCTGAAATTCCTATCGGCACCTATTTTTAAAATGCCAATCGGCAACTATATCTGAAATGCCTATCGGCACCTATATCTGAAATGCCTATCAGCACCTATTTTTGAAATGCCATCGGCAACCAAATAAGAAATGCCTATCGGCACCTATATTTGAAATGCCTATCGGTACCTATATCCGAAATGCCTATCGGCACCTATTTTTAAAATGCCAATCGGCAACTATATCTGAAATGCCTATCAGCAGTCATATTTGAAATGCCTATCGGCAACCAAATCAGAAATGCCTATCGGCACCTTTATCTGAAATGCTTTCGGCATTTATGTCTGAAATGCCTATCGGCACCAATATTTTAAATGCCTATCGCAAACTATATCTGATATGCCTATCGGCACCTATATCTGAAATGCCTAACGGCACCTATTTTTGAAATGCCTATCGGAAACTGCATCTGAAATGCCTATCGGCACCTATTTTTAAAATACCAATCGGCAACTATATCTGAAATGTCTATCGGCACCTATATCTGAAATGCCTATCTGCACATATTTTTGAAAAGCCTATCGGAAACTACATCTGAAATGCCTATCAGCACCTATATTTGAAATGCCTATCAGCAACCATATCTGAAATGCCTATCAACACCTATATTTGAAATACCTATCGGCCTCTATATCTGAAAAGCCTATCGGCACCAATTTTTAAAATGCCAATCGGCAACTATATCTGAAAGGCCTATCGGCACCTATATCTGAAATGCCTATCGGCACCTATTTTTGAAATGCCTATCGGCAACCAAATCAAAAATGCCTATCGGCACCTTTATTTGAAATGCCTATCGGCACCTATATCTGAAATGCCTATCGGCACCTATTTTTAAAATGCGAATCGGCAACTATATCTGAAATGCCTATCAGCACCCATATTTGAAATGCCTATCGGCAACCATATCTGAAATGCCTATCGACACCTATATTTGAAATACCTATCGGCTTCTTTATCTGAAATGCCTATCGGAACCTATTTTTAAAATGCCAATCGGCAGCTATATCTGAAATGCCTATCGGCACCTAAATCTGAAATGCCTATCGGCACCTATTTTTGAAATGCCTATCGGAACCTACATCTGCAATGCCTATCAGCACATATATTTGAAATTCCTATCGGCAACCATATCTGGAATGCCTATCGGCACGTATATTTAAAATGCCTATCGGCTTCTATATCTGAAATGCCTATCGGCACCTATTTTTAAAATCCAATCGGCAACTATATCTTAAATGCCTATCGGCACCTATATCTGAAATGCCTATCGGCACCTATTTTTGAAATGCCTATCGGAAACTACATCTGAAATGCCTATCAGCACCTATATTTGAAATGCCTATCGGCAACCAAATCAGATATGCCTATCGGCACCTATATCTGAAATGCCTATCGGCACCTTTATTTGAAATGCCTATCGGCACCTATATTTTAAATGCCTATCGGCAACTATATCTGATATGCCTATCGGCATCTATTTCTGAAATGCCTATCGGCTACTATATCTGAAATGCCTATCGGCACTTATATTTGAAATGCCTATCGGCACCTATATCTGAAATTCCTATTGGCACCTATATTTGAAATGCCTATCGGCAACTATATTTGAAATGCCTTTCGACATTTATATCTGAAATGCCTATCGGCACCTATATTTGATGTGCCTATCGGCACCTATATTTTAAATGCCTATCGGCAACTATATCTAAAATGCCTATCAGCACCTATATTTGAAATGCCTATCGGCACCTATATTTGAAGTGCCTATCGGCACCTATTTTTAAAATGCCAATCGGCAACTATATCTGAAATGCGTATCCGCACCTATATTTGAAATGCCTATCGGCAACCAAATCAGAAATGCCAATCGGCACCTATATTTGAAATGCTTATCGGCACCTATATCTGAAATGCCTATCAGCACCTATATTTAAAATGCCTATCGGCAACCAAATCAGAAATGCCTATCGGCACCTATATTTGAAATGCCTATCGGCACCTATATCTGGAATGCCTATCGACACCTATTTTTAAAATGTCAATCGGCAACTATATCTGAAATGTCTATCAGCACCTATATTTGAAATGCCTATCGGAAACCAAATCAGAAATGCCTGTCGGCACCTATATTTGAAATGCCTATCGGCACCTATATCTGAAATGCCTATCAGCACTTATATTTGAAATGCCTATCGGCAACCAAATTAGAAATGCCTATCGGCAACTATATTTGAAATGCCTATCGGCACCTATATCTGGAATCCCTATCGGCACCTATTTTTAAAATGCCAATCGGCAACTATATCTGAAATGCCTATCAGCACCCATATTTAAAATGCCTATCGGCAACCGTATCTAAAATGCCTATCGTCACCTATATTTGAAATACCTATCGGCTTCTATATCTGAAATGCCAATCGGCAACTATATCTGAAATGCCAATCGGCAACTATATCTGAAATGCCTATCGGCACCTATATCTGAATTGCCTATCGGCACCTATTTTTTAAATTCCTATCGGAAACTACATCTGAAATGCCTATCAGCACCTATATTTGAAATGCCTATCGGCAACCAAATCAGAAATGCCTATCGGAACCTATATCTGAAATGCCTTTCGGCATTTAAATCTGAAATGCCTATCGGCACCTATATTTGAAATGCCTATCGGCACCTATATTTTATATGCCTATCGGCAACTATATCTGAATTGCCTATCGGCACCTATATCTGAAATGCCTATCGGCACCTATTTTTGAAATGCCTATCGGAAACTGCATCTGAAATGCCTATCGGCACCTATTTTTAAAATGCCAATCGGCAACTATATCTGAAATGCCTATCGGCACCTATATCTGAAATGCCTATCGGCACATATTTTTGAAATGCCTATCGGAAACTACATCTGAAATGCCTATCAGCACCTATATTTGAAATGCCTATCAGCAACCATATCTGAAATGCCTATCGACACCTATATTTGAAATACCTATCGGCTTCTATATCTGAAAAGCCTATCGGCACCAATTTTTAAAATGCCAAATGGCAACTATATCTGAAATGCCTATCGGCACCTATATCTGAAATTTCTATCGGCACCTATTTTTGAAATGCCTATCGGCAACCAAATCAGAAATGCCTATCGGCACCTATATTTGAAACGCCTATCGGCACCTATATCCGAAATGCCTATCGGCACCTATTTTTAAAATGCCAATCGGCAACTATATCAGAAATGCCTATCGGCACCTATATCTGAAATGCCTATCGGCACCTATTTTTAAAATCCAATCGGCAACTATATCTTAAATGCCTATATCTGAAATGCCTATCGGCACCTATTTTTGAAATGCCTATCGGAAACTACATCTGAAATGCCTATCAGCACCTATATTTGAAATGCCTATCGGCACCTATATCTGAAATGCCTATCGGCACCTATTTTTGAAATGCCTATCGGAAACTACATCTGAAATACCTATCAGCACCTATATTTTGAATGTTTATCGGCAACCAAATCAGAAATGCTTATCGCCACCTATATATGAAATTCCTTTCGGCATTTAAAACTGAAATGCCTATCGGCACCTATATTTGAAATGCCTATCGGCACCTATATTTTAAATGCCAATCGGCAACTATATCTGATATGCCTATCGGCACCTATATCTGACATGCCTATCAGCACCTATTTTTGAAATGCCTACCGGAAACTACATCTGAAATGCCTATCGGCACCTATTTTTAAAATGCCAATCGGCAACTATATCTGAAATGCCTATCGACACCTATATTTGAAATACCTATCGGCTTCTATATCTGAAATGCCAATCGGCATCCATATCTAAAATGCCTATCGGCACCTATATTTGAAATTTCTATCAGCACCTATATTTGAAATGCCTATCGGCAACCATATCTGAAATGCCTATCAACACCTATATTTGAAATGCCTGTCGGCAATCAAATCAGAAATGCCTATCGGCACCTATATCTGAAATGCCTATCGGCACCTATTTTTGAAATGCCTATCGGCAACCATATCTGACATGCCTATCGACACCTATATTTGAAATACCTATCGGCTTCTATATCTGAAAAGCCTATCGGGATCCATATTTAAAATGCCTATCGGCACCTATATTTGAAATTCCTATCAGCACCTATATTTGAAATGCCTATCGGCAACCATATCTAAAATGCCTATCGACACCTATATTTGAAATACCTATCGGCTTCTATATCTGAAATGCCTATCGGCACCTATTTTTAAAATGCCAATCGGCAACTATATCTAAAATGCCTATCGGCAACTATATCTGAAATGTCTATCAGCACCTATTTTTGAAATGCCTATCGGCAACCAAATAAGAAATGCCTATCGGCACCTATATTTAAAATGCCTATCGGCACCTATAACCGAAATGCCTATCGGCGCCTATTTTTAAAATGCCAATCGGCAACTATATCTGAAATGCCTATCAGCACCCATATTTGAAATGCCTATCGGCAACCATATCTGAAATGCCTATCGACACCTATGTTTGAAATACCTATCGGCTTCTATATCTGAAATGCCTATCGGCACCTATTTTCAAAATGCCAATCGGCAACTATATCTGAAATGCCTATCGGCACCTATATCTGAAATGCCTATCGGCACCTATTTATGAAATGCCTATCGGAAACTACATCTGAAATGCCTACCAGCACCTATATTTGAAATGCCTATCGGCTTCTATATCTGAAATGCCTATCGGCACCTATTTTTAAAATGCCAATCGGAAACTATATCTGATATGCCTATCGGCACCTATGTCTGAAATGCCTATCGGCACCTATTTTTTAAATGCCTATCGGAAACTACATCTGAAATGCCTATCGGCACCCATTTTTAAAATGCCAATCGGCAACTATATCTGAAATGCCTATCGGCACCTATATCTGAAATGCCTATCGGCACCTATTTTTGAAATGCCTATCGGAAACTACATCTAAAATGCCTATCAGCACCTATATTTGAAATGCCTATCGGCAACCATATCTGAAATGCCTATCGACACTTATATTTGAAATACCTATCGGCTTCTATATCTGAAATGCCTATCGGCACCTATTTTTTAAAATGCCAATCGGCAACTATATCTAAAATGCCTATCAGCACCTATAATTGAAATGCCTATCGGCAACCAAATCAGAAATGCCTATCGGCACCTATATTTTAAATGCCTATCGGCAACTATATCTGAAATGCCTATCGGCATCTATTTCTGAAATGCCTATCGGCACCTATATTTGAAATGCCTATCGGCACATATATCTGAAATGCCTATCGGCACTTATTTTTAAAATGCCAATCAGCAACTATATCTGAAATGCCTATCAGCACCTATATTTGAAATGCCTATCGGCAACCAAAACAGAAATGCCTATCGGCACCTATATTAGAAATGCCTATCGGCACCTATATCTGAAATGCCTATCAGCACCTATATTTGAAATGCCTATCGGCAACCAAATCAGAAATGCCTATCGGCACCTATATTTGAAATTCCTATCGGCACCTCTATCTGAAATGCCTATCGGCACCTATTTTTTAAATGCCAATCGGCAACTATATCTAAAATGCCTATCAGCACCCATATTTGAAATGCCTATCGGCAACCATATCTGGAATGCCTATCGACACCTATATTTGAAATACCTATCGGCTTCTATATATGAAATGCCTATCGGTACCTATTTTTAAAATGCCAATCGGCAACTCTAACTGAAATGCCTATCGGCACCTATATCTGAAATGCCTATCGGTACCTATTTTTGAATTGCCTATCGGAAACTACATCTGAAATGCCTATCAGCACCTATAATTGAAATGCCTATCGGCAACCATATCTGAAATGCCTATCGACACCTACATTTGAAATACCTATCGGCTTCTATATCTGAAATGCCTATCAGCTTCTATATTTGAAATGCCTATCGGCAACCATATCTGAAATGCCTATCGACACCTATGTTTGAAATACCTATCGGCTTCTATATCTGAAATGCCTATCGGCACCTATTTTTAAAATGCCAATCGGTAACTATATCTGAAATGCCTATCGGCACCTATATCTGAAATGCCTATCGGCACCTATTTTTGAATTGCCTATCAGAAACTACATCTGAAATGCCTATCAGCACCTATATTTGAAATGCCTATCGGCAACCAAATCAGAAATGCCTATCGGCACCTATATCTGAAATGCCTTTCGGCATTTATATCTGAAATGCCTATCGGCACCTGTATTTGAAATGCCTATCGGCACCTATATTTTAAATGCCTATCGGCAACTACATCTGATATGCCTATCGGCATCTATTTCTGAAATGCCTATCGGCTACTATATCTGAAATGCCTATCGGCACTTATATTTGAAATGCCTATCGGCACCTATATCTGAAATGCCTATCAGCACCTATATTTGAAATGCCTATCGGCAACTATATTTGAAATGCCTTTCGAGATTTATATCTGAAATGTCTATCGGCACCTATATTTGATATGCCTATCGGCACCTATATTTGAAATGCCTATCGGCAACCGTATCTGAAATGCCTATCGTCACCTATATTTGAAATACCTATCGGCTTCTATATCTGAAATGCCTATCGGCACCTATTTTTAAAATGCCAATCGGCAACTATATCTGAAATGCCTATCGGCACCTATATCTGAAATGCCTATCGGCACCTATTTTTTAAAAGCCTATCGGAAACTACATATGAAATGCCTATCAGCACCTATATTTGAAATGCCTATCGGCAACCATATCGGGAATGCCTATCTTCACCTTTATTTGAAATGCCTATCGGCTTCTATATCTGAAATGCCTATCGGCACCTATTTTTAAAATGCTAATCGGCAACTATATCTGAAATGCCTATCGGCACCTATATCTGAATTGCCTATCGGCACCTATTTTTGAAATGCCTATCGGAAACTACATCTGAAATGCCTATCAGCACCTATATTTGAAATGCCTATCGGCAACCAAATCAGAAATGCCTATCGGCACATATATCTGAAATGCCTTTCGGCATTTAAATCTGAAATGCCTATCGGCACCTATATTTGAAATGCCTATCGGCACCTATATTTTATATGCCTATCGGCGACTATATCTGATATGCCTATCGGCACCTATATCTGAAATGCCTATCGGCACCTATTTTTGAAATGCCTATCGGAAACTACATCTAAAATGCCTATCAGCACATATCTTTGAAATGCCTATCGGCAACCAAATCAGAAATGCCTATCGGCAACTAATTCTGAAATGACTTTCGGCATTTATATCTGAAATGCCTATCGGCACCTATATTTGAAATGCCTATCTGCATCTATATTTTAAATGCCTATGGGCAACTATATCTGAAATGCCTATCGGCACCTATATCTGAAATGCCTATCGGCACCTATTTTTGAAATGCCTATCGGAAACTACATCTGAAATGCCTATCGGCACCTATTTTTAAAATGCCACTCGGCAACTATATGTGAAATGCCTATCGGCACCTATATCTGAAATGCCTATCGGCACCTATTTTTGAAATGCCTATCGGAAACTACATCTGAAATGCCTATCGGCACCTATTTTTAAAATGCCAATCGGCAACTATATCTGAAATGCCTATCGGCACCTATATCTGAAATGCCTATCGACACCTATATTTGAAATACCTATCGGCTTCTATATCTTAAATGCCTATCGGCATCCAAATCTAAAATGCCTATCGGCACCTATATTTGAAATTCCTATCAGCACCTATATTTGAAATGCCTAATGGCAACCATATCTGAAATGCCTATCGACATCTATATTTAAAATACCTATCGGCGTCTATATCTGAAATTCCTATCGGCACCTATTTTTAAAATGCCAATCGGCAACTATATCTGAAATGCCTATCGGCACCTATATCTGAAATGCCTATCAGCACCTATTTTTGAAATGCCTATCGGCAACCAAATAAGAAATGCCTATCGGCACCTATATTTGAAATGCCTATCGGCACCTATATCCGAAATGCCTATCGGCACCTATTTTTAAAATGCCAATCGGCAACTATATCTGAAATGCCTATCAGCAGCCATATTTGAAATGCCTATCGGCAACCATATCTGAAATGCGTATCGGCACCTATTTTTGAAATGCCTATCGGAAACTACATCTGAAATGCCTATCAGCACCTATATTTGAAATGCCTATCGGCAACCAAATCAGAAATGCCTATCGGCACCTTTATCTGAAATGCTTTCGACATTTATGTCTGAAATGCCTATCGGCACCTATATTTTAAATGCCTATCGGCAACTATATCTGATATGCCTATCGGCACCTATATCTGAAATGCCTATCGGCACCTATTTTTAAAATGCCAATCGGCAACTATATCTGAAATGTCTATCGGCACCTATATCTGAAATGCCTATCGGCACATATTTTTGAAATACCTATCGGAAACTACATCTGAAATGCCTATCAGCACCTATATTTGAAATGCCTATCAGCAACCATATCTGAAATGCCTATCGACACCTATATTTGAAATACCTATCGGCTTCTATATCTGAAAAGCCTATCAGCACCAATTTTTAAAATGCCAATCGGCAACTATATCTGAAATGCCTATCGGCACCTATATCTGAAATGCCTATCGGCACCTATTTTTGAAATACCTATCGGCAACCAAATCAAAAATGCCTATCGGCACCTTTATTTGAAATGCCTATCGGCACCTATATCTTAAATGCCTATCGGCACCTATTTTTAAAATGCGAATCGGCAACTATATCTGAAATGCCTATCAGCACCCATATTTGAAATGCCTATCGGCAACCATATCTGAAATGCCTATCGACACCTATATTTGAAATACCTATCGGCTTCTTTATCTGAAATGCCTATCGGCACCTATTTTTAAAATGCCAATCGGCAGCTATGTCTGAAATGCCTATCGGCACCTATTTTTAAAATGCCTTTCGGAACCTACATCTGCAATGCCTATCAGCACACATATTTGAAATTCCTATCGGCAACCATATTTGGAATGCCTATCGGCACCTATATTTGAAATGCTTATCGGCTTCTATATCTGAAATGCCTATCGGCACCTATTTTTAAAATCCAATCGGCAACTATATCTTAAATGCCTATCGGCACCTATATCTGAAATGCCTATCGGCACCTATTTTTGAAATGCCTATCGGAAACTACATCTGAAATGCCTATCAGCACCTATATTTGAAATGCCTATCGGCAACCAAATCAGAAATGTCTATCGGCACCTATATTTGAAATGCCTTTTGGCATTTATATCTGAAATGCCTATCGGCACCTATATTTGAAATGCCTACCGGCACCCGTATTTTAAATGCCTATCGGCAACTATATCTGATATGCCTATCGGCACCTATATCTGATATGCCTATCGGCACCTATTTTTGAAATGCCTATCGGAAACTACATCTGAAATGTCTATTGGCACCTATTTTTAAAATGCCAATCGGCAACTATATCTGAAATGCCTATCGGCACCTATATCTTAAATGCCTATCGGCACCTATTTTTGAAATGCCTATCGGAAACTACATCTGAAATGCCTATCAGCACCTATATTTGAAATGCCTATCGGCAACCATATCTGAAATGCCTATCGACACCTATATTTGAAATACCTATCGGCTTATATATCTGAAAAGCCTATCGGCACCTATATTTGAAATGCCTCATGGCAACCAAATCAGAAATGCCTATCGGCTACTATATTTGAAATGCCTATCGGCACCTATATCTGAAATACCTATCAGCACTTATATTTGAAATGCCTATCGGCAACCAAATCAGAAATGCCTATCGGCACCTATATTTGAAATTCCTATCGGCACCTCTATCTGAAATGCCTTTCGGCACCTATTTCTAAAATGCCAATCGGCAACTATATCTGAAATGCCTATCAGCACCCATATTTGAAATGCCTATCGGCAACCATATCTGGAATGCCTATCGGCACCTATATTTGAAATGCCCTTCGGCTTCTATATCTAAAATGCCTATCGGCACCTATTTTTAAAATGCCAATCGGCAACTATAACTGAAATGCCTATCGGCACCTGTATCTGAAATGCCTATCGGCACTTATTTTTGAAATGCCTATCGGCAACCATATCTAAAATGCCTATCGACACCTATATTTGAAATACCTGTCGGCTTCTATATCTGAAATGCCAATCGGCATCCATATCTAAAATGCCTATCGGCACCTATATTTGAAATTTCTATCAGCACCTATATTTGAAATGCCTATCGGCAACCATATCTGAAATGCCTATCGACACCTATATTTGAAATACCTATCGGCTTCTATATCTGAAATGCCTATCGGCACCTATTTTTAAAATGCCTATCGGAAACTACATCTGAAATGCCTATCAGCACCTATATTTGAAATGCCTATCGGCAACCATATCTGGAATGCCTATCGGCACCTATATTTGAAATGCCTATCGGCTTCTATATATGAAATGCCTATCGGCACCTATTTTTAAAATACCAATCGGCAACTATATCTGAAATGCCTATCGGCACCTATATCTGAAATGCCTATCGGCACCTATTTTTAAAATGCCTATCGGAAACTACATCTGAAATGCCTATCAGCACCTATATTTGAAATGCCTATCGGCAATCAAATCAGAAATGCCTATCGGCACCTATATCTGAAATGCCTATCGGCACCTATTTTTGAAATGCCTAACGGAAACTACATCTGAAATGCCTATCAGCCCATATCTTTAAAATGCCTATCGGCAACCAAATCAGAAATGCCTATCGGCAACTATATCTGAAATGCCTTTCGGCATTTATATCTGAAATGCCTATCGGCACCTATATTTTAAATGCCTATCGGCAACTATATCTGATATGCCTATCGGCACCTATATCTGAAATGCCTATCGGCACCTATTTTTTAAATGCCAATCGGAAACTACATTTGAAATGCCTATCGGCACCTATTTTTAAAATGCCAATCGGCAACTATATCTGAAATGCCTATCGGCACCTATATCTGAAATGCCTATCGGCACCTTTTTTTGATATGCCTATCGGAAACTACATCTGAAATGCCTATCAGCACCTATATCTAAAATGCCTATCGGCACCTATTTTTGAAATGCCTATCGGCAACCATATCTGAAATGCGTATCGACACCTATATTTGAAATACCTATCGGCTTCTATATCTGAAAAGCCTATCGGCATCCATATCTAAAATGCCTATCGGCACCTATATTTTAAATGCTTATCGGCACCTATATCTGGAATGCCTATCGGCACCTATTTTTAAAATGCCAATCGGCAACTATATCTGAAATGCCTATCAGCACCCATATTTGAAATGCCTATCGCCAACCTTATCTGAGATGCCTATCGACAACTATATTTGAAATACCTATCGGCAACTATATCTGAAATGCCTATCGGCACCTATATCTGAGATGCCTATCGGCACCTATTTTTGAAATGCCTATCGGAAACTACATCTGAAATGCCTATCAGCACCTATTTTTAAAATGCCAATCGGCAACTATATCTGAAATGTCTATCAGCACCCATATTTGTAATGCCTATCGGCAACCAAATCAGAAATGCCTGTCGGCACCTATATTTGAAATGCCTATCGGCACCTATATCTGAAATGCCTATCAGCACTTATATTTAAAATGCCTATCGGCATCCAAATTAGAAATGCCTATCGGCACCTATGTCTAAAATGCCTATCGGCACCTATTTTTAAAATGCCAATCGGCAACTATATCTGAAATGCCTATCGGCACCTATATCTGAAATGCCTATCGGCACCTATTTTTGAAATGCCTATCGGAAACTACATCTAAAATGCCTATCAGCACCTATATTTGAAATGCCTATCGGCAACCATATCTGAAATGCCTATCGACACTTATATTTGAAATACCTATCGGCTTCTATATCTGAAATGCCTATCGGCACCTATTTTTTAAAATGCAAATCGGTAACTATATCTAAAATGCCTATCAGCACCTATATTTGAAATGCCTATCGGCAACCAAATCAGAAATGCCTATCGGCACCTATATTTGAAATGCCTATCGGCACCTATATCTGAAATCCCTATCAGCACCTATATTTGAAATGCCTGTCGGCAACTATATTTGAGATGCCTTTCGGCATTTATGCCTGAAATGCCTATCAGCACCTATATTTGATATGCCTATCGGCACCTATATTTTAAATGCCTATCGGCAACTATATCTGAAATGCCTATCGGCATCTATTTCTGAAATGCCTATCGGCACCTATATTTGAAATGCCTATCGGCACATATATCTGAAATGCCTATCGGCACTTATTTTAAAAATTCCAATCAGCAACTATATCTGAAATGCCTATCAGCACCTATATTTGAATTGCCTACCGGCAACCAAATCAGAAATGCCTATCGGCACCTATATTTGCAATGCCTATCGGCACCTATATCTGAAATGCCTATCAGCACCTATATTTGAAATGCCTATCGGCAACCAAATCAGAAATGCCTATCGGCAACTATATTTGAAATTCCTATCGGCACCTCTATCTGAAATGCCTATCGGCACCTATTTTTTAAATGCCAATCGGCAACTATATCTAAAATGCCTATCAGCACCCATATTTGAAATGCCTATCGGCAACCATATCTGAAATGCCTATCGACACCTATATTTGAAATACCTATCGGCTTCTATATCTGAAATTCCTATTGGCACCTATTTTTAAAATGCCAATCGGCAACTATAACTGAAATGCCTATCGGCACCTATATCTAAAATGCCTATCGGTACCTATTTTTGAATTGCCTATCGGAAACTACATCTGAAATGCCTATCGGCACCTATTTTTAAAATGCCAATCGGCAACTATATCTGAAATGCCTATCGGCACCTATATCTGAAATGCCTATCGGCACCTATTTTTAAAATGCCTATCGGAAACTACATCTGAAATGCCTATCAGCACCTATAATTGAAATGCCTATCGGCAACCATATCTGAAATGCCTATCGACACCTACATTTGAAATACCTATCGGCTTCTATATCTGAAATGCCTATCAGCACCTATATTTGAAATGCCTATCGGCAACCATATCTGAAATGCCTATCGACACCTATGTTTGAAATACCTATCGGCTTCTATATCTGAAATGCCTATCGGCACCTATTTTTAAAATGCCAATCGGCAACTATATCTGAAATGCCTATCGGCACCTATATCTGAAATGCCTATCGGCACCTATTTTTGAATTGCCTATCAGAAACTACATCTGAAATGCCTATCAGCACCTATATTTGAAATGCCTATCGGCAACCAAATCAGAAATGCCTATCGGCACCTATATCTGAAATGCCTTTCGGCATTTATATCTGAAATGCCTATCGGCACCTATATTTGAAATGCCTATCGGCACCTATATTTTAAATGCCTATCGGCAACTACATCTGATATGCCTATCGGCATCTATTTCTGAAATGCCTATCGGCTACTATATCTCAAATGCCTATCGGCACTTATATTTGAAATGCCTATCGGCACCTATATCTGAAATGCCTATCAGCACCTATATTTGAAATGCCTATCGGCAACTATATTTGAAATGCCTTTCGAGATTTATATCTGAAATGTCTATCGGCACATATATTTGATATGCCTATCGGCACCTATATTTTAAATGCCTATCGGCAACTATATCTGAAATGCCTATCGGCACCTATATTTGAAATGCCTATCGGCACCTATATTTGAAATGCCTTTTGGCACCTATTTTTAAAATGCCAATCGGCAATTATATCTGAAATGCGTATCAGCACCTATATTTAAAATGCCTATCGGCAACCAAATCAGAAATGCCTATCGGCACCTATATTTGAAATGCTTATCGGCACCTATATCTGAAATGCCTATCAGCACCTATATTTGAAATGCTTATCGGCACCTATATCTGAAATGCCTATCAGCACCTATATTTAAAATGCCTATCGGCAACCAAATCAGAAATGCCTATCGGCACCTATATTTGAAATGCCTATCGGCACCTATATCTGGAATGCCTATCGGCACCTATTTTTAAAATGCCAATCGGCAACTATATCTGAAATGCCTATCAGCACTCATATTTGAAATGCCTATCGCCAACCTTATCTGAGATGCCTATCGACAACTATATTTGAAATACCTATCGGCAACTATATCTGAAATGCCTATCGGCACCTATTTTTGAAATGCCTATCGGAAACTACATCTGAAATGCCTATCAGCACCTATTTTTAAAATGCCAATCGGCAACTATATCTGAAATGTCTATCAGCACCTATATTTGAAATGCCTATCGGCACCTATATCTGAAATGCCTATCAGCACTTATATTTGAAATGCCTATCGGCATCCAAATTAGAAATGCCTGTCGGCACCTATATTTGAAATGCCTATCGGCACCTATATCTGAAATGCCTATCAGCACTTATATTTGAAATGCCTATCGGCATCCAAATTAGAAATGCCTATCGGCACCTTTATTTAAAATGCCTATCGGCACCTATATCTGAAATGCCTATCGGCACCTATTTTTAAAATGCCAATCGGCAACTATATCTGAAATGCCTATCAGCACCCATATTTGAAATGCCTATCGGCAACCGTATTAGAAATGCCTATCGTCACCTATATTTGAAATACCTATCGGCTTCTATATCTGAAATGCCTATCGGCACCTATTTTTAAAATGCCAATCGGCAACTATATCTGAAATGCCTATCGGCACCTATATCTGAAATGCCTATCGGCACCTATTTTTTAAAAGCCTATCGGAAACTACATCTGAAATGCCTATCAGCACCTATATTTGAAATGCCTATCGGCAACCATATCTGGAATGCCTATCTTCACCTTTATTTGAAATGCCTATCGGCTTCTATATCTGAAATGCCTATCGGCACCTATTTTTAAAATGCTAATCGGCAACTATATCTGAAATGCCTATCGGCACCTATATCTGAAATGCCTATCGGCACCTATTTTTGAAATACCTATCGGAAACTACATCTGAAATGCCTATCAGCACCTATATTTGAAATGCCTATCGGCAACCAAATCAGAAATGCCTATCGGCACCTATATCCGAAATGCCTTTCGGCTTTTAAATCTGAAATGCCTATCGGCACCTATATTTGAAATGCCTATCGGCACCTATATTTTATATGCCTATCGGCAACTATATCTGATATGCCTATCGGCACCTATATCTGAAATGCCTATCGGCACCTATTTTTGAAATGCCTTTTGGAAACTACTTCTAAAATGCCTATCAGCACATATCTTTGAAATGCCTATCGGCAACCAAATCAGAAATGCCTATCGGCAACTAATTCTGAAATGACTTTCGGCATTTATATCTGAAATGCCTATCGGCACCTATATTTGAAATGCCTATCGGCATCTATATTTTAAATGCCTATCGGCAACTATATCTGAAATGCCTATCGGCACCTATATCTGAAATGCCTATCGACACCTATATTTGAAATACCTATCGGCTTCTATATCTTAAATGCCTATCGGCATCCATATCTAAAATGCCTATCGGCACCTATATTTGAAATTCCTATCAGCACCTATATTTGAAATGCCTAATGGCAACCATATCTGAAATGCCTATCGACATCTATATTTGAAATACCTATCGGCGTCTATATCTGAAATTCCTATCGGCACCTATTTTTAAAATGCCAATCGGCAACTATATCTGAAATGCCTATCGGCACCTATATCTGAAATGCCTATCAGCACCTATTTTTGAAATGCCTATCGGCAACCAAATAAGAAATGCCTATCGGCACCTATATTTGAAATGCCTATCGGCACCTATATCCGAAATGCCTATCGGCACCTATTTTTAAATTGCCAATCGACAACTATATCTGAAATGCCTATCAGCAGCCATATTTGGAATGACTATCGGCAACCATATCTGAAATGCGTATCGGCACCTATTTTTGAAATGCCTATCGGAAACTACATCTGAAATGACTATCAGCACCTATATTTGAAATGCCTATCGGCAACCAAATCAGAAATGCCTATCGGCACCTTTATCTGAAATGCTTTCGACATTTATGTCTGAAATGCCTATCGGCACCTATATTTTAAATGCCTATCGGCAACCATATCTGATATGCCTATCGGCACCTATATCTGAAATGCCTATCGGCACCTATTTTTGAAATGCCTATCGGAAACTGCATCTGAAAAGCCTATCAGCACCTATATTTGAAATGCCTATCAGCAACCATATCTGAAATGCCTATCGACACCTATATTTGAAATACCTATCGGCTTCTATATCTGAAAAGCCTATCGGCACCAATTTTTAAAATGCCAATCGGCAACTATATCTGAAATGCCTATCGGCACCTATATCTGAAATGCTATCGGCACCTATTTTTGAAATGCCCATCGGCAACAAAATCAAAAATGCCTATCGGCACCTTTATTTGAAATGCCTATCGGCACCTATATCTGAAATGCCTATCGGCACCTATTTTTAAAATGCGAATCGGCAACTATATCTGAAATGCCTATCAGCACCCATATTTGAAACGCCTATCGGCAACCATATCTGAAATGCCTATCGACACCTATATTTGAAATACCTATCGGCTTCTTTATCTGAAATGCCTATCGGCACCTATTTTTAAAATGCCAATCGGCAGCTATGTCTGAAATGCCTATCGGCACCTAAATCTGAAATGCCTATCGGCACCTATTTTTGAAATGCCTATCGGAACCTACATCTGCAATGCCTATCAGCACACATATTTGAAATTCCTATCGGCAACCATATCTGGAATGCCTATCGGCACCTATATCTGAAATGCCTATCGGCACCTATTTTTGAAATGCCTATCGGAAACTACATCTGAAATGCCTATCAGCACCTATATTTGAAATGCCTATCGGCAACCAAATCAGAAATGTCTATCGGCACCTATATCTGAAATGCCTTTTGGCATTTATATCTGAAATGCCTATCGGCACCTATATTTGAAATGCCTACCGGCACCTATATTTTAAATGCCTATCGGCAACTATATCTGATATGCCTATCGGCACCTATATCTGATATGCCTATCGGCACCTATTTTTGAAATGCCTATCGGAAACTACATCTGAAATGTCTATTGGCACCTATTTTTAAAATGCCAATCGGCAACTATATCTGAAATGCCTATCGGCACCTATATCCTTAATGCCTATCGGCACCTATTTTTGAAATGCCTATCGGAAACTACATCTGAAATGCCTATCAGCACCTATATTTGAAATGCCTATCGGCAACCATATCTGAAATGCCTATCGACACCTATATTTGAAATACCTATCGGCTTCTATATCTGAAAAGCCTATCGGCACCTATATTTGAAATGCCTAATGGCAACCAAATCAGAAATGCCTATCGGCACCTATATTTGAAATGCCTATCGGCACCTATATCTGAAATACCTATCAGCACCTATATTTGAAATGCCTATCGGCAACCAAATCAGAAATGCCTATCGGCACCTATATTTGAAATTCCTATCGGCACCTCTATCTGAAATGCCTATCGGCACCTATTTCTAAAATGCCAATCGGCAACTATATCTGAAATGCCTATCAGCACCCAAATTTGAAATGCCTATCGGCAACCATATCTGGAATGCCTATCGGCACCTATATTTGAAATGCCCTTCGGCTTCTATATCTAAAATGCCTATCGGCACCTATTTTTAAAATGCTAATCGGCAACTATAACTGAAATGCCTATCGGCACCTATATCTGAAATGCCTATCAGTACCTATTTTTGAAATGCCATTCGGAAACTACATCTGAAATGCCTATCGGCACCAATTTTTAAAATGCCAATCGGCAACTATATCTGAAATGCCTATCGGCACCTATATCTGAAATGCCTATCGGCACCTATTTTTGAATTGCCTATCGGAAACTACATCTGAAATGCCTATCAGCACCTATATTTGAAAAGCCTATCGGCAACCAAATCAGAAATGCCTATCGGCACCTATATCTGAAATGCCTATCGGCACCTATATTTGAGATGCCTATCGGCACCTATATTTTAAATGCCTATCGGCAACTATATCTGATATGCCTATCGGCATCTATTTCTGAAATGCCTATCGGCTACTATATCTGAAATGCCTATCGGCACTTATATTTGAAATGCCTATCGGCACTTATATCTGAAATGCCTATTGGCACCTATATTTGAAATGCCTATCGGCAACTATATTTGAAATGCCTTTCGACATTTATATCTGAAATGCCTATCGGCACCTATATTTGATGTGCCTATCGGCACCTATATTTTAAATGCCTATCGGCAACTAATGCTGAAATGCCTATCAGCACCTATATTTGAAATGCCTATCGGCACCTATATTTGAAATGCCTATCGGCACCTATTTTTAAAATGCCAATCGGCAACTATATCTGACATGCGTATCAGCACCTATATTTGAAATGCCTATCGGCAACCAAATTAGAAATGCCAATCGGCACCTATATTTGAAATGCTTATCGGCACCTATATCTGAAATGCCTATCAGCACCTATATTTGAAATGCTTATCGGCACCTATATCTGAAATGCCTATCAACACCTATATTTAAAATGCCTGTCGGCAACCAAATCAGAAATGCCTATCGGCACCTATATTTAAAATGCCTATCGGCACCTATATCTGGAATGCCTATCGACACCTATTTTTAAAATGCCAATCGGCAACTATATCTGAAATGCCTATCAGCACCCATATTTGAAATGCCTATCGGCAACCTTATCTGAGATGCCTATCGACAACTATATTAGAAATGCCTATCGGCACCTATATTTGAAATGCCTATCGGCACCTATATCTGGAATGCCTATCGGCACCTATTTTTAAAATGCCAATCGGCAACTATATCTGAAATGCCTATCAGCACCCATATTTAAAATGCCTATCGGCAACCGTATCTGAAATGCCTATCGTCACCTATATTTGAAATACCTATCGGCTTCTATATCTGAAATGCCTATCTGCACCTATTTTTAAAATGCCAATCGGCAACTATATCTGAAATGCCTATCGGCACCTATATCTGAATTGCCTATCGGCACATATTTTTTAAATTCCTATCGGAAACTACATCTGAAATGCCTATCAGCACCTATATTTGAAATGCCTATCGGCAACCAAATCAGAAATGCCTATCGGAACCTATATCTGAAATGCCTTTCGGCATTTAAATCTGAAATGCCTATCTGCACCTATATTTGAAATGCCTATCGGCACCTATATTTTATATGCCTATCGGCAACTATATCTGATATGCCTATCGGCACCTATATCTGAAATGCCTATCGGCACCTATTTTTGAAATGCCTATCGGAAACTGCATCTGAAATGCCTATCGGCACCTATTTTTAAAATGCCAAACGGCAACTATATCTGAAATGCCTATCGGCACCTATATCTGAAATGCCTATCGGCACATATTTTTGGAATGCCTATCGGAAACTACATCTGAAATGCCTATCAGCACCTATATTTAAATGCCTATCAGCAACCATATCTGAAATGCCTATCGACACCTATATTTGAAATACCTATCGGCTTCTATATCTGAAAAGCCTATCGGCACCAATTTTTAAAATGCCAAATGGCAACTATATCTGAAATGCCTATAGGCACCTATATCTGAAATTTCTATCGGCACCTATTTTTGAAATGCCTATCGGCAACCAAATCAGAAATGCCTATCGGCACCTATATTTGAAACGCCTATCGGCACCTATATCCGAAATGCCTATCGGCACCTATTTTTAAAATGCCAATCGGCAACTATATCAGAAATGCCTATCGGCACCTATATCTGAAATGCCTATCAGCACCTATTTTTGAAATGCCTATCGGCAACCAAATAAGAAATGCCTATCGGCACCTATATTTGAAACACCTATCGGCACCTATATCCGAAATGCCTATCGGCACCTATTTTTAAAATGCCAATCGGCAACTATATCTGAAATGCCTATCGGCACCTATATCTGAAATGCCTATCGGCACCTATTTTTGAAATGCCTATCTGAAACTACATCTGAAATACCTATCAGCACCTATATTTTTAATGTTTATCGGCAACCAAATCAGAAATGCTTATCGGCACCTATATATGAAATTCCTTTCGGCATTTAAATCTGAAATGCCTATCGGCACCTATATTTGAAATGCCTATCGGCACGTATATTTTATATGCCTATCTGCAACTATATCTGATATGCCTATCGGCACCTATATCTGAAATGCCTATCGGCACCTATTTTTGAAATGCCTATCGGAAACTACATCTGAAATGCCTATCAGCACATATCTTTGAAATGCCTATCGGCAACCAAATCAGAAATGCCTATCGACACCTATATTTGAAATACCTATCGGCTTCTATATCTGAAATGCCTATCGGCACCTATTTTTAAAATGCCTATCGGAAACTACATCTGAAATGCCTATCAGCACCTATATTTGAAATGCCTATCGGCAACCATATCTGGAATGCCTATCGGCACCTATATTTGAAATGCCTATCGGCTTCTATATCTGAAATGCCTATCGGCACCTATTTTTAAAATACCAATCGGCAACTATATCTGAAATGCCTATCGGCACCTATTTTTGAAATGCCTAACGGAAACTACATCTGAAATGCCTATCAGCCCATATCTTTGAAATGCCTATCGGCAACCAAATCAGAAATGCCTATCGGCAACTATATCTGAAATGCCTTTCGGCATTTATATCTGAAATGCCTATCGGCACCTATATTTTAAATGCCTATCGGCAACTATATCTGATATGCCTATCAGCACCTATATCTGAAATGCCTATCGGCACCTATTTTTGAAATGCCTATCGGAAACTACATTTGAAATGCCTATCGGCACCTATTTTAAAAATGCCAATCGGCAACTATATCTGAAATGCCTATCGGCACCTATATCTGAAATGCCTATCGGCACCTTTTTTAGATATGCCTATCGGAAACTACATCTGAAATGCCTATCAGCACCTATATCTAAAATGCCTATCGGCACCTATTTTTGAAATGCCTATCGGCAACCATATCTGAAATGCGTATCGACACCTATATTTGAAATACCTATCGGCTTCTATATCTGAAAAGCCTATCGGCATCCATATCTAAAATGCCTATCGGCACCTATATTTGAAATTCCTATCAGCACCTATATTTGAAATGCCTATCGGCAACCATATCTGAAATGCCTATCGACACCTATATTTGAAACCCTATCGGCTTCTATATCTGAAATGCCTATCGGCACCTATTTTTAAAATGCCAATCGGCAACTATATCTGAAATGCCAATCGGCAACTATATCTGAAATGCCTATCAGCACCTATTTTTAAATGCCTATCGGCAACCAAATAAGAAATGCCTATCGGCACCTATATTTGAAATGCCTATCGGCACCTATATCCGAAATGCCTATCGGCGCCTATTTTTAAAATGCCAATCGGCAACTATATCTGAAATGCCTATCAGCACCCATATTTGAAATGCCTATCGGCAAACATATCTGAAATGCCTATCGACACCTATATTTGAAATACCTATCGGCTTCTATATCTGAAATGCCTATCGGCACCTATTTTTAAAATGCCAATCGGCAACTATATCTGAAATGCCTATCGGCACCTATATCTGAAATGCCTATCGGCAACCATATCAGGAATGCCTATCGGCACCTATATTTGAAATGCCTATCGGCTTCTATATCTGAAATGCCTATCGGCACCTATTTTTAAAATGCCAATCGGCAACAATATCTGAGATGCCTATCGGCACCTATATCTGAAATGCCTATCGGCACCTATTTTTGAAATGCCTATCGGAAACTATATCTGAAATGCCTATCAGCACCTATATTTGAAACCCTATCGGCTTCTATATCTGAAATGCCTATCGGCACCTATTTTTAAAATGCCAATCGGCAACTATATCTGAAATGCCAATCGGCAACTATATCTGAAATGCCTATCAGCACCTATTTTTAAATGCCTATCGGCAACCAAATAAGAAATGCCTATCGGCACCTATATTTGAAATGCCTATCGGCACCTATATCCGAAATGCCTATCGGCGCCTATTTTTAAAATGCCAATCGGCAACTATATCTGAAATGCCTATCAGCACCCATATATGAAATGCCTATCGACACCTATATTTGAAATACCTATCGGCTTCTATATCTGAAATGCCTATCGGCACCTATTTTTAAAATGCCAATCGGCAACTATATCTGAAATGCCTATCGGCACCTATATCTGAAATGCCTATCGGCAACCATATCAGGAATGCCTATCGGCACCTATATTTGAAATGCCTATCGGCTTCTATATCTGAAATGCCTATCGGCACCTATTTTTAAAATGCCAATCGGCAACAATATCTGAGATGCCTATCGGCACCTATATCTGAAATGCCTATCGGCACCTATTTTTGAAATGCCTATCGGAAACTATATCTGAAATGCCTATCAGCACCTATATTTGAAATGCCTATCGGCAACCATATCTGGAATGCCTATCGGCACCTATATTTGAAATGCCTATCGGCTTCTATATCTGAAATGCCTATCGGCACCTATTTTTAAAATGCCAATCGGCAACTATATCTGAAATGCCTATCGGCACCTATATCTGAAATGCCTATCGGCACCTATTTTTGAAATGCCTATCGGAAACTACATCTGAAATGCCTATCAGCACCTATATTTGAAATGCCTATCGGCAACCAAATCAGAAATGTCTATCGGCACCTATATCTGAAGAGCCTTTCGGCATTTATATCTGAAATGCCTATCGGTACCTATATTTGAAACGCCTACCGGCATTTATATTTTAAATGCCTATCGGCAACTATATCTGATATGCCTATCGGCACCTATATCTGAAATGCCTATCGGCACCTATTTTTGAAATGCCTATCGGAAACTACATCTGAAATGTCTATTGGCACCTATTTTTAAAATGCCAATCGGCAACTATATCTGAAATGCCTATCGGCACATATATCTTAAATGCCTATCGGCACCTATTTTTGAAATGCCTATCGGAAACTACATCTAAAATGCCTATCAGCACCTATATTTGAAATGCCTATCGGCAACCATATCTGAAATGCCTATCGACACCTATATTTGAAATACCTATCGGCTTCTATATCTGAAATGCTTATCGGCACCTATTTTTAAAATGCCAATCGGCAACTATATCTATAATGCCTATCAGCACCTTTGTTTGAAATGCCTATCGGCAACCAAATCAGAAATGCCTATCGGCACCTATATTTGAAATGCCTGTCGGCACCTATATCTGAAATGCCTATCAGCACCTATATTTGAAATGCCTATCGGCACCTATATCTGAAATGCCTATCGGCACCTATATCTGAAATACCTATCGGCACCTATTTTTAAAATGCAAATCGGCAACTATATCTGAAATGCCTATCAGCACCTATATTTGAAATGCCTATCGGCATCCATATCTGAAATGCCTATCGGCACCTATATTTGAAATTCCTATCGGCACCTATATCTGAAATGCCTATCGACACCTAGATTTTAAATGCCTATTGCCAACTATATCTGAAGTGCCTATCGGCACCTATATTTGAAATGCCTTTCGGCATTTACATCTGAAATGCCTATCGGCACCTATATTTGAAATGCCTATCGGCAACCATATCTGAAATGCCTATCGGCACTTATATTTGAAATGCCTATCGGCACCTATATCTGAAATGCATATCGGCACCTATTTTTTAAATGCCAATCGGCAACTATATCTGAAATGCCTATCGACAACCATATCTGAAATGCCTTTCGGCACCTATATTTGAAATGCCTATCGGCACCTATATTTTAAATGCCTATCGGCAACTATATCTGAAATGCCTATCGGCATCTATTTCTGAAATGCCTATCGGCAACTATATTTGAAATGCCTATCGGTACCTATATTTGAAATGCCTATCGGCACCCATATTTGAAATGCCTATCGGCAACCATATCTGAAATGTCTATCTGCGCCTATATTTGAAATTCCTATCGGCACCTATATCTGAAATGCCTATCGGCACCTATATTTGAACTACCTATCGGCACCTATAATATCTGAACTACCTATCGGCACCTAAATTTGAAATGCCTATCGGCAACTATATCAGAAACACAAATCGGCAACTATATCTGAAACACAAATCGGCACCTATATCAGAAATGCATATTGGCACTTATATCTGAAATGTCTATCGGCACTTATAACTAAAATGCCTATCCTAATTTGTATCTGAAATGCTAATCGGCACCAATATCTGAAATGCTAATCGGCACCTATATCTGAAATGCTTATCGGCACCTATATCTGAATTGCCTTTCGACTCATATAACTGAAATACCAATCGGCACCTATGTCTGAAATGCCTATTGACACGTATATCTGAAATGCCTTTTGGCACATATATCTGAAATGCCTATCGCACCTATATCTGAAATGCAGATATTGGTGACAATTGGCATTTCAGATATAGTAGCCGATAGGCTGTTCAGATATAGATACCGATAGACATTTCTGATATAGGTGCCGATTTGCGTTTCAGATATAGTTGCCGATAGGCATTTCAAATTTAGGTGCCGATAGGCATATCTGATTTTTTTTTGCGGAGGTGAGGAAATCCATCATGGACACACGTTGGTCCTCCAACGGGTAGTGCCAGACTCCTACTGGCTAAAACCTCACTCCTATTCCACGCATCTGATACGGGAACCGCTTTCGCATTACTTCGATATCAGTGCTGATGTTTTCCTTATCTATTTTTTATTTCCTTTGTTTCCAAGATAGTTCTAATTGCTTTGTAGGCAACATTCCAAGATTTTTCCCAATTGACTAGGTCTGCCATCATATGGGCTATGTTAGACTGTTTTCTGGCTTCTCACAAGTATGCTGTTCTCGCATCATCCCATTTAGGACAATCGAAAAGCGTATGCTCGACGTCATCCTCTTGACGACAGTAGGTACATTCGCTGGTATCTGATCGGCGACGTTCATAAAAATACTTTCGAAAGCAACCGTGACTCGATAATGCCTGGGTCAGATAGTAGTCTACTTCTCCATATGGTCGGTCCTGCCAAACTTCAATGTTGGGTATAAGTCGCTTTGTCCATGTTCCGTATGTTCCAGATTGACACTTTTCCTGCCATCTTCGTCTTAGTGCTACTCTCCTGTTCTCCTTAGATTCTCCTTCATAGGCTTCTTTACGCTCTTTGATCAGAAGTTCTACTGGAGGTACACTCGCAATGACGCCCACTGCATCAGTCGAGATGGTTCTGTAAGTACTGGTAATTCTTATATTCATTCGTCTTTGTATCCGGTTAAGATTTTGTGTTGTTTATCGCTGTGTGCCATGGAGGTGCAGCATACAGGATTTGCGAGTGCACTACGCCTATGAGTACTTCACTTTTGCATGATTTTGGTCCGCTAACATTTGGTATCAACTTTGATACAGCAGAAACTGTTTTTTCTGCTTTTTCTATGGTCCGGTTTATATGTTCTGCGAAGGTAAGTTTGCTGTCTATCCATATGCCCAGGTATTTAATAGTTTTACTTACAAGGGGAGGTCACGACCTTGGGATTTTATTTTGGGATGAAACTTTGTGTAATAATTGTATTCCTTTAGGGTGTTCACCCCTTGAACTGGAACGCGCACCTCTCAACCAATTTGAAAAAAAATATCTTTTAAAAATTCAACCACAGCTTATATATACTTGCTAAGTGCGTGAGTGCCTAACAACAGGATAGCGCATGGTAACGTACTTACCTGTAGCAACGTATGTGTGTGCAGTGTGAGCGCTCGGGGTTCCAATCCCGTGATCAACTAATATTTTTTTTTGTTTATTAATTAATTTTTTTATTTTTACAATTAATTAACTTTATTAGTTAATAATTTCGATCATTTAAATAAAAATTATTTTATTTTAAAAAAAGACTCCTAAATTTGAAATTATAATTTTATTTTAATTTATTTCAGACATGAGCCTGAATGATAATTATCGTAAAAACATTCAAAACAAAAAAATGTTTGGCATCGAGCACAATTAATAAAAGCGGAATTTTTACAAGAACAGTGGTTTTTCAAAAGATCAGTTGGAAAACAAACATTATTTACATTCACAAAAATGTCTCTATCATCAGAAAGTTTTGTGAATGTAAATAATGTTTGTTTTCCAACTGATCTTTTGAAAAACCATTGTTCTTGTAAAAATTTCGCTTTTATTAATTGTGCTCGATGCCAAACATTTTTTTGTTTTGAATGTTTTTACGATAATTATCATTCAGGCTCATGACTGTAATAAAAAATGTATACAGGGTGTCCCATTAAGAATGGGACATAGAACAACCGCAGATTCTCCAATTCAAAATAAAACGATTAAGCGAAATATGCTTAGATAAAATGTTACTCGTTTCCGAAATACAGGGTGTTGAAGTTGAAAACTGAAAAATTATTAATGTCCATAATTTTTTTAATACACCGTATAATTTTACTCAAATCGGCACACTTGTTAAATATCATAAAAAAAACCTAACAATAAAAAAATTAGTTCAGTACGCTCTACCAGTGGCGTACGGCAGGAGTAAGTAATGCTTGTACCCCTTCTAAATGTTACGCCGCTGTCTAAATTTTAATTTTGACTATAATTTTAATTTTTTTGATATTATCTAAGTCAATAATGTACACTTGTTAGTTTGTTGTAAAGTCATTGGTTTTCGAGATATTCGCAGTTAAAGATAGATAGACATGTACTTTTTATTTGTATTATTATTAATAATATTCATTTTACAATTTTGTCTTAAAACCAAGCAAAGTAGAAACTAATGTAATGAAATTTTTACTTCAACAAATTTTCAACGTGTCCACCATTAACTTGTATACACTTCCTTAGACGTTTAACTAAAGACTGTCTCACTTTAAACAACTGATTTGCTTGATTTTGTCGAATTGTAGCAGCAGCATTCTGAATTTTGTTCCAAAGTTCCTGACGGGTATTTATTGCTTCACCGTAAACAAGCTTTTGATGTAGCCCCAATAATAAAAATCTAAAGGATTAAATTCAGGACTGCGTGGTGGCCAAGCAATTTCGCTTCCACGTCCAATCCAACGATGTGGAAAACATAAATTTAGGTAATTCCGAACATCTAATGTGTAATGGGCTGGCGCACCATCCTGCATAAACCAGAAGTTATGACGTAAATTTAAAGGAATATCATCTAACATGTCCTCCATATGGTTTTGAAGAAAATTGAGGTATTCTATCCCATTTAATCTGTGTGGAAGCTCGTACGGACCAATGATGTAATTTCCAATAATACCCACCCAAACATTTATAGAAAATTCTGTTTGGAAATGGTTCTCCCTTGGCAGGTGTGGATTTTCAGTATTCCAGAAATGACTATTTCGCCAATTATAAACCCCTCTGCGAGTGAAAGTTGCTTCGTGAGTAAATAAAATTTTATTTAAAAACATGGGGTCATTAGTGTGATTATTAAGGAAATCTCTACAGAACTGCAATCTCAACGGAGGATCACGTGCGAGTAAATGTTGTACTGGCGTAAAGTGATAAGGATATAAGTGTTCTCTTTTTAAAATCCTATGAACAGTAGAGCGGCTTATCCCAACGGCTGTATATTATATTCTACGAGTACTTAGCTGCGGATCGATAGCCACTTGAGTCAAAATTTCATCCTTCTCATCTACTGTAATCAATCTAGGTCGTCCTGTTTCAAGTTTTGGTCGAAATGCACCCTTTTCACCCAACCTGTCATACAGACATTTGAAAATTTTGTGTCCTGGTTGTTGTCTATTTGGATACAATTCTGAATATCGCCTAGTAGCAGCTCTACCATTAAAATTATTCTGGGCATAAATACAAACCATGTCCCTCATTTCTAAATTGGAAAATTCGTTATGACGTGGCATTTTACAATAATATTATAGTTATTAATAACAATAATCACTTATCGGCAACAGATAGTTACTACGAAAAAGTTTAACTGACAGTGACAGAACTTCATTATAAATCAAAGCCTACTGTCAAAATTTTCAATTATAAATTAATAAATATTCTCACAATCGCAACGTGCCTATTAGGAACTTAACATTACAAATCAGAACAAAAAAATAAAAAAAAATAGGATAAAGCTATTTGGTCGCGAATCTCATTAATTGTAAAAATGAATATTATTAATAATAATACAAATAAAAAGTACATATCTATCTATCTTTAACTGCGAATATCTCGAAAACCAATGACTTTACAACAAACTAACAAGTGTACATTATTTACTTAGAAAATATCAAAAAAATTAAAATTATAGTCAAAATTAAAATTTAGACAGCGGCGTAACATTTAGAAGGGGTACAAGCATTACTTACTCCTGCCGTACGCCACTGGTAGAGCGTATTGAACTAATTTTTTTATTGTTAGGTGCATTTTATGATATTTAACAAGTGTGCCGATTTGAGTAAAATTATACGGTGTATTAAAAAAATTATGGACATTAATAATTTTTCAGTTTTCAACTTCAACACCCTGTATTTCGGAAACGAGTAACATTTTATCTAAGCATATTTCGCTTAATCGTTTTATTTTGAATTGGAGAATCTGCGGTTGTTCTATGTCCCATTCTTAATGGGACACCTGTATATACAAAATAAAATCGAATAACACAATTGAAACTTTTCACTTATCAATAAATACTTATTGTTATAACCATTAGTTATATTGTATTTTTAATAATAAAATAATTACTTTAATTAAATTATAATTTCAAATTTTAGGAGTCTTTTTTAAAAATAAAATTATTTTTATTTAAATGATCGATATTTTTAACTAATAAAATTAATTAATTGTTAAAACAAAAAAGTTAATTAATAAATAAAAGAACTAGTGGATCACGGGATTCGAACCCCGAGCGCCCACACTGCACACATATACGTCACCATAGATTAGTACGTTACCGCTGCGCAATTCTATCGTTATACATTCGTACACTTAACTAGTATATAAGCTGTGGTTGAATTTTTAAACGTCATTTTTTTTTCGAATTGGTTGAGAGGTGCGTGTTCTTACTTCAAGGGGTGAATACCCTAAAGGAATACAATTCTTACACGAAGTTTCATCCCAAGGTAAGATCCCTTGTGAGTAAGCACAGCCTGGACCCAACCATAGATCATATTTTGACCGTTGATAAGGCACTACCGTTGATTTCAGTAGCAGCACTAAGGCACTATAGATGTGAGTATTCTCATCCGCCATATTGTGTCCTTGCTTGTCACGCGTAGTATGACAACATATGACTAAAGTTAACAGATAAATTATATTTCATAAAAGAAAAAAAAACCCGGGTCGCAGTGCCAAAACCCTGCCGACAATATAGTGTATTTGCTAATACAGGTATTGTGGCTTTATTAAATGAACTTAAGTTTGTTTTTGAACAAAATAAAAAAAAATCGATCCCCTTAATACACCCCTTATAATAATAATTTTATTAGTTGAAATATTGTTATCAATCCAACATCTGCAACAAATTAAATACGACCTTCAGTAAGTAAATTCGTATACGCAAACTAGTGTTTTCATAAAATTTGTAAGTCCGGTCCTGTCGGGCCGATTTGCTTATAATTTTAGGAGCACTTTTTAATTGCTACTAAAGGGTTAAATTTCAATTTTGAAACGATTCTGAGAATTTTTTCGGTATTTTTGGGCCCAAAAACTTTTTTTAACCCCTAAAAACTACCCTTAAAATGACCCGATTGGGCCCATTTTAAATAGGCTTCGTGCGGTGATGGATTCCAACATGTATGCCAAATTTCGTTAAAATAAATTAGCTCCTTCGAAAGTTATTGCCCGCACATATAAATATATATATATATATATATATATATATATATATACGTATATAAATATATATATATATATATATATATATATACATATATATATAAACATTTTTAAAAATGGTGCCAAAGTGTTTAGGAGGTTATGAAACGGCGAGAAATTTTGGTCCGACACCTAGGTCCCGCCATCCGACCAACGCCAATAGTGTATGTTGCCATATGGCAAATACACTAATGATTTGAATGTTTGTCAAGTTTTTTTAAAGGCCCTGCTGTTCTTTGTACGCGTTTACCTGTACGCAAAAGTGCTTTAAAGTGGGAATATCAATGTGACAGCTGTACAAAAGTTGACAGAAAAAATTGCGGTAATTATTTATTTTTCATCACTGTACTATGCAGAATAGAAGAATTATTTGTTAATTGTAATGACAATTGTTTTTTTTTTGCGGGCTATTAAAAAAAATGCGGAAATGTCAGAAAAGAAATCTGCCTTTGGCAACATTTCAATTTTATCAGCTGAAATACGAAACAAATGAAATAAAAAATATTGGATACAAGTTGAATTATTTATTATATAAAAAAAGATATTCATTAAATAAAATACATTATGGAGAAGCATTTCAATTTTTTTTTTTCTTTGCTGACGCCGTTCCATAAACTATTTTGCGAAATTTGCTATTTTTAATGAAGTTTTTCAAACAGTAAGAACGGACGTTAAAAAAATGTCGGATAATTCTCCCTTTCACATTGCAACATTCCGGAAAAAATATATCAGTATTGTCCACTAAACATTTCACCAAATCAGAATTTCCGTTTTAATTTCTTCCATCCATCCTGTCGACGATTTTCAAATTGTGATTCTTCAAAATGTGTCTGTAAGAAAAATACGTTTAACTGTATCCTCAAAAAAAAAAGAAAAAAAAAGCGGCTGTAATGCGGAGACAGGGAAAATTACGCATACTTCACACAATCGAGAGTTCCCACTTGGCGTCCAATTATTTCCACGTCGAGAATTTTGTATCCACTTTGCTCGCCTGGTTACTGTCGGGAACCTGAATAATCTCCAGCAACAAGGCATCTTTTTGTTTAATCTGAGAACGTATGAGCAAAATGAAACTGTAATCGATAAACTAATTTTTTCAATGATTTCACGTACTTTTTTAACAATACATTAATATACAAACCGGGTTTTATCCACTTACAAGTAACAATGTTGCTTCCCACTAATTACACAAAAAGCAAATAATAAAATCCGTATATAAACGCACTTCACATATCACTATGTCTTCCAATTTTAGTTTGAGCCCGAAAATACACGCTATTTGCAGTTAACACTTTTCAACAGAGAAAAATAATGCTTTTTTTTTTTTTTTTTAAACCATAACCATTGGCTTCAGGGCAAAAATAATGCTTCGAAATGCTGCGTTGACGCATCTGTTGTCATACTATTTTTTTTTTTTTTTTTTGGCCCTGGCTCTAGCCTTCAGCCAGTAACAGATCCTCTGTGCTTCGTATTGTTAACGTTGTATAGTGGTTAAATTGATAGGATATTGGTATACACGTAACATAGAATAACAGCACAAGGGTGGGTTATTTGAACGTGTTGTGTTTGTAGAATGTAGGGTAGATCAAAGTGAAACGAACACAAACAAAAACAAAAACGACTGATAATATCCAGGTAATCCCATGTGTCCATGCATTTATATTCTGAAAAAGAGAAGAATATTATGTAAAATTATATTTTAACTGTATTAGTGAGTTGTATGTAGATTTTAGTGCGTTAAAGTTTTTTATTTATGCAGTTTAAGTAGTTGTAGAGTATATTATATATTTGAGTATTTGTAAGTAGGTCTGTAATGTTGTCCGTAGGGGGTATGCCATTGTCTGTAAGTTGTGTGTGCAGGGCAGTTCTATGTAAGCGGTAACTGGGGCAAGAGAAAAAGATATGGTTGACAGTTTCGTATACGGCCCCGCAGTCGCAATGTGGGGACCGGATAGCCTTAATTTTATACAGGGTAGCGTTGCAGCTACAAAAGCCAGATCGAATTCTATTAAGTGTAGTGATCAGTCCCCTAGGGGCAATGCAGTTTTTGAACCAAGGATTGAATGAAACGTTAGGTTTAATTCCCTTATAGTAATCAACAGATTGTCCAGTAGCAGCAGTCCAAAGTGACTGCCATTGCATTAGCAAGCGTGACTTGGTGAGGGTAATGAGATCCGAATATGGGATTGCAAATTCCAAAGTCTGTGGTGTTAGGCAGGCTTTTTTGGCATTTCTGTCAGCAATTTCGTTGCCACTTATATTAGTGTGGGCAGGGATCCATGTGAGAGTTACCTGTAGCCCAAAGTTACAAGATTGATATAGGAGATAACAAGGGGGGAAGTTTTAGCACTGAGGTTCTTAATTCTGACAGCTTGTATTAAACTGAGAGAGTCAGTGAGTACTACACTGCATGGTATATTAAATTGAGTTAAATAGGTTAGTACCTCTATGACGGCATATGACTTTGCTGTAAATATTGAAGCTATAGGGTTTAAAGAATAAGATCTAGTTATTTCAAGAGTTGGACAGTACCATGAAAATCCAACTGAAGTGGCATTTTCTATTTTAGAACCGTCTGTAAAAAATAAGGCATAGTTTGGATAGTGTGTTTGAAGAAAGTTGTTCAACATTTTGTTGTTCAGTTGTAGAGCTGCTGGGTTATCAGTTCTATACAGGAATATCTCCGTAACGGAGGGATTGTATGTGAGAGCTTCATATGGTACCTTATATAGGGGGAGAGCGGCGGTGGAATAAATTATTTCTTCCTGTCTATAGTGAATTAGTGCTCTTAGACTGTTGGCTAATAAGGGATTCTTCTTATGTATCCAGTACGGTTTGTGTCTTACGTAAGTATTGTGACGTTTAATTAGCCGAAGCTAAAAGAGTTTAGCAAATGTCAACCTGTTAGCAATGCGGCCACCGGCTAGCTTGACTCAGCGGCGCAGGCGTGGATACCCGTAAATGAAATGCCAATCACAAGTGGAATAGCACGACAGGCATAAGAACAGGCCTAAGCCTAAAATAAAAATCCGTCCTCCAACCACTAAAACAACAAATTACTAAAAATAACAACCAGGAAATTAGACGGGTCTTTTGAGTTGATAAATATTCGCACCAGTTTCTAACCGACTGATTGTAAAGGGCGCCAGGACGTTAACTGGGCGAGGCTACTCAAATGGTCCAGGTTTGAGTGCACCAAAAAACGTATATCTAATCTCCTTCAACAAATCAGAATAAAAATAAATAGGTGAAATAAAAGACAAGTACACCATACCCCACGTATAACAATAAAATAAAATAATAAATAAGGACACAAACCCCAACAACGCACGACCAGAAGTCGAGCCACTACCGGACTAAAATCAACAACCACAACGCACGTGGACAAAATCACGCCAACATAAATAAATCGCCCAAAAGTAAACCTGAACTATGTGACTAAATGTCACGTCAACGAATTCTAAAAAGAATTTCCCAAAAAATTTTCAACACACGCGCAGGTAATACCGCATAGAAATTTAAAATGAAAACTCAAAACACTAAACCCATTAAAATAGCTATTGACTAGCAATCCGTCTAAAAATTTATGAGAATGTCAGCACTCCACTGGAGGCTCAATAAATATCAACAATTATTTCTAGTTATTTCGGATTTGTCCGGGAATAATAATCCAAAAAATCTTTCCAGAATCGAACAGTACGCCACTGGCCTACTGAAATAATCAAATGAATCGTCGATTGTTGTTAAATTAAATCTCGTAAGCGTAGATTTCAGATCCGTAATATTTTACAATTCAAACCGATGATAAAATACTACAAAGTTCAATAAAAAATCACAATTATTAAATAAACACCAACTACAACAACCAAGCTAATCTGGATCAGTGTGGAATAAACCAAAGGTCCTTAAGGGTAATCACGGAGGGATAGTGAAACAAAACAATGCCAAATCCTAAATCCTAGCAAACAAAAATTCTCAATACGCCAAATATGACTAACAAAATTCCAACAATCAACTCTACGCTGACGACGAAATTGCTAATCTTTTACATTGCCCGTCGTATATTTGCAGACAGCTAGACGAGTACTGCATCTCGCTTGCACCAATGCATAAGATGACCAGATGCGTTCGCCGTCTTATTTGTACTCCGTGTCTTTCACTACACTGTTCTACAGCCACCCGGACAACAAAAAACCACTGAACTAGTCAATTCCATTCTTAACACGATTGAAAATCATACAATGCTAAATGTTTAACTTCGATATTTTATAGCATAGCCGCGATAATTTATTTTGTTTTAAGGGCACAAATATTTAAATCGCTACACTCCCCCCTTCCCTGGTTAAAAAATGTGAGCGAGCGAACATTTTTTCTTCAAATCGAGACAAACTATTCAGAATCGGAAGATTCGGGAGGATCACCAGTGTATGGCTTCAAGTCTTTCACGTGCCATCGACCCAAACTGACACCAGCATCATCGACCAACTCATATACCAACTTCGAGATGACGTTCTTGATGGTAGCTAAGGAATACTTCGGGGCTAACTTGGCAGCCACATGTCGTGCACCACTGGACATCACATGGTGTCTCTTCCAAACACGGTCACCAGCATTGTACACGTCGGCTTTCCTTTTCCCTTTATTGTAATCCTTGACATTCCGTTCATAAGCCTCCTTGAGTTTCCGTTTAACTCCCTTGTAAACCTCAGGCAATTCCTCTAATTCCCTCACATGGAATTCCCGCACAGCGTCTAAATCCAACTCATCTTCATCCGCAAGGCGGCCAAAATAATTTCCGTTGGATGGCACAAAACGTCCAAAATTCAAAAACGAAGGCGAAAATCCAGTTGATTCACTGACGGCAGTTCTTAAACCAAACGCAATTTTCTGTACCTCCTTATCCCAATTACGATGATCAACCTCGTCCAAATAGGATCTAATAGCAGCCCCTATAGTTCGGTTATAACGTTCGACGTAGTTTACTTGTGCATGATAACGAGCATTCGGCCACAACTTAACTCCGTAACTATCGGTAAGTTCTCTCATGCGGTTGTTAATAAATTCAGTGCCATTATCACACATCAAGATTTGAGGCACACCGAACAAAAGAAATACATTATCTTCTAAGAATTGAGCAATAGAAGCGCCATTAGCCTGTCGTAAAGGTTTAAGCAACGAGAATTTCGTGAACCAATCAGTCACAACCAGCAAATATAAACAACCATTAGCCGACTTAGGAAGAGGACCAATAATATCCGCTGCGATCAACTGCCAGGGATAAGAAACTCGCTTTGGTTTCCCCATGAAACCGGGACGTGCCGTATTTGCCATCTTCTGCGCAGCACACACTTTACACTGTCGTACATACCGTTTTATATCACGACGCATCTTCGGCCAATAATACAATTCACAGACACGATTTATTGTCTTGAATATTCCAAGATGAGCTGCTGTAGGCGCATCATGACACGAACGAATCACCTCAACTCTCTGACGCAAAGGCACAATTAATTTCCAATCAACTGGATTCTGAGATCCAAACTCCGACGGAACAAATTTATATAGACGGCCATCAATAATGTCATATTTTGAGAACGCTTCACGGTCAGATTGAACAATACGTATCATATTTTGATACCACCGATCAGTGGCTATATGCTCGTCACTTATCTCCAGGAAGCACGACTCTTTATGAGCTCTAGATAAAGCATCAGGTACGACATTCAGTGAACCTTTACGATGTTCCAAAATAAAATTGAACTGCTGCATTTTTACAGCCCATCGCGCTAAACGGCCCACTGGATCCTTTAAATTGTGGAGCCACAAAAGGGAATGGTGATCAGTAATCACCCGGAACTGTACTCCCTCCACATAAGGACGAAACTTGTCGATAGCGAAAAGCACCGCTAGACACTCTTTCTCAGTGACTGTATAATTACGTTCAGCCGCAGACAAGGTTCGGCTTGCAAAGGCTATGGGAACGTCGACACCATCGTCATTTTGTTGTGTTAAAACACATCCCAACCCTACATTTGAAGCGTCGCACTGGACAGTGAACATCCTGTCAAAATCAGGACTTGTGAGGACAGGTGAAGAAACAAGCACTTGCTTGATTTCACTGAAAGCCTTCTCCGCCTCCTCACTCCATACAATGCGATGTCCTTTCTTGCGACCTTTAATCAAAGCGGTTATGGGTGCCGTAAGAGTGGAAAAATTGGCAATAAAACGACGGTACCACGAACACATGCCGATGAATCTTTTCACTTGAGTCGTATTTTCTGGTCGAGGATAATTTATCATAGCTGAAATTTTGTCCGGATTCGTTCTCAACCCATCTCTATCAATCACAAAACCCAAATAATCGAGTGAAGGAAAACAAAATCTACATTTCTCAGCATTTATAGTCAACCGGGCAGCACTCAATCTCTGACACACTTCCCCCAAAACTTCTAAGTGTTTATCAAAAGTAGGAGTTGCAATTATGATATCGTCCAGATATACGAAGACAAATGGATCTAGCTCAGGGCCCAACACCATGTCCATCAATCGTTGTTGTGTTTGCGGGGCATTATTGAGACCGAAAGGCATGACAACGAATTCAAATAACCCTCTACCAGGAACACTAAACGCAGTTTTTTCTCGAGACGTTGAATCAAGCCGAATCTGCCAGAATGCACTCTTTAAGTCAACACTCGACAAATAATGGGCGCCGGATAATTTATTTAAAATGTGATCAACGCGAGGCAGCGGATAAGCATCCTTCTTTGTCACTTCATTTAACTTCCGGCCATCAAAACACAGCCGAAACTTCCCCTGAGATTTCTTAACCAGCAACACTGGTGACGACCAAGGACTCGAAGATGGTTGCACCACTCCCAGCTTAAGCATCTCGTCAAGTTCATTGTACAGGTGTTTCAATATATACGGCGACAGCTGATATTGCCGTTGTTTGATTGGACGGGCATCTCCAGTATCGATGCAGTGAGTTATCTTGTTCGTTCGTCCAAGCTTAGTTCCATCTTTCCAAGACAATTGCTTAAACTTCGACATCACATGCTTCAACTGATTAAGCTGAGAGTTACTCAACTCCACTCTACTCTGCACATTCTCAACACTATCAAATTCTTCACTCGACAATTCAGGCTCACTATTCAAAACACAAATTTTCTCATCCCCGACCATGTAGGAATTTGTGCTAAAATCCAACATCAAATTAAATTTACGACAAAAATCGCTCCCTAAAATCAAACGATGGCACAGTGACGGCACAACTAAAATTTTCATCAAACGGACACAATGTCCCACCGAAACAGGTAACAACACACAACCAGATATCGACTGATTCAGTCCATCAGCAGTACTAATAAATTTGTCAGTGCACTCTTGAATTTCCAACGAATATTTCTTCACTATGCCCAAACCTTGTCTACCAATCACAGAATCACTAGCTCCAGAGTCTAACAAAGCAGTATAATCATCCCCAAAAAATTTTACAGCAATGTAGGGTCTATTGTCGCAGGGTTTCGTCACCAACAACGGATTCATGGATACCTCCGACTTAGGTGGTTTGCAAAACTTAGTAACAGTCTGAAGCCAATTTTTCCATGACTTATTATTTCTCAAAGAATTACAGGTCGTTTGAACATCAACAGGAAAGCGCCGACCTACTAGCTTCCCATCTAAGCGTTTCCCGAACACTGAGGGCACGTATTACGGGTCACTCCTGACTTACCACATCCAAAACAGAACTTTGTTCTCGGCTTATCACATCTGAAACTTAGATGCCCATTTTCTTTACAATTCCAGCACAAAGATTTCGACTCAGTATTCGGTGGTTCAGACGCAAGTAACGATCCCAGATTTCCCTTAGGTTTAGCCGGCTCACTATAAGGTACCATGGTGGGCTCAAATTCAATTAATATACTAGACAGATGTTCAACTGTTTTGGGCTTTATCAAAACTAACTGCTGACGATAACCTGGCAAAACATTCCGCACAATATTTTTCACTTGTTCCTCTTCAGATAGAGGGACACACAAACGACCCATCAAAGTCAACATGCTTGTTATAAAGTTTATCACTTTTTCATGAGGCTTTTGTTTGCGGCCATAAATCTCCAACAGCACATTATGGTCATTGTCTGCAGGCAAAAAATGTGACTTCAATGCCATAACAAGTGAATCCCAATCGTGAAAATTGAATTTCATAGTTCGAAACCAACTAAGAGCATCCTCCCGAAACAATTCAACCGCAGATTGGAAAAGATCGCTCTTACTCACACGACGAGCTACCCTCATCTCCTCGACACGCTCTAAGAAATTCAACACGGATTGTTTGCCATCAAAAAAAATTCCCCATTCAAAAAGTTTGAGGTTGAAAGATTGACACGGATAATTACAGTAAGGTGTACGATTGCTATCCACCAAAACCTCGGTCATATCCGCAATGGGAATCTTCGCAGAGACATTGCTACCTGAAAAAGAAACAATGGGCCGGTCGGACTCGACCATCACAGGACCCCCCTCGGCAGGCGACGCATCTGAAACTTTCATTGTAAGGTCATCTTCCAATGCTATGGTTGTTATAAGCCGGTCAGTTTTAAAACTTTCAACATCTAAATCAGTAGTTGGAATTCTTAATAGTCGACCTTTCAGATGGTTTAGTCGACTCCGTATCTCACAGTACACAACATCAATTTTCCCATCAAACAACTCAACCAAGGAACTCACAGAAGTGAGGGTAACATCAATTTCCGTTCCGTCACTTTCACGATCAAACTCAATACACGAGTATTCGACACCAGACCGTTTTAAGTCGGAAGTCAAAAGTCTGCGTAAACACTTCCGCCTCTTAACCTCATCACCTCCACTTTTAAGGCCTCTAATCTTCAACTCATAATTCACTTCACTGGTGGTTAGGTAATCAACATCCATATCGTAGGAGAAGTTCATTTTGAGGTGAAAAAATATTTTTACTCAAATAATACCAACAAACAAACACACTCAGAGTTTCTCAAGATCACAAAACCCCAAAACTCAACACCCTAATATACAACACAACAATTGCTATTCCACTAGATCTCGGATACCAAAACTTAGTATGACGGAGGGCCCCTACGTTGGACGCCAAATTGTGTGACGTTTAATTAGCCGAAGCTAAAAGAGTTTAGCAAATGTCAACCTGTTAGCAATGCGGCCACCGGCTAGCTTGACTCAGCGGCGCAGGCGTGGATACCCGTAAATGAAATGCCAATCACAAGTGGAATAGCACGACAGGCATAAGAACAGGCCTAAGCCTAAAATAAAAATCCGTCCTCCAACCACTAAAACAACAAATTACTAAAAATAACAACCAGGAAATTAGACGGGTCTTTTGAGTTGATAAATATTCGCACCAGTTTCTAACCGACTGATTGTAAAGGGCGCCAGGACGTTAACTGGGCGAGGCTACTCAAATGGTCCAGATTTGAGTGCACCAAAAAACGTATATCTAATCTCCTTCAACAAATCAGAATAAAAATAAATAGGTGAAATAAAAGACAAGTACACCATACCCCACGTATAACAATAAAATAAAAAAATAAATAAGGACACAAACCCCAACAACGCACGACCAGAAGTCGAGCCACTACCGGACTAAAATGAACAACCACAACGCACGTGGACAAAATCACGCCAACATAAATAAATCGCCCAAAAGTAAACCTGAACTATGTGACTAAATGTCACGTCAACGAATTCTAAAAAGAATTCCCCAAAAAATTTTCAACACCCGCGCAGGTAATAAAGCATAGAAATTTAAAATGAAAACTCAAAACACCAAACACATTAAAATAGCTATTGACTAGCAATCCGTCTAAAAATTTATGAGAATGTCAGCACTCCACTGGAGGCTCAATAAATATCAACAATTATTTCTAGTTATTTCGGATTTGTCCGGGAATAATAATCCAAAAAATCTTTCCAGAATCGAACAGTACGCCACTGGCCTACTGAAATAATCAAATGAATCGTCGATTGTTGTTAAATTAAATCTCGTAAGCGTAGATTTCAAATCCGTAATATTTTACAATTCAAACCGATGATAAAATACTACAAAGTTCAATAAAAAATCACAATTATTAAATAAACACCAACTACAACAACCAAGCTAATCTGGATCAGTGTGGAATAAACCAAAGGTCCTTAAGGGTAATCACGGAGGGATAGTGAAACAAAACAATGCCAAATCCTAAATCCTAGCAAACAAAAATTCTCAATACGCCAAATATGACTAACAAAATTCCAACAATCAACTCTACGCTGCTTTTGCGAGGTGATGTTACCTCTCTGACGACGAAATTGCTAATCTTTTACATTGCCCGTCGTATATTTGCAGACAGCTAGACGAGTACTGCATCTCGCTTGCACCAATGCATAAGATGACCAGATGCGTTCGCCGTCTTATTTGTACTCCGTGTCTATCACTACACTGTTCTACAGCCGCCCGGACAACAAAAAACCACTGAACTAGTCAATTCCATTCTTAACACGATTGAAAGTCATACAATGCTAAATGTTTAACTTCGATATTTTATAGCATAGCCGCGATAATTTATTAGTGTATTTGCCATATGGCAACATACACTATTGGCGTCGGTCGGATGGCGGGACCTAGGGGTCGGACCAAAATTTCTCGACGTTTCATAACCTCCTAAACACTTTGGCACCATTTTTAAAAATGTTTATATATATATGTATATATATATATATTTATATATATATATATATATATATATATATATATATATATATGTGTACGCGCGATAACTTTCGAAAGAGTTAATTGATTTCAACGAAATTTGGGCCACGTGTTGAAATCCACCACCGCAAGAAGCCTATTTAAAATGGGCGTAATCGGGGTATTTTAAGGGTAGTTTTTAGGGGTTGAAAAATGTTTTTGGGCCCCAAAATACCGAAAAAATTCTCCGAATCGTTTCAAAATTGAAATTTAACCCTTTGGTAGTGATTAAAAAGTGTTCCCACAATTTTAATAAAATCGGCCCGACAGGACCGGATTTACAAATTTTATGAAAACACTAGTTTGCAGATAGTGACTTATTTATTGAAGGGTGTATTTAATTCGGTGTAGACGTTAGATTGATAATAATATTACAATTAAGAAAAAAATGTTATTTTAGGGGTGTATTAAGGGGTTAAATTTTTTATTTTGCCCAAAAACAAACTTAATTTCACATAATAAAAGTATAAAACCACACGGCCCTATACAAGCAAATACACTATATTGTCGGCAGGGTTTTGGCACTGCGACCCGGGTTTTTTTGTTTTAATGGCACAAATATTTAAATCGCTACAGTATTTAGGAGTTCAAGTTTTATGATTAATGGATTACTGTTTATACTTAAAGATTTTAACACAAACTTGTCTGCAAGATATTTTCTGCGTAGTTGTAGGGTTGGTATTTCAGCCTCAGCATGTATGATGTGAATGGGGGTAGGTCGCATATATCCAAGACAAATTCTTAAGCATTGATTCTGTATGACATCTAATTTTTTCAATATTTGGTTACTGGCTGTATCGTACAGAAAAGAACCATAATCTATTCTAGAACGTATGAGGCTGTTATACATTATAAGTAGGGTGGAAGGATCGGCACCCCACCAGGTACGGGTTAAAGCTTTAATTATATTAACGTATTTATATGAATTATTTACTAGATTGTTGATGTGAGGGAACCAAGTTAGTTTAGAGTCGAGAGTAATGCCTAGAAATTTTGCTTGTGATTTGACTTCTATAGGTTGTGTGTTAATATATGCGCGAAGGGGTGGAATGCGTCTTTTCCTAGTGAATGGGACTGTCACAGATTTTGTCGGGGAAAGTTGTAAATGCAGGGAGTCTAAATAGTTATTAAGACTATTTAATGCTAGATTCATGTCTTCAAAGCATCGTTCATAACTAACAGATTGTGTATAAATGACGATGTCGTCAGCATACTGTAAATGTCTGCAGAGAACATTTATATGAGAGCCTAGTTTTAGTGTGTACAAATTGAAAAGAAGGGGCGACAGAACAGCTCCTTGGGGAAGGCCTAAATATGCTTTTCGGAATGTAGTCAAGTTACCGTTAAACTTAATTTGAATAGTTCTATCAGCGATGATCGAGTGGATTAGTCGGCATAGATTGTGTGGAATATTGACTTCGTTCATTTTCTTAATCAAGGTGGGCAAATGTACGCGATCAAAGGCAGATTGTATATCAAGAAAGGTAGCAATAAGGGATTCGTTTCTCGAAAAGGATAGTTGTATGTCCGAAGTAAGTGTTGCAACACTATCAATTGCACCTTTACCTTTGCGGAAGCCAAATTGAAATTTAAACACTAAGTTAGAAGTTTCTAACCAATGTTCTAATCTAGATTTTATCAGGTGTTCAAGTACCTTGAGTACGCAAGAGTTCAGTGCGATCGGTCTATAGGAGATGTGCGTGTTCGGATCTTTATTAGATTTAAGTATCGGTATAACTTGAGAACATTTCCAATCAACTGGAATGATACCTGTTGTCAAACATTCATTATATATTTTGATTAGAATTTGTTTAGCACGTAGCGGAAGATGTATAATCATGGTGTAGCTTATTTTATCATGCCCGGGGGAGGAGTCGGAAAGTCTATTCAGTACATTATTGAGTTCTGTTACGGTGAATTTATTTGTCAACGGGTGCATATTTTGGCCAAGATTTATATTGTGGGGATAGACAATTTCACAATAGTTTGGTACATAGTCGGGGGTAAGGTGCTGATGAAATTTGGGTATCCAGGTATCAGGGTTAATGCGTAAGATAGGGTAAGGATTTAGAGATTTTGTGTATATATTGATATTTTTCCAGATATCTCCAATATATGTTTCTTTGTTTAAATTTTCGCAATATCCTTTCCAGGACGTTTTTTTCTTTTGTGAGAATGCACGTTTAGCTATGGCTTGTGTTTTTTATATTGTAATAACGATTCTTTAGGAAAGTTAGAAAGAAGATTATCTAATGCTTTTTTCCGCTGATCTATTAGATTGCGACATTCATCATCCCACCAGGGGGTGGGTGGATGGTAGTGTTTCCTGGGTTTAGTTATGGGAATGGATTTATTTCCAGCGTCTGAGATCAGGCCAATTAAGTTACTGTAATTTTCTATATGATGTGGAGAGTTGGAGATGTTTGAGATATTTTCATTTATAAGTTCTCGATATGTTGTCCAGTCGGCTCTTTTATACATCATTTTTGGTAAAAAAGTGGATTTAATTGTTTCTGCTTTATGATGAATAGTTAATATGCCTGGAAAGTGGTCACTCCCCAGGGTATCTGAATGTCTGTGCCAACGGGTGCTATTGGCAACGCTAGATGTAGTGATAGCCAAATCTATTACACTATTGATAGAGTTATTAGGGTTGAGTCTGGTTGGAGATTCATCGTTTCTAATAACTAGGTTAGTTTGTTCTAGCCCAGCTAATAAGGATCGACTAGAATAATTGGTGGAAGTGCAACCCCACATAGGGTGATGTGAATTTAAATCACCACAAAGTACAATGTCTCCATGGCATAGGGATACTATATTCGGAAGTAAATCTGTTTCAATTTTGTTTTGAGGAGGGTTGTAAATTGAAATAATATTTTTATTATTGATGTTAACTCCACAAAGATTCATATTAATTGGGGTAACTAGGCCGAGGTCTATGGGTTTAAAGAGGATGTTTCTTCTAATGAGGATAGCAGAACCCCCCCCCCCCCCATCCATCAAGTCGATCAGAGCGTATTACATTGTAATTTTTTATTTTAATTAGAGTCGATGGTTTTAGAAACGTTTCAGAGAGAAGTATTACATCGGGTGTATAGGTTTCTATAAGTATATGCAAATCATGTTTGTTTTTAGTTATTCCACGTATATTCCAGTGCAATATTACAAATTTAGGTTGGGAAGAATTGGCCATTTTGTATGTTTTTTTGTAAATGATCAGAAAGCAGCTGGATCAAAATATTAATATTGTTAGGGGAAATATGGATATTGAGTGCTTGTGAGACATTGTTTGCTAGTTCGACTAAGGATTCATTAGAATCCTGGCTAGGTCTTGAAACACCTGGTCCTAGATAAACAGGGCCAGGACGGTTGTACGAGGGAGTGCTAATAATTTCGCGATATTGATTTGCTGAGATTATTTCCTTTTCAGTCGGTTTATTTGAAAGAATTTTCCTTTTCTTTGGGGATTGAGCGACGGATGTGTAGCTCTTTCTAGGAGCCGAAAGCGGGGTATTAGAAGTACTTGCAACCGGTACGAATTTTCTAGTGGGTGGAGATGGGTCTAGTCTGGAAGTTGACGGTAGGTTGGGAAAGGATCTGAGTGAAAGTTGGGGGTTAGAATACGAGGATTTATGTATTCGTGGAATTTTATCCGATGCTTCAAAGAATGAGATATTTTCGGTTACCATAAGTCTTTTAATTTGAGTTTGCCTATTGTATTCAGGGCATAATTTATCTGTCGATATATGATTCCCAGCACAGTGAAAGCAATTAAGGTTTATTTCTGAGCAAGTATTGGAGGGGTGTTCGCCTGCGCATTTGCTGCAGCGAGATTGTCCTTTACAGTATTTGAATCCATGTCCATATCTTAAGCAGTTGTTGCATTGTTGTACCGGGTATACATGATAGTCAACTGGATATTTTACGTAAAATAGGGTTACGTCTATAGGTCAGATTTGTCCATTGAATGTTACAGATATAGTCTGGGTTGGAAGAAAATTAGTTGGACTTACCTCTGATGAAACTCTACGCTGTAATCGTCTTACTTTGAGAATTTCCTGTTTAGATTGAAGATTTTCTAGGATGTAGTCATCAGCAAAAGAAAGATCAACACCACGAATAATTCCAGTCCTCATGACTCTAAATGTAGGAATAAAAGCATTTAGATTATGAGCTTTAAGAAAAGGGAGTTCGGTGAATGTATTTGCAGCAGAAGCAAATTTGAAATGTACAGCCACTTTGTTTCTACCTGATTTTTTTATTTCATTTACATTTTGAACATTATTTAATACCAACAACTCTCCAAGTCTGGAGGGATGGAGTCCTGTAACTGGTCTTGTTGTGTCTTTAGATTCAACATGTACAATATATGGTCCCAAGTCTGAGTTACCGTATTTGTATAAAGTCTGTTCTTGTCCTGTTGCAGCATTAGTGGGTGTGTCTACATTTTGAGGTGTTTGTTCGTTAGAATTGGATGTGTCAGCAATTAGTATTGTTTGATTATTTATTTGCATAATATTTTCATCGACAGTAATTACCTCAACCTCCTGGGAAATCCAGGAACCAGAGTCGTCGGCAACATAACCTCCATCTGGAGGGTCAGGCTCGGGCAATGGATCAAAAGGGTCCACCATCCCGGCAGATTTAAATATAGTAAATAAAGATTAGTTTACCTGAATATTGTAGACCAAAAAACGCACACAATTCCCAAAAAACCACCACCCGGTCAGGATGTTAAAGGAAAATTATTTTGGAAATGTTTAGGAACGTCTATGCTCTACGAAAGTCACCAGATCAATCCTGTCGTACTATATATGATCACAAGGAACCTTAATGGCGGATGAGAATACCTATATCTATAGAGCTCTAGCAGCACTAGTGCCTTAGCAGCACCGCTGAACATTATCTTAAAAAGAAATGTGTGATTGGTAAATAAAGCTCATGAGAGAAATGCACATAGTTACAATTGTGTCTTCTCTGTAAATTGGTCGTTCCTCGTTCGTAACTACAGAGAATAGATCGCTTACTGTATTACATTCTCAATGACTTCATGATTCCTACTAGAGCTCTATAGATATAGGTATTCTCATCCGCCATTAAGGTTCCTTGCTTGTCTTCTGTGATCATATATAGTACGACAACAGATGCGTCAATGCAGCATTTCGAAGCATTATTTTTCTCTGTTGAAAAGTGTTAACTGCAAATAGCATATATTTTCGGGCACAAAGTAAAATTGGAAGACGTAATGATACGTGAAGTGCATATATACGGATATTATTATTTGTTTTTTGTGTAACTCGTGGGAAGCAACATTGTTACTTGTAAGTGAATCAAACCCGGTTTGTATATTAATATATTGTTAAAAAAGTACGTGACATTATTGAAAAAATATAGTTTATCGATTACAGTTTCATTTTGTAATACGTTCTCAGATTAAACAAAAAGATGCCTTGTTGCTCGGCGGTAAATTGCACCAACAGATCGGAAAAAGGGTGAAGATTATTCAGGTTCCCGACAGGAACCAGGCGAACAAAGTGGATACAAAAATCTCGACGTGGAAATAGTTGGACGCCAAATGGGAACCCTCGATTGTGTGAAGTATGCGTAATTTTCCCTGTCTCTGTACTTACAGCCGCTTTTTTTTTTTTTTTTTTGAGAATACAGTTAAACGCATTTTTCTTACAGACACATTTTGAAGAATCACAATTTGAAAATCGTCGACAGGATGGATGGAAGAAATTCAAACGGAAATTCTGATTTGGCGAAATGTTTAGTGGACAATATTGATATATTTTTCCGGAATGTTGCAATGTGAAATAGAGAATTATCCGGCATTTTTTTAACGTCCGTTCTTACTGTTTGAAAAACTTCATTGAAAATAGCAAATTTCGCAAAATAGTTTATGGAACGGCGTCAGCAAAGAAAAAAAATTGAAATGCTTCTCCATAATGTATTTTATTTAATGTATATATTTTTTTTTATAATAAATAATTCAACTTGTATCCAATATTTTTTATTTCATTTGTTTCGTATTTCAGCTGATAAAATTGAAGTGTCGTTGCCAAAGGCAGATTTCTTTTCTGACATTTCCGCATTTTTTTTTAATAGCCTGCAAAAAAAACAATAGTCATTACAATTAACAAATCATTCTTCTATTCTGCATAGTACAGTGATGAAAAATAAATAATTACCGCAATTTTTTCTGTCAACTTTTGTACAGCTGTAACATTGATATTCCCACTTTAAAGCACTTTTGCGTACGGGTAAACGCGTACAAACAACAGCAGGACCTTTAAAAAATCTTGACAAAAATTCAAATCATTTTTCTTTTATGAAATATAATTTATCTGTTAACTTTAGTCATATGTTGTCGTACTACGCGTGACAAGCAAGGACACAATATGGCGGATGAGAATACTCACATCTATAGTGCCTTAATGAGAATACTCACATCTATAGTGCCTTATTCCTATCTGTAGTTATGAATTATGATTGCTACATAACCGACACCTTCATAGATGTGCAGACACTTTGATAAGGCACTGAGTATTCTCATCCGCCATATTGTGTCCTTGCTTGTCACGCGTAGTACGACAACATATGACTAAAGTTAACAGATAAATTATATTTCACAAAAGAAAAATGATTTGAATGTTTGTCAAGATTTTTTAAAGGTCCTGCTGTTGTTTGTACGCGTTTACCCGTACGGAAAAGTGCTTTAAAGTGGGAATATCAATGTGACAACTGTACAGAGGTTGACAGAAAAAATTGCGGTAATTATTTATTTTTCATCACTGTACTATGCAGAATAGAAGAATTATTTGTTAATTGTAATGACTATTGTTTTTTTTGCGGGCTATTAAAAAAAATGCGGAAATGTCAGAGAAGAAATCTGCCTTTGGCAACGACACTTCAATTTTATCAGCTGAAATACGAAACAAATGAAATAAAAAATATTGGATACAAGTTGAATTATTTATTATATAAAAAAAGATATTCATTAAATAAAATACATTATGGAGAAGAATTTCAATTTTTTTTTCTTTGCTGACGTCGTTCCATAAACTATTTGGCGAAATTTGCTATTTTCAATGAAGTTTTTCAAACAGTAAGAACGGACGTTAAAAAAATGCCGGATAATTCTCCCTTTCACATTGTAACATTCCGGAAAAAATATATCAATATTGTCCACTAAACATTTTCCCAATTCGAATTTTCCCAGTCTCCGCACTTACAGCCGCTTTTTTTCTTTTTTTTTTTTAGAATACAGTTAAACGTATTTTTCTTACAGACACATTTTGAAGAATCACAATTTGAAAATCGTCGACAGGATGGATGGAAGAAATTAAAACGAAAATTCTAATTGGGAAAATGTTTAGTGGACAATATCGATATATTTTTTCCGGAATGTTACAATGTGAAAGAGAGAATTATTCGGCATTTTTTTAATGTCCGTTCTTACTGTTTGAAAAACTTCATTGAAAATAGCAAATTTCGCAAATTAGTTTATAGAACGGCGTCAGCAAAGAAAAAAAAATTGAAATGCTTCTCCATAATGTATTTTATTTAATGTATATCTTTTTTTTATAATAAATAATCAACTTGTATCCAATATTTTTTATTTCATTTGTTTCGTATTTCAGCTGATAAAATTGAAGTGTCGTTGCCAAAGGCAGGTTTCTTTTCTGATATTTCCGCATTTTTTTTAATAGCCCGCAAAAAAAAAAACAATAGTGATTACAATTAACAAATAATTCTTCTATTCTGCATAGTACAGTGATGAAAAATAAATAATTACCGCAATTTTTCTGTCAACTTCTGTACAGTTGTCACATTGATATTCCCACTTTAAAGGACTTTTGCGTACGGGTAAACGCGTACAAACAACAGCAAGACTATTAAAAAATCTTGACAAACATTCAAATCATTTTTCTTTTATGAAATATAATTTATCTGTTAACTTTAGTCATATGTTGTCGTACTACGCGTGACAAGCAAGGACACAATATGGCGGATGAGAATACCTATATCTATAGAGCTCTACTTTGACGTATTCTATACTCCTTAAGTCTGAAATGCTCTACCAACAATGATTCGCCTAGTATATCTCTGGATTCGTCTATGTCCTCAATGGACATACTAATTTTTGACAATTCCGAAGAAAAATTTTGTACTAAAAGTGTGTTTATCAAATCAGTTACAATTATTAATTTAAAGGACTCGTATTAGGTAGTATAGGTTAAATATTTAAAGAAAAGTGTATTTTAATCAAGTGATATTGTAAAAATGGATAAACCTGAGAAAGAAAAAGGCAAAAGTCATTTAAAGCATATTCCAAAAGATGCCCAAGTTATAATGTCAATAATGAAAGATATGGATATAACAGATTATGAACCAAGAGTCATAAATCAATTATTAGAATTTACATATCGTAAGTAAAAAACCTTACATTTTAATTGAAAAATTATAACCCCAAAATTATTAAAGGCGTTATATTAATGGGTACTTAGTATTTAATTAATAATAGAAGTATTTTAAGTATGTAATCTAAAAATATTGGGGATACTACGATAATCGTGGCGCCACCTATTGACGACGTATTCTGATAGACCTCGACGTCCTGATTAAAAAAATAAAATTTTTCGATATCTGGCTTAGTTTTCGAGATATCGACTTTTTAAAATCTTATTTTCTAGTATTTTTTGAGGTTATAATTTTAATTATTAAAGTCGATTAATTTAATTTGCCACCTATTGTGTTTTTGGGGGTTTATTTTGCGTTTTTCGGGGGTTTTATTACATTTTTGGCAGGGTGTATTCCATTTTGGCGGGTTAATGTAATGCAATATCAATTTAACAAAAAAATTGTCATGATGCTAATTACGACCAAGATTGATTAATACGTAACTGTAATTATAATTTTTGGTAATAACCTGGCTATTTTATCACGCCGTCGGGGTCTATCAGAATACGTCGTCAATAGGTGACGAATTAAATTAATCGACTTTAATAACTTAAATTATAACCTCATGAAATAGTCGAAAATAATAAAATAATATTTTAAAAAGTCGATATCTCGAAAACTAAGCGAGATATCGAAAAATTTTATTCATTTTTTTTTAAGGACATCGAGGTCTATCAGAATGCGTAGTCAATAGGTGGCGCCACGATTATCGTAGTCTTGCCTAAACATTTTATAATTTGTTATTAATAAGTTTAGTGATAAAACTAAAAAAAAGTAACTTTTAGGTTATGTAACGTGCATATTAGATGATGCTCGAATATTCGCAAACCATGCTAAGAAAAAAACAATAGATTTAGATGATGTAAAATTAGCAAGAGATGTAATGCTTGAAAGATCGTTTACAACACCCCCTTCAAGAGAAATATTGCTGAATATTGCAAGGACAAAAAACAACTGCCCATTGCCATTAATAAAACCACACGCCGGATTAAGGTTACCACCAGATCGCTATTGTTTATCAGCCTGCAATTACAAATTGAAACCTTCAAGTGCTGTTAAAAAGGTACGAAATAAATAAGTCATACAGTTATTACAGTAAATCGTAGAATATTGACTCTTAAACGTTGCCTAGAATTTTATGTAGTCGGCGGAGATACATAAAAAATACAAAATCGATCACCGGTCTCAATGACCATAGTTCTTCACAGTTGCAATTGATAAATGTATACAGAATCTACTGTTATAACAACACCTGCATGTGTTATGTCTTTCAATTTAGATTAATATATAGACTCTGCTCTTGATATGTTTAAAATTCTTTCAGGTGACAAAACCAAATACAAGTTTCACAAATCCAACAAGCATCAAAGTACAAAATAAACCCGTAACTATACCGGTTATGAAGCGTTCAGGCACGTTTTCAACTATACCTAAAACTCAGACTGTCACCATTCCCAAACCAGTGTTCAAATTTTCTACAACGGCTCAACAAAAATCAATAGCGAAACCAAAAATTCAGATAACAGGAACCGCGACTTCCTTGCCACAGTCTCAGCAAATGTCTACACCCAGTGTACTTGGAACGATTAAACTAGAACCTACCATAGAAGAACAAGGTATTAAACGAAAGTTTGAAGACGTCAATGAAGATTATGATATTTAATTTGTATTATGAATTATATTTAGCATTAGTAAAAAAACGATTTACAAAGTAGCAATTTTATAAAATATATAGTCACGTCTAAAATATATCGTCAAGTGTTGGCTACTTGAAAAGAAAAACTTCAGATGCTTAACTTTTTAATTGTTCATCCTTAAAATTTGGTCGTCGCTTCTGTTACGCTTTTTCTTTGTCCAACTGAAATCTCCTCTACTTATCGCGTCCAAAAATGTTTCTTTACAAAATAAACCCGCTTTTTTATGTATTTTTATTAGTTCGGCTATTGATTTTTGATAAATTAATTTTGTATATTTTACCTAACAATGAGGATGAAAGGCAGTTGGTATAGGTATTAATTTAAAGTATTCAAGAGTTCTGCCTTGAAAACTTTAAACAAGATAAAAAGTTGTCGAAACAGGAGAATGGTATTAAATACTCTTAAATTTCAAATTGGGGGCAAAATAATTACATGTTAAATTTAAGTCTAATTATTTTAAATATTGTTAGGGTACGTCATTGGCCTGGAGCCGGGATAACATATAGGCTATAGTTATTAGTAGAGATGCGCCGAATATTCGTTTGGTATTCGGTGTCTTTTCCACTATTTGTATTCGGCCGAATTATTCGGTTTTGTTGCCGAATATATTCGGTTCAAGCATTTCTATTTTTTTGGTTCATGTAGCCAAGGTGTAGAACTAAAAGACAAAACTTCTTATGTAAGATTAAATATATTTATTAGAATAATAATAAGAGAAAATATAATTAATTTCCTAACCTATAGTCAGTATAGTCAACATTTATTTTAAACCTTAAATCAACATTTAATTTCAAACTCAAAACAATATTTATTTTTAAACTTAAAATCAGCATTTTTAATATCCTCAATCAAATGTATATCTATATCAACATTTATCTTCCTGCTAACTTAATTGTGTATGTTTAAAAAATATGGACGCAACAATTTCTAATATAATATTTATTTTTAAACTTAAAATCAACATTTTTAATATCCTCAATCAAATGTATATCTATATCAACATTTATCTTTAAATCTCAAAACAATATTTATTTTTAAACTTAAAATCAACATTTTTAATATCCTCAATCAAATGTATATCTATATCAACATTTATCTTTAAACCTCAAAACAATATTTTTTTAAAACTTAAAATCAACCTGTTTACGCGGCAAAACAATGAAATGGTAAACCGAATAATTCGGCCGAATATTCGGTTCGGTAAAGGTTAAACCGAATAATATTCGGTTATTCGGTGAAACCACTATTCGGCGCATCTCTAGTTATTAGTATTATATAGAAGCATATTTGTAGACAGGCCATGTGGCCCAGTGTAAACAAATAAATACAATAAGGACAGGAAAGATACAAGATAAAAAAGTGATATGGAATTCACTCTGTTATAAACTGCATAACGAATATAAGAAGTTATAAATAAATTTATATGAAGTACTGATTTTCTTTAAATATATTTTCTATCATCCGTAACAAGATATAAAAAAATATAAATACAGCGATATTAGTAATTCTAGCTCCCACTTATAATTAAAAACGAAATGGCTTTAAAAATAAGTCAAACATATTTTACCAATTTTTTTTAAATCGTTGTTTATTTTCCTCATATAGTGAAATGAAATGATCGTTTCTTACTGACAATGAGAGATGTATTTGTAAAACTATTAATTATTAGTGTATTTGCCATATGGCAGCATACACTATTGGCATCGGTCGGATGGCGGGACCTAGGGGTCGGACCAAAATTTATCGACGTTTCATAACCTTCTAAGCACTTTGGCACCATTTTTAAAAATGTTTATATATATATTTATGTATATATATATATATTATTAGCGACATGTAGCAACAAGATGCAGGGATCGCCTGTATAAACCACCACTGTGATCTACGCTGACGTATGCAAAGCGGCGATGGCCATGTAGAACGAAGAAGGGACATTCTTATCACAGCTACGGTTGTATTAAGACGCGGATTGATACGCATTTCTTTTAATCCTTTTTTTTTTAATCAAAATTAATTATTTGTCTTGTTTTTTTTTCTTTTGTTTGTTGCTCTTGTAAATTCAACAATAATAATAATTGTTACTTATCATTTGCATTTTGTTAGCCATTATAATCATTATTTTCTTATGTAATAAATTGTTATAAAGTGAATTATTTTCCTTTTTTTAAAAAACAAAATCCGATTTGTGAAACTAATATCAGAAGTGGGATTCATCCTCTTGCACCACTAACAACAACGATATGGAGGAACTGCTGACAGAAGTTTTAAAATCATTCAAATCACAGAAAACTCCTGAGCAAATCGAGTTACCGACGTTTCGACCAGACAAGGATGATGCTAAAGTTTGGCTTGAGCAGGTACAGGAAATTATTGACGCATTTGAATTGTCGGATCTACAAATTGTGGTACTAATGACGCTAAGCTATGGTTTAATGATTGGTCGCCTCCTAGATGGAATTGGCAAACATTCAAACGAGACTTTTTAGAATCATTTCCACCAAAAAAAATTCTTGGCCGACTGTTGTGTGACGCTGCTTTGTTTAATAGTTCAACATGTAATACCTACGTATCGTACGTTCACCAAAAATTATCTTTACTGAAAAGTGTACGAGCTAACTGGTGTGACAAAGATTTAATCGAATTAATTATTCACAGCATTTCAGAATATAAAACTCGAGATTGTCTTATAATGCATGATTTTGAAAATGTTTCTAACTTAATTGCATATCTCAGTACTGTTAATAAACCCACGAAACTATCTGATTCTGTTTATCATAACTCACCGTCTTTATCAAAGAGACCTCGTATCGAAAAAACAACACTGACGGCTCGTTCACATGACTCTCGCGTTTGTTTTCACTATGGTAAAGCTGGGCATGTGAAACGCAATTGTCGATAGCTATTATCTTCTTCTAGTGTTTTAAACAAACTCAGTATAATAACGTTCGCTCGCATTCAACCCCTGTAGGTACGACTGCACCTAGTTTTGCTGGCCCTTCTACATCTGCTACAGATGATTATAAAGTACCCATACAAACAGATACTAAAAATACTTGTGAATTTTGTTACAAAAAAGGTCATTCAGTTGAAAATTGTTTTGTTAAACGGTCCATTGAACAGCGCAAAAACGTCAATATAATTTCTGTAAGTAAAACCGTAGTTCCAACCGCTATTAAAATTGATTCTAAAATTTATATGGGACTTATTGATACCGGAGCCGACGTATCAGTTATTTCTGATAAATTTATTTCTGATTTCGAGTTTAACTTGAAAAACATCAATCTATTCTATGTGGTATCACACCCGGGAAGATTAATTCAGAATTTAAATTCACTGCTGATGTTGAAATCACTGGACAGCATACTTCTTTATCTTTTATGCTAGTTCCCGCGGAACATCTGGATTATGATGTAATTATTGGGTGTGATTTATTTCAAAATGTGCAACTTGCCGCAGTGACTAACCATGAAGGTACACGTGTATTTCGTCGTCAGCTTCCTGGTATATTGCGCGTTTCAGAAGTCGACTCGTCCACACGGTGTAATGTACCCGACGAATATTTTTTGCAATTATCTACATTGCTCGATAGTTATTCGGATCTCATTGCAATAAATATGTTCCAATGGTCAATAATGCATCCCTTGAAATAAATTTGACTGACAATTTTATTGTCAGTCGTAGACCTTATCGATTAGCTGCAAGTGAACGGGCGGAAGTACGAAAAATTGTTCAGGATTTACTTGACAATAAAATTATACGTGAAAGTAATTCCCCATACTCGAACCCCATTCTGCTTGTCAAAAAGAAAAGTGGTGTTTATCGAATGTGCGTAGACTTTCGAGAATTAAATTCTCATACAGTTAAAGATCGATACCCTTTACCAAGAATGGATGATCAATTAGATCGATTAGGTCAAGGAAAATATTTCACATCCTTAGACATGATTTCTGGATTCTACCAGATACCTATTAGTCCTGATTCCATTCATAAAACAGGCTTCGTTACGTCCGATGGTCATTACGAATATCTTCGAATGCCATTTGGGTTAGCTAATGCACCGGCGATATTTCAGCGCTCGATCAACCGGGCTCTAGAATCCCTTAAAGATACTGTGGCACTTATTTACCTAGATGATATTCTCATACCATCTCAGACTGTTGAAGAAGGTTTGCATTCCCTTGAATTAGTACTACAAGCCTTACGTAATTCTGGTTTTTCTCTTAATATTTCAAAATGTTTCTTTTTACAATCAAAAATAGAATACTTGGGACAAGAAATTTCTGCAGAGGGCATACGTCCAAGTACACGTAAAGTTGAAGCTCTTCAAAGGGTACAGTCTCCTAAAAATATTAGGCAAGTTCGCCAACTAATGGGCCTTGCAAGTTACTTCCGTAAGTACATTCCCCAATTTGCTACCAAAACTGCGTGCATAACGATGCTGACAAAAAATAATGTTCCCTTTGTTTGGACTGATGAACATGAACGAGCCAAACAGTACTTGATTAATTGTTTAATATCTGAACCACTACTTGTGATTTTTAATCCTAGCCTTCCAACGGAATTGCATACAGATGCAAGTTCCCTTGGTTAGGGCAGCATTTTAATGCAGAGACATGACGAACAAAATAAAGTGGGTGCATATTTTAGCAAACGTACCTCTCCGACAGAAATGAACTATCATTCATATGAACTAGAAACTCTCGCCATTGTAAATTCGTTGAAACATTTCCGTGTTTATCTAATTGGTATAAAATTCACAATAGTTACAGATTGTAATTCAGTCAAAGCTACTGTTCACAAGAAAGACATCGTCCCTCGTATAGCTAGATGGTGGACATACATGCAGGACTTTAATTACGAAATTATTTATCGTAAAGGTTCTTCACTAAGCCACGTAGACTTTCTTAGTCGCAATCCTATTTCTGTGCTCCGAATTTCTCATTATGATACTTGGTTACATATTGAGCAAAAGAGCAACGCCGAAGTACAACATTTACTTACTTCATTACGTGAAGGAAAGCTTGATTCTAATCAGTACATTGAAAAGAATGGACTTTTGTGTTATCAAAGTGTTTTGCCAGACAAAACCAAAATTATTCGTTATTTTGTGCCTCGACACAGTAGACTCGGATTACTTCGCTTGTTTCATGATGAACAGTGCCATATTGGTACCGATAAGACTATTGACTCGATTGTTAAACATTTTTGGTTCCCTCGCATGAGATCTTTTGTTCGAAATTATATTAAGCACTGTCTAGTTTGCGCAGTTAAGAAAACTCGTACTGGGCCATTACAAGGATTAATTCAATTACCTGAAAAACCAAATGAACCGCTACATACTCTTGACATTGACTGCTTAGGACCATTACCCGTTGTTTTTGAGTATAAGTATGTCTTCGTTATCATAGATGCATTTTCTAAATATTGTAATCTGATTCCTATGAAAACGACGAAGTCATGTGAAACTGAACAGATATTACAAAATTTCATATCACTTTTTGGTACCCCTAAATTAATAGTCATGGATGCTGGGTTAAATTTTCATAACGCCAAGGTCCGTGAGCTTTTAGACAAATGGCACATTCAGTACCATTTTATTACTCCCGATATTCACCGTGCGAATGGTCAGGTGGAACGTTAAATGCGTACTATTATGAACCTTATTCGCATTGAAACGCGAATAAAAACAGAATGGCCGAACACTCTGTGGAAGATTCAACTCGTACTAAATACCACAATTCAGAAATCAATAAAAGCGTCCCCGCTACAGATCTTGATTGGCATTCAAACCAGCACACCACTCATTCAATCTGCTCTTAATGATTTGAGTCAAGATTTGACGCCTGTACGCAATTTATCATTACACCGTGCACGTCTTGCTGAACGGTTGAAGCCAAAACAAACAGACGAAATAGAAATAAACTCTAAAAGACGAAATAATGTGCAGTATTCAATTGGAGATTTTGTACTTCTACACCGAGCTAGTAAAATGCATATTAGCAAAACTAATTTTGAGTTTACGGGTCCGTTTGAAATTACGGGAATTACACCTGAAGGCCAATATGAATTAAAAAGAGTCGGTAAGAAAAAAATCGTTAAAGCCGCCAAAGAACAGCTTAGGCCGTGGCCTATTGATTGGAGTCTTTCTGTTGATATTGATGATTTACTTGAGATGCTTGAAAGCAAGGAAAATGATGAAGGTAAAATGTTCTAGTCCGTTGTTTTTAACAAATTTGCTTTTCTAAAGGTATGATATTTGAAATATTTTGAGGTCAGACTTGTCCAAGGGTGACATGTTCTGTCAGAGCCTCAACGTATGAAAAGTAATGAGGTCAGACTTGTCCAAGGGTGGCATGTTCTGTCAGAGCCTCAATGTATGAAAAGTAATGAGGTCAGACTTGTCCAAGGGTGACATATTCTGTCAGAGTCTCAATGTTTGAAAAGTAATGAGGTCAGATTTGTCCAAGGGTGACATGTTCTGTCAAAGCCTCGTTGTATAATATTTCATTCATAAATTAACATTTTTTTTATTTTTGATACCGTACAGATCCAGATGACTAAGATATAAGTTTCGAGAGCGAAACAACTGTCAGTCTGGCCGTATTAGCGACATGTAGCAACAAGATGCAGGGATCGCCTGTATAAACCACCACTGTGATCTACGCTGACGTATGCAAAGCGGCGATGGCCATGTAGAACGAAGAAGGGACATTCTTATCACAGCTACGGTTGTATTAAGACGCGGATTGATACGCATTTCTTTTAATCCTTTTTTTTAATCAAAATTAATTATTTGTCTTGTTAGTGTATTTGCCATATGGCAACATACACTATTGGCGTCGGTCGGATGGCGGGACCTAGGGGTTGGACCAAAATTTCTCGACGTTTCATAACCTCCTAAACACATTGGCACCATTTTTAAAAATGTTTATATATATATATGTATATATATATATATATATATATATATATATATATATATATATATATATATATATATATATATATTATAGAATGCTAATTCCCGTCGTAAAAGCGAGGTCTAGAGTACCCGGATCCATAGCGACAACTCCCGTAACTCTAGGACAACATTTGGCTTCAAAAAGTGAAAAATAAAAATTTGAGCGTGTGTGACCCCCTTTAGTGTTTGAATTTCATTATACATACGAATGCAACCCCAGATCGTTATTGTTTTTAAAGAAAATAAAAGAAATCGTTTATTACTAAACAACAGTCAAGGTTACAGAATTTAGTTTTTATAAAAAAAAAAGTATAACAGCTGAGGATGATAAATTTTATATTACAAAAATTTGTGTATAATGACAGATAAGACGGCGTTTCTAACAGTAATACGCGAAGGCCCGTCGACGAGCGGTTTCATTTGGACGATGTTGAAACAGAAGATCATATGTTTTTGTGTATTTAGAGAGATAGATATTGCATATATGTCGCAGCGTGCATGTTTCGAACTTGTTTTGAATTCGCGTACTTTGTCTTTAATGTTTATGAGTCAGTCATCGGCTGGCCTTCTTGGCTGGCAGATTGACAAACAGCGTGTGATATTTTAACACAGCAAAATAAAATGATATCTTATTATCGCCAATAATCAATTAATTATCTCGCAAATTTCGATTGTTATTATCTGTCGCTAACCTGGAGGTGTATCGTTCTAGTTTCCGTTAGTGACTCCCGTTTTATCGTATCTATCCAGAGATTTTATCCCGTTTATCGTAATTCCCGTATTTTCCTGGATTTCTGGATTTTTGTATAAATTCGATTGTTATTGATTGTTGTGATTGCTGTTAGGAAGTGTAGCTTTCCGTGTTGCCCATTATATACCTGGATTTAGGAGCGTTTTTTCGAATAGGGAATATTTACCGTGAATTATTCATCAAGGATCTTTTAGATTTTCGTACTTGTGTGGATCTGGATTCTGGAATACAGGAATACATTCAACAGTTTTCTAAAACTGTGTTACAATTCTATTTTACTTCGAACATTCCTGCGCATCGGTTCCGTTTTGAATAAAATTTATTTGGCGATCTATTCCAGACTGTCCCGTCGGACTAAATAAAATTTCAGTTCGGGATTCAGGACCGAGGAAATATTCAAGGAATGTGCATTAAGTTCAGTTAAGCCACCATTCTACATGGTGTCTACCTTTAAGAATTATTACGTGATTTTGCACAATCTCTAACCTGCCAGAGTTATCCCGTAGGATTCAGTTTTAAGTTTTTCCAGGATTTGTTGCATACAGTTTCTTGATTTGGTACTTGCATTCCTTATACGTTACGATCTTACGGTTAATTACCGGATTTATAATTGGATGGTTGTTACGGTTATCCCAACCAAGATTAACGTCCCCGTGACGACGCCGACGTCATATACAGGGTGTTCACAAAATTACGTGTTTACTTTTGCTGTGTTTTTGTTTTTTATTTCTTTGTGTCGTTTACGCATATCTCAATCAGGATTTATTCCCGTGACGCAACAGATCATATATACAGGGTGTACGAAAATTTACGGATTGATTATCGCCCTGTGAACTGTTTCTATTTATAGCAACCCCATCTTAAGTGTATCTTGACGTTAAGAATTTAAGATACTGGGTGTCCGATAATTCCCGGATCAAGTATTCAGTAAGATATGTGTTTGCGCTCTAGTCAAAAGTTTTTAACGTGTTATTGATATTGTTTCGTTTACTGTGTCTGGTGTCTTGCCCTTCCAGGGTTGTAGTTGAACCATTTTGGGTCTAAGCCTCCTAGTCTGGACTATCTAGGTGTGGCTATTTACGATTCGTGTCTTGGCGCCCTGGTAACTCAGTCGGAGAATACGTAAATGTTTTTTTGAATATCAGAACCGATTTTGGTCAGCTATGTGTTTTCGTGTCTTGTGATTGTTAATTTTCCGAGTGGTAGGTGGTAGGATTTTTCTGGCCGTTTTATGGTCATTCCCGTTGGAATACATTTTGAGAACTCGTTATTTTGTGCTGTCCTTTGTGTCGTGTGGTAGGTGGTGGATTTTTAAGCGCCTTTTAAGGCATTTTCTTGAGTATAGTATATTCGCGTTTCGTATTGTGTTTGGATATTTTTTTATGGATTATTTTCTAAAAATTTTTTTTTAAACAAACCCCGGCCCAGCGCCAGCTGAAGCTAGCCGCGCAACCGATTAAATTCGGATTCAGTTTAAATGGTTCTTCGGTGTTACCTATGAAAGATATTAACCCTACACCAAGTTTTATTGAACTTAGAATAATTTCGAATAAATTCGAATATCTCCGAATACTTTCGAACAACGCCGAACGACGCCTATAATATATATATATATATATACATATATATATATATATATATATATATATATATATATATATATGTGTGCGGGCAATAACTTTCGAAAGAGTTAATTCATTTTAACGAAATTAGGCATACATGTTGGGATCCATCACCGCACGAAGCCTATTTAAAATGGGCCCAATCGGGTCATTTTAAGGGTAGTTTTTAGGGGTTGAAAAAAGTTTTTGGGCCCAAAAATACCGAAAAAATTCTCAGAATCGTTTCAAAATTGAAATTTAACTCTTTAGTAGCAATTAAAAAGTGCTCCTAAAATTATAAGCAAATCGGCCCGACAGAACCGGACTTACAAATTTTATGAAAACACTAGTTTGCGTATACGAATTTACTTACTGAAGATCGTATTTAATTTGGTGCAGATGTTGGATTGATAACAATATTTCAACTAATAAAATTATTATTGTAAGGGGTGTATTAAGGAGTTGAATTTTTTTTATTTTGTCCAAAAACAAACTTAATTTCATTTAATAAAGCCACAATACCTGTATTAGCAAATACACTATATTGTCGGCAGGGTTTTGGCACTGCGACCCGGGTTTTTTTTTTCTTTTGTTTGTTGCTCTTGTAAATTCAACAATAATAATAATTGTTACTTATCATTTGCATTTTGTTAGCCATTATAATCATTATTTTCTTATGTAATAAATTGTTATAAAGTGAATTATTTTCCTTTTTTTTTAAAACAAAGTCCGATTTGTGAAACTAATAATATATATATATATATATATATGTGCGGGCAATAACTTTCGAAAGAGTTAATTGATTTTAACTAAATTTGGCCCGCATGTTGGAAACCACCACCGCACGAACCACATTTAAGATGGGCCCAATCGGGCCATTTTAAGGGTTGTTTTTAGGGGTTGAAAAATGTTTTTGGGCCCCAAAATACCGAAAAAATTCTCCGAATCGTTTCAAAATTGAAATTTAACCCTTTGGTAATAATTAAAAAGTGTCCCTAAACTTTTAATAAAATCTGCCCGACAGGACCGGACTTACAAATTTTATGAAAACACTAGTTTGCAGATAGTGAATTATTTACTGAAAGTTATATATAATTTGGTATAGAAGTTCGATTGATAATAATATTGCAATTAAGAAAAAAAAATGTTATTTTAAGGGGTGTATTAAGAAGTCAAATTTTTTATTTTGCTCAAAAACCAACTTAAGTTCGCATAATAAAGCCATCCTGCCTGTATAAGCAAATACACTATATTGTCGGCAGGGTTTTGGCACTGCCCAAAAACATTTTTCAACCCCTAAAAACTACCCATTTTAAATAGGGTTCGTGCGGTGGTGGATTCTAACATGTGGGCCAAATTTAGTTAAAATCAATTAGCTCTTTCGAAAGTTATTGCCCGCACATATATATACATATACATACATACATACATATATATATATATATATATACATACATATATATATAAACATTTTTAAAAATGGTGCCAAAGTGTTTAGGAGGTTATGAAACGTCGAGAAATTTTGGTCCGACCCCTAGGTCCCGCCATCTGACCGATGCCAATAGTGTATGTTGCCATATGGCAAATACACTAATAATAAATAAATAAACAGTATAAACAGCTGACGAACGACGCAAACTAGATCTCACAACTAACACTGCGGGAAATATAAACCAAAATAACTTTCAAAAATAAAATTAAATATTAAAAACTGACATCACAGATAATTAACGTTGAAAATAACTTATAAAATTTTAGGGTCTAATATTAAAAATTTTATATACTAACAAGATATCATTGTACATTGCACTCAGATTTTGGGCATCAGTACGCTTATTAATTACAGTGTCATGTAATTTATTCCAAACCGTCTCACTCATGTCCTGTTTAAACCAATTCTTTTCCAAATCTAAGATCTTTGTCAAATTGTCTCACCAAAATTAATCACATGACCTGACATGTTTTATTTTCATCCAAAAATTTAACATAACGACAACTATTTTTATGCTGGTTAACTCTATTTTTCAAATATTGCTTCGTCTGTCCGATATAACACAAACCACAAGATCAAGGAATTTTGTAAACGACTCCTGCTCTTTGATCCTGATGACGTATTGGATCCTTTAACTTAAGTATATAACGAATTGATCTTAGAGACGCTATAATAAACTAACTTAACATTTATGTCAATGAAACATCTGTTGATTATCTGTGACAAACCTGGTATAAACGGAAAACGGCAATATTTGATAAAATTCATAGGTCGTTTAAAACCAACTACCCGATTAACTAAGCTCTCTTTAAACTTATTAATAGAGGCACGAATCAAAGATTTTGGATAACTGTTATTCCGTAAAAACACTTCAATTTTACTATAATTTTCTTCATGATACAATTCACTACTCAGTCTGAACATTCTATCTAGCATACCATGTACCATACCTAGTTTCTGTGACCTTGGATGGTTGGAACAAAAATAGAATCCAAACGCTTAAAAATTATGGATGATAACATTAATCTTAATTAATAACTAAATGGTGACAGACAGTACATTAAAAAGAGGTAAAAAACAATAAAAATATCTGAGAAATGGTTGACCCTGCAGACCATCCCTGGAACTTCCCGCTATTTTCGATCTATTCACTATTGAGATGTGATTTACCTACGACGTTAATAGTTATTTTAAAAAAATACTTTCTTGACGATATCTCTCGAAAAAATCAATCGATTTTAATTAGCTTTTACAGCATTTGACGCAGTTTTTCAAGCGCAAAAAAGTAATCTATGATAAAAATCAATGTGACAAAAATTTGGAAAGACACTTTCAGTTGACGATGGTGGAGTCTCCGAACTTTTTTGCCTCTTCATCAGTTTTTTTGGTTTTTGTATCTTATTAGCAGAATCTCTTTTTAACCCTGATAATGTTTTATTGAGGTTTCTCTTTACTTCTCTTTTTTTCCCGCTTTTTTTTTCTTTTTGTTGCTTTGTAGCATTTTTTTCTGGCGTATCAGTTGCTATCATTGTCTTCCCGATCTTTCTTCCTCTATTTGTTTTTTTTTTCTTGGTGCCGTTTTTGGAAACGGTCGAACTTGTTCCGGGGTAACAGTTTTTATGGCAGTTTGGGACCACCAGCCCATGGTACACGACGCAGTTGTGGCCCAAGGTACATGAGGGTGCATTTGTAAATAAAAATGAATACCAAAATTTTACGAAACAAGTTAACCAAAAAGTTGTAGGCTAATTTTACTCACCAAATAGCCGAGAATGCAGTTGTAGTCCACAAAGCAATCCACCCATAGATGTTAAAAATAATTCACACTCAACCGAAACCAAAAATTTTTACTTTTCACTCGAAAAACAAAGTTTTTCTTCTAACGCACGTGTTTGTAATACAATATAATTGAAACTATTTCACGTGATCTATTATACCTCAAAGACGACTATACATCTCCTACAGCTTGCTAGATAGCAGTAGCGTAAAAATATTAAAACTGGCCCAAGGTACACTATGGTCTTGGTACAACAGTCTCCCCTACTTGTAAATCTTTTTACCAGTTTACAAACTAAAACAACTAAACCGTAATATTAATTCGTATTATTATTATATCTGGTACAACAGTTTGAACAATAATTTTAATAATTAATTTATTAAGTGTTCGAAAAGACCTCCA